>JAZAYU010000024.1:4324640-4924640 GCA_038501625.1 Corbicula japonica
TTTTAAGACCATCATTCTGATCACATGAGGTAGACACCGATGTCCCTCAACAACTCCAAAATTGATATCTTGATAAGAATGACAAAATTCTCACAATGTGCGCTTATATAACAGAGCCCGACAGATGCTAACATTCTTCTTGAAAGCAATTATATAAGGGATATATATATACATATATATACTTTTGTGGGGAATATATACATTGTGGGATATTTTGCCTCATTATAATATATACAAGTACATAGTTTTGTTGGATATAATTTATATACATATATATAAATTGTGGGGTTTTGAGCCCCATAATAATATAAACAAAAATAAAGTTTTGCGGGGCATATTATATAATTATTACATGTCTGACAGGGCGACAGTAAAATTGTCAACTTGAGGAAATACTGTCAAACGAGGCAAAGCCGAGGTTGACAGTATTTTCGAAAGTTGACAATTTCACTGTCACTCTGTCAGACATGTAACATTTATTTTCTTATACCGAAAACTATTCAAACCATGAATAGTTCAGTGGGGTTTTCCACAATTTAACCTAATTCCATATTATTTGACCGAAGAAATTCGCTAAACAAGTCAAGTAATATTTATTTTGAAAGTCGGAAATTAACCCCACGCTTCACAACACGCTTCGTGTTTTTTTAGTCTTTCTCTTGATCTAGTCTTTAAATCTACCTCGTTTATGGCAGAAAAACGTTTGTTGCTTGACATTATTGTCGTCTATGTTTACAACGGAGATGCAAAAATAGATATTGAGCATGCGCGAATGGTACAGTATAATTTTCGAACATTCCTTACCTATGGTAACGGGTGACAGTCTTTTTCTGACAGTAATTTTTTTTTACAGTATTTATATGTCACGGAGGCCTATGGAAGATTAACATTGTAAATGAAATTTAGGTATAATAATATACATATATAGATTGTGGGGTTTTGGGCCCCACAGTTCTATTGGATATAATTTATATATATATATATATATATATATATATATATATATATATATATATATATAAATTGTGGGGTTTTGGGCCCTATAATAATATATACAAATACATGTATATAGAATTGTGTGGGGCATATATACATATATAGATTGTGGGGTTTTGGGCCCCATAATAACATAAACAAAAATATAGAGTTTTGTGGGGCATATTATACATATATAGATTATGTGTGGGGTATTGGGTTCCCAAATATCGAGCAGAAATAAATTTGACCTTTACAGCCCCTGTGACCTTGACCTTTGACTCAGTGACCACCAAAACACTAGGTGTCATCTATGTAGAGGCCAATCATCATGTGATGTTTGAAGTTGCTGTGACCAATGGTTCTCAAGATATCGAGCGGAAATGAATTTCACCTTTACATTCCCTGTGACCTTAAAACCTTAAATGTGATGCAGTGCCCCCCGAAACAATAGGGTTGATCTACAAATAGAAATATGAGAGCTGTACAATGAAAGACAGGGGAGGAAGGGGGGGGGGGGGACATAATTATGGCAACTATGAAAGTTTTTTTCTATGACAACAATTACAATTACTTTACTTGCTCTTCGAAACAGCCAAGCTAAAATATGAAATCTGTTGTTGAATCAAATGGTCATTCACTTTGACATAAAACTATTCACCTGTGTAGTTGTTGCTAAGTATCTCCGAAGCAGCCTTGTTCTTATTAAGTCTGGATTTTTAAGTCCAGGGCATGCTTTGGACATGTCCCTCATAGCTTTGCAGCCATCTTGTGGTGTCTGGGATGTCCTTCCAACGACATATACGTTATTGCAGTTCACTCCAGCATATCCTCGAGTTCGCAACAGGTATTCGATGCCTTTTACCATGTCTGGGGTCAGCAGAATAAAAACCTTTCTTATTCCTCTCGTACTTTTTCCCCTCACTTCAATCAACTGCATTCTGAAGAAAAAAGCAGCAACATATACATATGCAAATACTAAAGCAATGGTTGACAGACAGATGGACAGACACACTTATGGAAAGCCAGAGCTGTCTTATATTGTTGTTTTCGAATGTATTCAACCGCTTTAGTATTATATCAGTTCATTTCTATAATATATAAAACCAAAACATGCATTTATTGAACCAATACTCATTATATTAATCCACGCGTACAATATATTATACCGACTTGTCGATATATGAAACCAATATACCTTTATGTAGATTCAGCCTTGCTATGTTTGTATTGGAAACTGTATTGATGAAACCAGTATGTTCAAATATGAATTCACATTTTAATATATACAACCAACTGCCTTTGTATAGAACCAACTTGCGCATATATAAAAATATTTTTGAATTGTATTTAACTGTTCATATATATAACCGAATGAGAAATATATATGTTTGTTTTGTAATTGTATGAAATAACGTTATGCTTATATTGTTCTGATTTATCTGTGCACTGATAAGAACGTTTTCAGTTAATATAATGTTAAATGAAATAAAAGCAATGCATTTCGGTTAAGTATAATGATAGCTGCTGCTCTTATTGTATATTAAACCGAACATACATATTTCTTATTCGGTTTTATATATGAACAGTTTACTTTCATATATTGTCAAAATGATATCATATAATGCTACACTTGTTACACACAAGGACAGATGGATACATATATGACTACTTTGGTTTGATAAAAAGATGCCGTCATTAAATACAATGTCAATATGAACTGATATATTGCAACATTGGTTAGACATTTGAATGCTTGCTTCAACGAATGATGAATCGAAATAATATAATTATTACTCGATTTCATACAAGGACGAAGCAAATATATATATTTCTTCTTCGGTTTTATATATGAACAGTTACTTTCATATATCATGAAAATGATATAATATAATGATACTCACTTTCCACATAAGGACAGTTGGATTTATGTATGTCTAATTCGGTTTTAAATATTAATACATTCGTTAAATACAATTCAAAAATATATTTATATATGCGCAAGTTGGTTCTATACAAAGGCAGTTGGTTGTATATATTAAAATGTGAATTCATATTTGAACATACTGGTTTCATTCAATACAGTTTCCAATACAAACAAAGCAAGACTGAATCTATATAAAGGTATATTGGTTTCATATATCGACGAGTCCGTATAATATATTGTACGTGTGAATTAATATAATGAGTTTTGGTTCAATAAATACATGTTTTGGTTTTATATATTATAAAAATGAACTGATATAATACCAAAGCGGTTGAATAAATTCGAAAACAACAATATAAGACAGCTCTGGCTTTCCATACACACTGGGGCATGTACGACAGACAAAGAGCTATCACATTAGCTCACCAATTGCACTTTGTGCTCAGGTGATCTAAAATTAAGGCATATAATAAATGGCATATTAAGCTTTTGTTGTGATTTGGATGTTTGTTTTATTTAGACCCAATGGTTGTGTAAATTTCAATAGCACACTCGAGGCTTCATTGCTCGTGAGATACAGCTTTACCCAACCAACTTGACTGGTACAAACATACAGACACACGCTAGTGTAATATTCTTTATATATCCAATTCACTCATTAAAAAACTAGAAATGTGTCCAAAGGACACGGATGCCCCCGCTATGGGTTTTTCATAAAGCTCCCAGCAGTAGTGTAGGACAAGTTGTGTTCACGAGATATATTCCTATTATAAGAAAATTCTATTTTTAGTAACAGTGACCTTGACCTTGGATGGGTATTGTGCGGACACACCGCCTTGTCATGGTGAACATTTGTGCCAAGTTATTTTGAAATCCCTCCATTCATAACAAAGTTACAGCCTGGAGAAGAAAATTCTATTTTTAGTAACAGTGACCTTGACCTTGGACCTACAGGCTTGGGAATGTATGTGACACACAGTCTTAATATGGTGATCAATTAAACTAAGTTATTTAAAAATCCAATGACAAATAACAAAGTTACAGAGCCGACACAATTTTGCAAGAAATTTCTATTTTTAGTAACAGTGACCTTGACCTTGGACCTACAGGCATGGGTGTTGTATGCGATACACCACCTTGTCATGGTGAACATGTAAGAGCGAAACCCCACCTTCATGCACAAGTACATATCAAGCCAAGCATTGTGGTAAAGTTTCATTAAATTCCCACCAGTAGTTTAGGAGGAGTTGCGTTCACGAGATATATTCCTATTATAACTAATGTAAATGGAAGTAACAAAGGACCATAACTTCTGAACGGAACATGTAAGAGCGAAACCCCACCTTCATGCACAACTACATATCAAGCCAAGCATTGTGGTAAAGTTTCATTAAATTCCCACCAGTAGTTTAAGAGGAGTTGCGTTCGCGAGATATATTCCTATTAAAACTAATGTAAATGGAAGTATCAAAGGGCAATAACTTCTGAACGGAACATGTAAGAGCGAAACCCCACCTTCTTGCACAACTACATATCAAGCCAAGCATTGTGGTAAAGTTTCATTAAATTCCCACCAGTAGTTTAGGAGGAGTTGCGTTCACAAGAATATCGGACGGACGGACGGACAGGAGCAACTCTTAATGCCCGTCGCCATTTCATGGCGGGGGCATAAAAAACAACCGACACAGAAGGTGCCAAGACCAGAAATTGCACAAGGCCATTTCACTATTGTTGCCTAATTCAAGCGGTTCCGTGAAAACATGACTCAAAAGTACATGGGTATTTTCAGTTTGTCTCGAGCAGTGTAACTAGAACACTGACCAAGTCAGATACTTACCCCAAAAACTAAAGATGTTTGTCTCATCACATAATACACAATCTGAATACCAAGTTTGAGCATTATAGGTTAAAAATTACTTACGATATCGCACTAAATAGAAAGTGTGGACTGATGGACAGACAGATAGCCAGAAGACATGGGTTATTTTTAGTAAGAAGGAAAGACCCCTGAGGCCCCTGGATAGGGGAAAAATATTAGTAGATCTGGGGGGGGGGGGGATAAAAAACTAATGCCAGTTGTTTCTTTGATTTTCACTTAAACTTACGAAACCTGGAATCCCAGACAATTTGAGTACATCCCTCGAGTATAACTACAGACTCAACAGAGTGCTAAACCATCACAAAATATGCCTGTCCGTGAGCTCAATGTTTAAAAGCACTAAGTGACCCTGTGACCTAATGCATTGGTGAAAGTTAAAAATTCAGAAAAACCTGAAATCCTGAAAATTTGTTAATTAATATAGGAAAATTAAAGAAATCAACCATTTTTAGACACTCAGAAACCTAAATTTCAGCCATAATCGTGAAAGCTTTCACCAATGTAGATGCAACTTCTGACAAGTTTGGTTAAGATCGGATGAAAGCTATTCGAGTCCAGACACTGTGCCGGACGCCTCAGCCTGCCAGCCATGGGATATCACATACGTCACATCTCCGACTGGCGTATTTAAAGGTTATTAGATACTTCAAATATGATATTTAACTTAGATTTTGTTTTGATAGAAAAAAAAACTGTCAGGTTATCTTTGTTTTTGTTTGTGCATTTTCACATTATTTTAGTAAATAATTGATCATGCATGTTCATGCTGAATACCATGTAGGTTACTGTAAATAAAATGATGTTCAATTTATCATAATTTCCAAGTCTCTGTTAATGTAAAAACACCTACATTATTTTGCCTACATCTCCGATCTTTTCTCTGTTTCAGTTAGTTTTTGTTGCATAAACATGAAATTAACAAGGACAGGTGTCTATAATTATCCTCTCTACACATTCACACACATAAGTGTGTCAACAAAAATGTTAAGTTAGTAACATTTTAAGAATAAGCCAACAATTAACCAAATTTCTGATTGCATCATGGTTAAAATCACCCATTGTTGAGGCAAAGATCAAAGGACATTTAAAGTTACCCAGTTTGACAAGTTTTGCACAGGTTTCTATAATTAGAAACAGTGTAGCTGTGTCTGGATATTTCTTGTCTCAATCGGAACTACTCGGCCAATTCCGCCTAATCGGCGATCGTGCCTCGGATGTATCTGGTGGAAGGATATGTCTAACCCAAAACGCCTACGCTAAAATATAGTTCTTTCGGATAGTAAACAAACATGGCGCCGTTCGAACAATGCGTTCAAGTTTCATTGCAGAGATTAAAAGCTCAAGTTACATTAAAACAGCAACAATTATGTTAAAAAAATAGAAAATATTTGAGAATGACCATGGGGGCCGCCATCTTGTTGCTAAAAGTAGTCCCAAAATCCAAGATGGCGCGTCCCTACGTACATCAGAGAGATGGTGTGTAGACACTGTCCGATGAGTTCAGATTGTTCTTGTCTAAGTCTTTAAATTATGTGCAATTATAGAATATAAGAACACAGTTTGTGAATTAATTTTCAATTGTAACATCAATTAGGTAAGTTTGTCAGTCATTCACATTAGCTAATGATACATTGGCCTTGGGTGAAAGACCAGCGCGGGTTTACACATCATGTAAAGCTCATAGAAAATGAGGGATTGTTTATATAGGGCAAAAAATCAGCTGGTTTCTGTAGGGGAGGGCGTCTATATTTAGCATCACAATCTCAAGGTAAAAACCCATGGACAACGTGATTTCTAAATGGTTCCCACTTATTAAATGCAGGGTCCATATTACTTTTGTTTACATTTGACCTTGTTCCGTTGAAAACTAAAAAAGAAATAATTTCCTAGTTGCTAAGATGGAATCTATATATATCAAGTGTAAAGTATTATTATAATGGTCATTATCATGTGACCTTGACCTTTGCTGGGAAACTTACATGTAACATAGTGCTAAAATGTTAAGTGAATATTTTTTACAATCATTACCTTTGCAATAATGCTTTCTCCGTGACATCCAGAGCTTGGAGAATTTCTGCATTATTGCCAACATCTTGTCCATTGATTCTTTTCAAATAATCTGCAACTTTCAACTCATCAACTTCTGCTATTCTCCTCATGTTGAATAAAGCCACCCTTGCAATTACCACTTGAGTCATTTGTACATACTCTTGATAAGAAGGCCTTGGATTTTTATTTCCCTGGTTGATCATCATTATTAAATAGTCATTCAGTTTTACTAAATCCTCAGTAGCTGGAATTTCCTGTGTTTTGTTCATGCTCCTCAGCCTTTTTGTACGGTTAGCAACAGCTGTTACCTTAGAATTCCAGTGAGCATTAAATTCTTCATCAAAAGCCTCTGCTTCTTTTCGTTTTCCCTTGTTTTCTTCTCTACGACCAAGACTTCTTTTCAACAAACTAATCTGTTTAAGGTAGCCTCCTAAATTCACAGCAAGCTGTGGCGAGTCATTTTCACGCGACAGTTCCTTCACAGCCTTTGTCACATTAAGGAACTCTTGAGCACTGATAAAACAGCTCAACGGCTGTGGCCTCAGTTTGGACTCGTTCAGTTTTAACAATAGTCTTGCCACACATCTCATTTTTGTTCTAATGTTGTCTTGATCTTTTCGTCTTTGTTCCTCCCGAGTGCCAAGTTTGTCGAGCAGATGTATACCAAATTCTTTAATGAGTTCATCCTGATAGCATAATTCTTTCAAACCTGGATTCTTAAATGTCTCTTTCATTTTGCTAATTATATCATGTAGCAGGTCAAAGTCTTCTTTTTCCCTTGCAAGGAAGGGTGACAATAATGCTCGTCCATTTCTGAGACAATTTGCAGAGGAGTCAACCGCTTGAGTTCGGTGGTCACAGCACTTGGTATGTGCCCAAAGTTGCTTCTCATGAAAAAACCCATAACAATACTCGCAAGGTATATAGGAACTAGCATCAACAGATTTTTCAGGTCTGCGACATACAATTAATAAACCTTCCCCTTTTTTCAGGACCTGAAAAAATACAATCAAATCCATTAATTACCACTTCAAACTGTTCAAAAGCTGTCACAGTTAGCATTGATCTGCCAAGGGTGTAGAATCACTTATTGAGTGCAAAGAAATTTCCACTCCCACAATAAGAATCAAAGCCATACAGCATGGACGGGCAAGTGTTTGCGTTTCAGGCATAGGTACATGCAGTATCCTGACAAAAAGTAATTTCCTGGTCACCTACAGATTTTTCAATTATAATCCTTGATCAATAACACGTGGAACACTTTTTGGGGGGCTAAATCCACCAAATAATTTGAAACTGTAAGCTTTTGTGTTTTCTCCAATGTAAATGCCCCTTGAAACAAGACGCTTTGTTCGGACAACACATTTGCCCCCTGGTAGCGAAGTTTGTAGATATAGATTTAAAATAATGAAAAGACAAAAATGAAAAATTTACAGTATTTAATGTAATAAATTCCTACGAATTTAGTACAAACACTGATGATGCAAGTATTAGGAGGTTGGAAATTGGAAGGGCACATGACTGAAATTGAGAAATATCCAACTTGCTGAAACTTACCTCCACATTATGTTGGTAGTTGCCTTCTTTCTGAAGTTTCTGAAGTGCCATTTTTCTTGCACTGCTCCCTATTGGCAGGTCTCTGATTTCTCTTACACATGCTTCATTTGAATGAGCACTTAAAAGGTGTTTTGAAATTTTTGAGATATATTTTCTCTTACAGTAGAAACAGTAAGATGTCCTACTATAGTTTCTTTTACCCTCTCGTGTCTCATAGGCTTCAATCCGAACTGGAATAAAAACAAACAGACTATACAATCAACTCAGATTTCTTTCCCTTCAATGGTATTATCAGCAGAAAGAGAACAGTAATAAATTTCATCACTCCTGAAAGCAAGCCAGTACCTTATATATGATAATTTTTAAGTAAAATCATGTAATTCTAATTCAGGACCTGGTAAAAAAAGCAGCCTGCAACGAGTCAAAAGAGTGTTGGATCAGAAAAAAGTAACTTTTGTTATAAATTTATGACAACTGTATAATATAGGTCACAGGAAAGACATGTTAAAAAATATACACATTGTCCATAAATTCTACAATGCAATTCATTTTTACTTTACTGATAATAAACAAGTGTAGAAGATTTGTGCCGTCATATTGTTTATGCAGTTTACTTTCAACGCCAATAGTCAAAACAGTGGTTCCCTTCACAAACATATTATACACAAGTACATTGAATTCAATTGATTAAAAAACTAGGTTAAACCCGATTTCTGACACACAATAGTCCTGGTCAAGTTACCCGAAAGTGTCTTTTTTTCATAAGATATATCAGTTCGAGATGTTCTAACCCTGTTACTTGTAAAATTTTTATATTTCCTACAGTGACTCGGTTTTTTTTAAAGTTTTGAAACTGCTGCCGTATTGAACAAATGAATCATTCAGAGCAGTGTTTCTAAAATTATCGGCAGGCCGGTCATTGACCGTTTTTCGGGAAGAATGTCTGATTGAAATTTCTAATTGGTTAATAAAATCGGTCATGAATTGTTACAAAATTACCTACATTTACATTTTTTCACAGCTCAATCAGCTATATTAACCCGTCAATTACCGAATTCACAACTCTGCTACCATGACTACCGCGACTACACGTCCCGTGAATAGCCTGAGGCATAGATGAAATGGGATCTGGTCGGTCTCATTTTAACAAAGGGTGAGTTATTTAATTTCAAAATGCTTATTTACGCATTCAATGATTTAAATAAATTTCAAATTTACAACAAGAGTGCCAAACTGACACAAAATACGCCCGTCAAAATGCTGATCATCAAAGTTGCGTAACGATCCGATGAAAATTATTCGACTTGGAGATCAGATACCGCTAATTCAGTTTTTGGACAATTCAAGGGCCATAATTCAGGAGTGCCTGAGGGGATTCGGCAGGTTATAGAACTTGGTCGAGATATTATGCCCAACAACATATTCACAAAGTTTGATAAAGACTGGATCAAAACTCTGACTTAGAGAGCGGAAACAGTAATTTTGGACAATTCAAGGGCCATAATTCAAGAGTGCCTGGGGGATTTGGTTGGTTATAGAACTTGGTTGAGATATTATGCCCACCAACATATCCACCAAGTTTGATAAAGACCGGATGAAAAATCTGACTTAGAGAGCGGAAACAGTAATTTTGGACAATTCAAGGGCTATAATTCAGGAGTGCCTGGAGGGATTTGGCTGGTTATAGAACTTGGTCAAGATATTATGCCCACCAACATATTCACCAAGTTTGATAAAGATCGGGAGAAAACTCTTTGACTTAGAGAGCGGAAACCATGTGGACGCCGCTGCCTGCCAACCCGCCCGCCCACCGCAGGTGTTCCCATAATACATCCTGTTTTTCAAACGGGCGTATAAAAATATATGTACGCAATATTTCTGACTCGGAAATAAATGTTTCATACGCAGACTTGTGTAGATTCAAGAATAACTACATCTGATCAAGAATAGAATATTTCAATCAACTATAATGTTGTGTTACCAAGCATGGTGTGATCGATGTGTATTAATGTTAAGCGAATAATTGCCTCCTGAAATTCCGAGAGTTGAAACATGTTCAATCAACTAAAGTATCCACTTAACAATCGTTATGGACACTGCTGTAGATAACTGTTTTGAACTATTACGTCACGTTTTAAATGCATGGGATGCTTGTGTATTACAACAAAGACACCGATCGCTGTAAACTTCAAACGTCGCGTGCCGGTCTAATAAATCGATCATAAGAATTTTTCAGTCTACAGCTCGAAAATCAGTTATCTGTTGGGAGGATGTAGGATATCGCCAATGAGAAAATATGCTGTCAGAGAGAAATAGACTAGAGAAGGTGAAATACGCTGAACGTGGGGACCAGAAGTGGCTGTTCATGTGGACCGGAAGTGGCTGTTCGTGCGGAAGTCGGGAATAGTCAATTTGGCGCCAATGTCCGATTGGGATTTTGAAATTTTAGAAACACTGATTCAGAGGATAAACAAACTCACCTTTGACAAATAGGGGTGCAACAATACAGCAAAAACCATAATGTAATTTTATATTGCAATACAATCAACCTGTATTGCAATATGTATTATATTTCATAGAAATAGAAGAACTAGTCCACTTAGTCCTGTATATATACAATTTCATTTTCAATTGCTTTTTATCATAAATACAACCGATTGCTGTTTTCAAACCCCATGCCATCAAACATTATAATAATCAATGAACCCTTTTGTAAAACTCAAAACCTTTTTAAAACCATGTCCTACATAAATGATTTTGAATGCATTTACTTTCAAAATTTGAAACTTAGCAAGCAAATTATTAATGATCACTTCCTTGCAAGACAATCACAGATGGCAAGTATAAAATTAATTATTAATGATTTTCATTCTACACCCTAATACAATGAATAATTATTTGACAACTTACAACAAACATCATAATGATATTGTGCCGGAATGTGTTTACCATCTATTTTGGTGTAGGGCAAAAGAATATTGTTTACATCTATTGCAATATACCAAAACACCAGTATATTGTTGCACCCCTATAGACAAAGTAGTATCCAAGCCATCACCCCCAATTACACTTGCTCAAGCTGAATGAGATACTTCTTAATAAAAAAGTAACTATTTACTGTTTCTGAAGAACCATCTGGTATGCTGTTTTGACATATCTGTGTCCGACTGTTCTGTCTGGACTAACACATTTGTGTTTGATTGTCCTGTCTGATTTAACACATCTGTTTTCAAGTTTGATAGTGACTGATCCAGTACACTGAAAAAAATAAATAAAAGTAACATTTGGCAAGCACTCTCTAACTTCTTTAAAGTAATGCCATGGACAAACAAAGTTAAAATGGACTTAAAAGTTCAAAATATATGTTTATCCATGTTTTCTCTTAATCTGACATAAAAGCTATCAACCAATTGAATATTTGCATATAACAAGTCTTCGGGAATTTCATTAGTATTTAAAAGCATGAAATTTTGAGCCAACAAACATCTTACAATTTAAAGTTTAAAACAGTCTTTTCATATCCCCACACAATTGCTGTTTTGACCAAAACCATGAAATATTAAATGAAGAAAATACATTTGACAGTGACTAATTTTACATTACATGTAACTAGAAATGTATCTAATAATGTGGGTGATGCTAGTGACAGGTTGTCTTGATATGCTATTAGAATTGATGTACCACAATCTTCTAGATATTTTTTTTAAATACAATAATGTACAAGTTCAATCGACGACATTGATCCTGACCTTTGAGGTGGCGACAAAGTTTTTCACACAACCTGTTGTTTATCCATAGTGACAATTATTACAAAATTATTTTTAAATTTCTAAATCTGGCTATGTTAAAGACATAATGCAAATAAAAAAACAACACCAACTCATTTTTTTTAACATCCACAAACAAGCTCAATATATGCCCTTTCTGTCATTTTCATGGTGGGAACATAAAATGGACCAGGAAGCATTACCTGTCTTTTTGAGTGTTCTGTAATTTGGTAGCTGTATATACTGGAATAATGTCCGATTCATCTGAACTGTAACTTCTATCTGAAATGTGAAACATCTTTTAAGATTTTTGTACCACCAGAGGGTAATTTGAACAACCTATGAAGAGAAGCACTAGATTTACCTTACCTCTTGCAAAATATTAAAGTTCTATGGCTCACGGCTTCAAGGAAATTTTTTTAAAATAATTTCCCTATATATATTTCATACATGCTGCCCCTGTGGTGGGGTTTGTTTTTTACCCCTAGGGCAACAGGAACCAGTAATGTTTCTATATACCTAATACTTATGCTCTTGGTCTCATGGTTTCAAAGAACATATGACACCAATAGTGAGGCCAGATTTTAACTTGGGGCCATAATTTCAACAAGTTTTGTAGAGGACCACTTCTTAAATACATTTAAAAGGGGTATACGCCTTTCCAATAAACAGTTTCGCAGTCCTGTATGAGTTACTTCCCGTGACCAGAAATCAACCCAAAACGAGGCTTCATGGGAAAGCTGAACTAATGGAATATGACTTTAGCACATAAGAGCTAATATAATCCATTAAATTTTAGGTCTGCGATCGCTGCTGCCGGTCGAACATAAGTTACTGGTCTGTTATTCTAGTCAGACATTTTTATTTTCACTAATTGTTAGATATTTGCATTTTAAATATTGTAAGAACATGTACCATTCTTGTTTATAATGAGCAGTATGAAACGCGATTTGAACAAACATGAGCATTAATTTTACTAATTTCTATACAACATTTTCATCTTTATGTATTTTATACTTAAAATTATATTTAACTGGTATGAAAGTTGCAAATTGCTAAAACTGGTATTGCACTATACTCCAGAAATCGTAACATGTCAACATTTGGTTACATTATCTGTACGCATCTATTACTTTAAATCATGTGCCGTTAATGTTTAACAAATAATTTAAATTTTTGAAAACATCACGTATACTTCCCAACCAAAAATACGGTACGATTGATTCTGTCTTGAAATCAAGAAAGATCAAAAAGGTAATCTGATTGTTCGTTGACGTAAGTGTATTATTCATAGAATAAAATTCATGGATTCTGATGCTGGCTTCTAATAAAGATGGGAATATTAAATTAAGATTACTAAGGTTTTAAATTTTGTAATTTTGGTGTAAAAGCTGAATCGCTTGATTGAAATTTTATCAAATGTTCTGCAAAGATTTGTTTCTAATTAACGTATTATGGTTCTACTTGTCATTATAAGGATTCATAATTCATATAACTGCTATAGCAAATACATTTGCTGACAGATTCAGTAATTAAGGATTTCGATATACTTATTAATTGGGAGGTGGTCCGGTACCTAGAAAAAACAAACAACCGATCTCTATTGGTCAGTGATATCTGCATCTTTACGTAATTGACAGGGGACCCCTTGTGCACGACAATTTGGCATTTTTATGACATGCCGCCTTCAAAATCAATCGCAGCCAGCATGTCAGTAGTTGATAAGACATGCTAAGCCGGAAACGAGACTCAATTTAGCCGTGGAGAGGCTGTTAGTTTAAGTCATTTAGAGTAAACTTTGGAGCGAGGAATAATGACTTGACACTTTTAGTCAAATTAGATTGGTTGTTTTATAAATTATTCTTGATATAAAAATATCATTAGGCTGATGTATTATTACTATTTCAACGATAAACGAGAAAATATATTTTAAAAAAGTAATTTTATGATGAAAAACAACAGCTGTAGGTACATGTTCCCTATTACGTTAATACAGCGAGCAATAATTTTTTCCTTAATAGTAGTCACATGACTGGATACGGGAGGAAACCGAAAAATTAATCGAATTATTGGAACGACGTTTATATAAATACATCAAGTTTTTTGGGGTATATATACATATATATACATTATGGGGTATTAGGCCCCATAATAATATATACAAATACAAAGTTTAGTTGGATATATATATATATATATACAAATGCATAAAGTATTTTGTGGGGTATATATACATATATAGACATTGTGGAGTATTGGGTCCTCAACAGGGGCAGGGGGGACCTACAGACTTCACATCACCACCCCCTCCCTCAAACAAAGTGTGTACACATTCGGGATATGCTGCTGAACAAGTGTAGCAAGTTGAATGCTGTAGCTATATTAGTTTGTAAAATATAATGAGGTTGCACCCAAACTTTAACCAATAGCGGGACGTTTACGCCAACACCAAAGTGAGTAGAATAGCTCAACATATGCTTCAATAGTCGAGCTAATAAAAACAGATCCCATTTCAACCTTTGACCTCTAAGTTTGACCTTGACCTCAGAGGTATGTACCTGTATCATGCAAGCATCATATCGTCTAAATGATGGTGAACACTTCTGCCAAGTAATTTACAAATCTATCAAGAAATGAGTTATTGACCGGCACCGAAAACAGACCCAATTTTTTACCTTTGACCTCTAAGTGTAACCTTGACCTTGAAGGTATGTACCTGGATAATGCGCGCAACATATCATCTAATAATGATGAACACTTCTGCCAAGTATTTTAAAATCCATCCAGAAACGACAGTTATTGACTGGACACCGAGAACAGACCCAATTTATTACCTTTGACCTCTTAAGTGTGACCTTGACCTTAGAGGCATGTACCTCGATCATGCACACAACATATGGTCTAATGATGGTGAACACTTCTGCCAAGTTATTTTAAAATTCATCAAGAAATGACAGAGTTATTGACTAAACACCAAAAACAAACCATATTTTAACCTTTGAACTCTAATGTGACCTTAACCTTGGAGGTATGGACCTGGATCTTGCATGTGACACATCGTCTTATGATGGTGAACATTTCTACTAAGTAATTTCAAAATCCATCCAGAAATTGCAGAGTCGTGACCACACACGAAAAATGCCGGGACAGATGGACAGACAGGGGGAACACTTTATGCCCCTTCACCATTCTTCAAGGCGGGGCATAAGAACAAGTTATTTATTATTTAATTTATCATAACAAGGAATGTGTCCATAAGCAACTGATGCCCCCACAATTTTCACTCAAGTTTTATAGGTCAATAAAACTAAAAGTACAACAAGGCAGTCAGAATGACAACAATATTCCCCGCGGCATGCAGTAATGTTGGAAAGGTTATGGATGCTTAATTAACAAGAGCTGTCAGAGGAGACAGCATGCTCGACTATTCGAATCATTTGAAACAAATGCAATTTGAAGATTAAAACAATAACAACTATGGCCATACATTCATGTGCAATCAGGAAAACTATTAACAAGTGAATGGTACGGGAGAAATTCTTTTCAAATAACAGAAATAATTCCTAAATGTACCATAAATATTAAACTGAATAGGGGAATAACTATGAAATATTTCTGAATTTGTTAGAAAACTTGTTAGTAATTTTTTATTAGAGACATTTACTTTTAGTCAAATATCAATCACTTCAGTAATGTTACAGAAAAAGAACTGAAATGAAAATATAATGGTAGTTTGAAGTTGATACCTTAAGTATTTGCAAAGTTATCGATGAAGTGCACTTAAGTGAAAATATAAGTGAAACTAGAAATGTGTCCATAGGACACGGATGCCCCACTATGCATCATTTTCAGACACTCAAGTGCAATGATGGGAATAATACGCGATACACTGCCCTTTCATGGTGAACATTTGTGTCAAGTTTTTTTGAAATCCCTCCATTTATAATGAAGTTACAGCCTGGACAAGAAAATTCTATTTTAAGTAACAGTGACCTTGACCTTGGACCTTCAGGCTTGGGTATTGTGCGGACACACTGCCTTTTCATGAACATTTGTGCAAAGTTATTTTGAAATCCCTCCATACATAACAAAGTAACAGCCAGGACAAGATAATTCTATTTTTAGTAACAGTGACCTTGACCTTTGACCTACAGGCATGGGCATGGTACGTGACACACCGCCCTGTCATGGTGAACATTTGTGTCATGTTATTTTGAAATCCTTCCATTCATAACAAAGTTACAGCATGGACAAGAAAATTCTATTTTTAGTAACAGTGACCTTGACCTTGGATCTACAGGCATGGGTATTGTGCGGACACACCGCCTTGTCATGGTGAACATTTGTGCCAAGATATTTTGAAATCCCTCCATTCATAAAGTAACAGCCTAGACAAGAAAATTCTATTTTTAGTAACAGTGACCTTGACCATTGACCTACAGGCTTGGGCATGTACGTGACACACTGTCTTGATATGGTGAACAATTATACCAAGTTATTTAAAAACCGAATAAGAAGTAACAAAGTTACAGAGCGGACACGATTTTGCAAGAAAATTCTATTTTTAGTAACAGTGACCTTGACCTTGGACCTACAGGCATGGGTATTGTACGCGACACACCGCCTTGTCATGGTGAACATTTGTGCCAAGTTATTTTGAAATCCCTCCATTCATAACGAAGTTAAGGGCCGACTGCATATTTTGCTTAACACAAAATGTAAGCGAAAAAGGGGCATAATTTGAAAAATATTGGAAGAAGGGTTATGGGTCTTGTTGGATAGGATGTAGATTTAAATGGTGAAAATATATTTCAAGTTTCAAGGCAATATCTCAAGTAGTTTTAAAGTTAGGGGCAAAATGCATATTTTGCTTGACACAAAATATAAGAAAAAAGGGGCATAACTTGAAATATATTGACAGCAGAGTTATGGGTCTTGTTGGTAATGATGTAGAATTTGATGGTGAATATATATCCCAAGTTTCAAGTTGATATCTCAAGTAGTTTATAAGTTATGGACCAAAGTGCATATTTTCCTTAACACAAAATTTAAGTGAAAAAGGGGCATAACTTGAAAAATATTTGTAGCAGAGTTAAGGGTGTTGTTGGTAATGATGTAGAATTTGATGGTGAATATATATTCCAAGTTTCAAGTTGATATCATAAGTAGTTTTCAAGTAATGGACCAAAGTGCAGTTTTTGTTTAACGGACGCCGACGCCGACACCGGGGCGAGTAGGATAGCTCCCCTAATCTTCGAATAGTCGAGCTAAAAATTAACAAATATATCTCCAGGAGTTTGGAAGTTATGGAGCAAATATGAAATACATGGTTCAAACCTTCAAAGACAACTAGTGACCTTGACTTTGAGCCGGCCAGGTTGGAACATGGGTTTTGCACATTGTCTTGATGGAATTAACATTTGACTGAAGTTTGATAAAATTCATTCCATGGGTTCAGAAGATATGAACCGGACACAAAATACATGATTCAAATCTTCAATGACCTTGAGCCAGCCAGGTTGGAACATGGGTTCTGCACATGATCTTGATGGGCGGAACATTTAAGGAAATCTGCACATGGTCTTCAAGAAAATGGGTATCCACTTAAAATACCCAATTCTTTTAAAGTGTGGGTATTTTCCCAATTGCTCCAAATTCTTATCTGTTTCTCTGGATCAGTGTTTTTTTATGCCAAATATTTGGAGAAATAGGGCCCCATTCCCCCCTCAAAAATGTATATATTTTTCCCCCATGTCCGATAATAAATTCCACCTTTGCCAGAGTCTGTTACGGACCAATCAATAGTAAAGATGATAAATCTGAGTTTTGGATATGTTTAATGGATACACAATACAGTGACAAGAATAATTGATAAAGCAGAGACAGAAAAAAACATTGCACTGTAGACCATTGACTTTCTTTGAATTAAAAGATCAGTGAATACTTTGTTATGTTGTGTTTGACAGGCTGCAAGTATCTTCCAAATATTCCCCTTTTCCTCTGTTCGCATCGCAATTTCCCCCTTCAAAGGGCTGCGACCCCCTTCCCCCAAAAGTGAAAAAAAAACACTGTGGATGTACATAAATATGGACATAGGTAGCTCTAAATTTCTTCTACTTTGCAAAACTGGCTCTGACAGATTCATGTTAAATATGGCAGGCCAACAAGATGTATACATACCCTCTCCGGATGGAATATAGCTTGAACCTGATGAAAGTACAACACTTTCATCATCAGTGAGCATGTCATCGCTATCAAAATTTTGCAAGGATGGATCAACAATGGCAACTGGTCTCCCTGAAATATTATAAGTTATGTTTTGGTGATCCTAAAAAGAACATATATTTTTAATAATCTTTTATGTCTTAATCCTTGTGGGGCGTGTATAATAGATTTTTTAAAATGCTTCTGCAAAATACACTGTAACTATTAAAACCAAACGGATGTCCAGATTTTTCTTCTTCATAAAATTATACTGACAAAAACATTTTTAATTAATACAAAGATAAACTACAGTATGCCAGGCTTCTTTAGTAGCTGTCATTTGATAATAATGACTGTGTATACAAAATTTTTTATTGGGATTGAAACTACAAAATAAAAGAATATATCTATATAATGTATATAAATTCCCAATTATATAAATTATAACACTGAACATGCTGATAATGTAAAAGAGCAAAGAATATTAGAATATTAGAAGTATTCTAGTATTTCAGTGGTATTCCAGCATATATGTTAGTTGTGCAACCCCTATAAGATATGAAAATAGTAGCCCAGATGGTATTCCAGTATTTCAGTGGTATTTTGGTATTTCAATAAGTCATGTACCTATAGTTCACCTTATTATGTTTTAAAAGGACTAGATGATGTTGTGAAGAGTCATTTCTGACTTAGTCTGCTTATCAGACTTGTTTGTTAATCTAACTGCTGTATCAAAATAACAATCTTTATTTTTTATTTATGCCATCAGACAGTGATGGTTAGAAACCCCCACATCCCCTTTTTTGAATGCAAGGTGGATGCATCAGTCACCATAAATTTTACCTTAAAGTTAAATTTTTTACCTTTGGAATAATGCACAAAAAAATTTATCTATAGAGGGTGCACAATCATCATTAAAATTTCATGTAAATCTTTTGAGCAGTGTAGTAGGAGATGTGCTTGTGTATGTATCTAACCCTGGGATGGCAACACATACTAAAATGCAATGTGTGAATATTCAAATGAAATTGGATAACCTTATCATTGCTGCTTAAAAATTTTCAAGTGTTCATGCTAGCATTGCATGTTTAATTTGTAAACAAATAACTGGCAATTTAAAATGATTTGTCGACTCTATAATCATCATCATCTTCTTCTTCTTCTTCAAAAGCAGTCTCAAGATTTTTTTTTCATTATCTGCTCGGTATCAAACGTGAACCTTTCATTCTGTTAATCCTGTCCCCATCGCTGTTGCATCATCAATATTACTGTCATCATACCATTAGTGCCATGTCTTAACAGTGGCATTTTATTTTTCTCTATGCCTGTGTTCATACTGAGTTGCTTAAGTATAGACGGCTATCTATTGGTTCCTTTTTTTTATATATTACCATGACATTTATTTGCTTAGGTCAAAATATACTGTTTTGTTTAATCATTAGTTGCACAGGATAAAATCATGGCTAAGTATGCTTTGGTTCTAAAGGTGTCATTCAAAGCTCATAATGATAAGTATATAATACATAACCACTGACTACAATCACTCACCCCTGATTACTTTCTTGTCAACTGAAGGCTGATTGGTTACTGTATGGTAAACTTGAAAATCATCAGTCACTGCATGGTCAAATGGAACATCACTGATTTCTGTCTGGTAAACTGGAACCTCATTGGTTATTGTCCAGTCAACTGGAACCTCACTGGTTACTGTCTGGTTAACTGGAACCTCGCTGGTTACTGTCTGGTAAACTGGAACCTCGCTGGTTATTGTCTGGTGAACTGGAACCAGAAATGAAATTGGATAACCTTATCATTGCTGCTTAAAAATTTTCAAGTGTTCATGCTAGCAATGCATGTTTAATTTGTAAACAAATAACTGGCAATTTAAAATGATTTGTCGACTATAATCATCATCATCTTCTTCTTCAAAAGCAGTCTCAAGATTTTTTTTTTCATTATCTGCTTCGGTATCAAACGTGAACCTTTCATTCTGTTAATCCTGTCCCCATCACTGTTGCATCATCAATATTCCTGTCATCATACCATTAGTGCCATGTCTTAACAGTGGCATTTTACTTTTCTCTATGCCTGTGTTCATACTGAGTAGCTTAAGTATAGACGGCTATCTATTGGTTCCTTTTTTTATATATTACCATGACATTTATTTGCTTAAGTCAAAATATACTGTTTTGTTTAATCATTAGTTGCACTGGATAAAATCATGACTAAGTATGATTTGGTTCTAAAGGTGTCATTCAAAGCTCATAATGATAAGCATATAATACATAACCACTGACTACAATCACTCACCCCTGATTACTTTCTTGTCAACTGGAGGCTGATTGGTTACTGTATGGTCCACTTGAAAATCATCAGTCACTGCATGGTCAAATGGAACATCACTGATTTCTGTCTGGTGAACTGGAACCTCACTGGTTATTGTCCGGTCAACTGGAACCTCACTGGTTACTGTCTGGTAAACTGGAACCTCGCAGGTTATTGTCTGGTGAACTGGAACCTCGCTGGTTACTGTCTGGTTAACTGGAACCTCGCTGGTTACTGTCTGGTTAACTGGAACCTCGCTGGTTACTGTCTGGTTAACTGGAACCTCGCTGGTTACTGTCTGGTAAACTGGAACCTCGCAGGTTATTGTCTGGTGAACTGGAACCTCACTAGTTATTGTCTGGTGAATTGGAACATTGTTGGTTACTATGAGATAAACTGGAACCTCATTGGCTACTGTCTGGTGAACTGGAATCTCGTTAGTTACTATCTGGTTAACTTGAACCTCACTGGTTTCTGTCTGGTGAACTGGCAACTCACTAATTATTGTTTGGTGAATTGGATGCTCATTGGCTATTGTCTGGGTGACTTGAACCTCATTAAACACGTTCTGTTTTAGATTGTCCCATTTCTGATATGCCCTATATTTTGCTATATTTTGCTGTATTTTTTCGTCTGTTTTGAACAAAAAAAAAAACAACAAGTGTTTAAAGAAAACAAATATAAACGCTATTTTTCAAACTTTTTTTATTAACGTATAACATTATTATGATGGCTGAATTCAGCCACAACTTGCATGGCGTCGTTTAACAACATCAATTCAAAAAAAAAATTATCGGAGTAAAATATCTGTTCTACAGAAGCTGGAACCTGATGGCTGAATTCAGCCACCTTCTTAGAGATAATAATTTCTTGGTAGTCCGCATTAAAAATAGATTGTCGGTCGACTTCAGTCACTGCTTAGTGATATTCTATTATATAAAATTGAGAACACGTTGGCTGAATTTAGCCAGCGGAGAATTTGAGAAATGTCATCAATGTTAAGTTTAAGACATAACCCACTTAACAACTTTTCTAAGTATACACCTTCGTACTGTGGCATTTCTTGCTGGAGAACTGAGCTATTGCTCTAAAACTTTCGATAAAAATGCAATAAATACTTACTGATTTATTAGCAAAATTGGTCGAATTGAACAGGCATATTGGAAAACTAAAAGAAAGGCGACTAAATTTTATGCATTCAAACTAATTTGCCCCAAAAGTGGCTTGGACTATAAACAGTTATAAAACATAAAGATTAAAATAAAATGAATTTAATTTAACAGAAATAGAAGAATACAAATGTAGCACGTTTCTAGGTTCCAAATGTTTATTTATATGTAAGCTTGATTCGTTTATTAAGTTGAACATCCGCTTTATTAACTGATTTTGTGAATTTGTATTCTGTGGGTGTCAGTATTCTAAATGATTTTGAGCAGTCAGTTGTCTGTTATTTTGAATGAAGTTTTACTAATAAATCAGTTAGTATCCACTGCATGGTTTATTAAAAAATTAAGGGCAATGGCCCAAAAATCAAGCCAGTAATTCCCCAGTACGAAGGTGTATACTTAGAAAAGGTGTTAGGTGTAGAACAATTACAAGTATTGGTATTGGCTTAATCCATCTACATAAGAGACACTAACAAAATTTAAACGACCAAATAAATTATATTGGTTAAATGTAATTATAGCTGTTACATATGTATTAAATAAATGGTTGTATACATGGATACTTTTATACAAATCAGATTTATTAATGCTTACATGTACATCGTATTTAGCTTCCATCATGAATCATTTAATATGTTACAATTATCATGCTGTATGATAAAACGAACAACTTAATAAATGCTATTACATAATAAAAACAGTAATAATGTGGACAAAATTGTCGACAATATCAATCATTCAAAATACTTTCCCTGTTATCATGGCAAACAATGTTAATGTTAACACCATAATTTACATGTACTTGGTATTCTCAGTTACAATGTCTTCTCGCTGATATGAGACTGTAAAAAAGACAGATAAAATTAATGATAATTGAACTAGTTTTCAGCATCGCGTTTGTTTCGTTTGTTTTAAATATCGTTATGTTTGTTTTATCTTTGAAGCGGAATAGCAAATTGAATGGTTTTATTCTAATACACAGTTTTCAAGAATGTGTTGGTTTTTTTGCTCATAATTGTGCACTCTATTCAAAAATATATCTGTTATGTTTGGGAACTTAGAGTAAGAAGTAATACCTTTGTGTTTGGTTACTAAAGCTATTCTGATTAACAATTTACAACATGGTATAATAGAGGCAGAGTGGTAGGCGGCGCTTATCAGTAGTGGTCAGGTATTGGCCACAGAGAGTTAATATATTACATTCATTGAGAGAAAAAGTTTATTGGCCAGGCATAGAAAGTGAAATTTACACTATTATCGGGCAGAAAGGCAATCAAATTAAACTTAACTCAAGATTCTATGAAATTTTCAGGAGAAACATTTCCGAGACCAGGCCTTTCTATCAGAAATAAACTTTCAGTGAACTTGCCGAAAAGACCAAAGGACCATTAGAACTGATAAAGTTAATGACAGTTGTTCTCTAAGAGTTTAATAGCATGTGAAACTACTGAAATAAAAACATTCAGATCAGTACAAATAATTATTCATGTCAGTCAAGTAATGAAAATATAGTTAATCAAATTGCCGTGACATTCTAAAGCTATTAATTGTGCAGATGTATAAACACTATCACATTAAGGCACCGCTTAATGATATTTATGGTTCATTGTTAAACTTTCGATTTTCTTAGAATTAATGTCTATCTAAAGAAAGGGCGGATGTAATGTATTAACTCTCTGTGGTCAATACCTTACTCTAAGTTTCCAAACATTACAATATCTAAAATTTTGATTTTATTACCTTAAGAGAAGCTGGCCATTTATGTTATCTGAAATGACAATAAAATTGTAAGCCCGGATCAATAAAGATTAAAAAACTCACTAAAAAATTATTTCCATATGATAAAAATATTTTAACACAAGCAAATACTCTCAACAATTTTGTTATTTCATAATTACAGAATCTTGGTAATCAAGTTAATTTAGTCGATATATTGCAAATTATACATTTAAAAGGCAAAGGACAAGTGCATCAATCGTTTCATTTTCCGTTTTGTTCATCTATGGCATACAAACAGGTACACGTCTAATTCTACAGGGTGTTACATATATTACGCATCGTTTAGGTAAACTATACGTATAAGAATCTTCGTGTGAATTACTTATTGTTCCAGTAACTAAATGGATTCTTGACATTCCTAATCAGCTTCCAAAACCCAAACTGTCCTCGATTTGTAGAATTTATTTGTTGCCGATGTCATATTATATGTATTAGCTAAGGGGTTTTCGTCATACATTTCCCAACGTATGTAAACACACAGTGTCTGTTGAAACCATCTTCTTGGCAATTTTCAGACTGAACAGTTCTGGTTTTCTTCTGACAAGAATATGGGCAATATACATGCCAAGAATATGTTACAACTTGGCACTTTTCTACTTCTTGTACATGTACTCCATCAAATACGGCAGTCTGAAAAATAAACAAACATGTATTTGATTTATACATGATTTTCATTAAATGTGGATATTCACTTTTTCTATTATAAAAAATGTAAAACAGCTACAATCGGTATTAAATCAATAGCATTGATATACCAACAAGGTACATTTAACAAATGTATATTCAAAACTATTTTGACTACGACAACTCTTTTTTTCCTGAGTCCGAACTTGGATGCGAAACCAAGTTATTTAGTTATACCTGTTCAGTTAGTTACAAACCTGTCATGACTACCCCTTTTGCATAATAATTAAAACGTCTTTGGTATAAAAACTCTAACCTTTACATTTGCCATGATAATATATATCTTAATGTTAATGAGAAATCAAAATTTCCTTTGTCTGCTTTAAGCTGCGTTTTTGTTGAGTCGTTAATATGTGATGTTGAATCTGTTTCAACTCATTTCTTCTCATTTTTCCTAAGGTATACCAACAAAATGAGAAATTGAAGAGATAATACAAAGCGATTATACATAGTTACAGTTTTGCAAGCCTTAAAGTTTGCATATCCCGCTACATTTATTAAGAAACAAAAGACCTTAACACATATGTATGCATGAATTTCTAAAGAAATAATTCATACTCCACTGTGTTACTGCCAATAAACCCATTCACACTCATCATTAAAATATCCAAAAGGATATAACATTAAACACAGTTAATTTCCCTCTTTTGATAAAATTACGTTTCGGCCTTACGGCCTTTATCAAATTTTACAAATCGCACAAGTTTCTACATTTTGATAATTTTAATCAAAATGTAGACACTTTTGTTATTTGTGAAAATTGATAAAGGCCGTATGGCCGAAACTTCTGAATATTAAAAGATTGCATTCACACTCTGTTTTCCGTAGACGAATACAAACACGAATTATACTAAATTAAAGCATAATGTTTAAAATAATAAAGCTTACCAAAGGCGAATATATTTCCTGTCAAACCAGATCATCAACGTCTAAATCTGGTATTCTCTACAAGACATGCATCATATTATTCACAGTTTCGATGTTGCAACTTTCATCAAACATGAACGAAGAATGTACAAATATTAACACAGCATTGAACTCCAACGTATGTTTTGATGCTGCCTTAAGAGTTTGATTGTCATCTAACCGAGCAATCAATTGCTGAGTTGAAAAAAATATTACACATCTTTTAAGTAAGCCTCTGTTGAGATCATTAACCGCATGTTTATTAACGTGCTCAATCTTTACTATTTTCCAAAATCTATCATTTTGATTAATCTACATTAACCATCCCCAGCAAAAGCATCTTCCTCTGTATAATTTATTAGGAATATACTATTTGTTGTACACAAAAGCATTTAATTATGAGTCTGTTCATCACGTGATACTATCTCGTTTTACAATATCAATCAACATTCTGACCCCCAGTTTGTCTATAAATCAGCTTAATGGCCATTTAATGCACCCATTGATATCGGCACCATTGGGAATAACGGATGGTCGGCTAACATTGCCTAACCAATCTAGCAGGAAATATTTTCGAAGTACAGATTGTTTCGACAGCTATTTAAAAATTATTTTGAAAAAAGTTCCTATCTGTTAGAAACACATAAATATTTACAAATCGCAAACTATCTAAATACCTTTGTCGTTGATACAAAATACGAATACGAATATTTTATTTCAGCATAAGACATTATACAATGTCTATAGCCTGTATAATAACACATAAAGAGAGACACTCACAATAAGGAGGTTTTCTGAGGAGAAAATATTAAATTGTTAGGTTATTGAGGAAATCTTTTCTTAAAAGAACCTAGAAACTCGATTTGTTTCTTTTATCCCTGTCATCGTGTTCTTGCTGATTTTACTCCAGGAGCTCTGGTCTCGGTAAGATCATTGAGTACCCCTTTCGGCTTTGCAATGCTCTTAGCTTCTTATGTTTTATATGTTTGTGTGCTTTTGCATGCAACATTGTTAAGCAGATACGTGGGTTGGAGTCTTTTCACCAAGACAACTTGTACTTGTTTTGTGATATGAGAACCTGTTGGGGCAAGTGTGAGGTTGGTGCACCCTAGAACCTGGTTTAAACCCCCAGTGGCAATTTGATTTGCCACTGACCGTTCCAAGGCGGTAACCCCTCGGGTTCTCATTTTTGTTTATTGTTAGTGGTGTCTTTTTTGAAACTGATTATTTTATTAACCATGCTCTCTCCCCCTCTCTTCTTCTTGACTGTGTGGGGAGGCTGTTTTTTCTGAATGTGGCGATTCCTGATATGCATATTTCACCTTTTTGTATCGGTAGGCGGATATAGTCCTACGATTGGTATCGTTAGCATTAGCTCTCCAAATGACGTCATTATTCTTATCCCTCTCGGAAAAATAACAACATGTGCCCGGGTGAAGGTCGTGTAGCTGTGTGCGTAAAATTAAATACAGATTGTAAAACAATACTCAGAAGATGCTCGATTGTTTTTTTTTCTTACGCAGAGACTGCGTAGTAAGTAATATTTATGTAATTATTATGCAACTGAAATGGCCTTGTATCGGTAGGAGGATATAGTCCTATGTTTGATTTTCTAAAATTGTTATGCCGCGAGAAAATTTAATCTCGGACTACACAAAATGAAAGTAGGTCTACATCAGAATATGCCGTCCAATGATGTACTTTGGAAACTAAAATGCGCACAAATTATGTACATACTTTGTATTGGAGATATTTATTATAAAAAAACAAAACAAATAACCCAGCAGAAATAAACAACTACCGTCAATTTCATAATTATTGAAAATATTCATGCAGTTCTATAATTTTTGTTTATGGAGAATTTTTACTGAATTGAGAGGCATAGTTGATTAAAAAAAGGTGAAATATGCATATCAGGAATTGCCACATTCAGAAAACAACAGCCTCCCCACACAGTCAAGAAGAAGAGAGGGGGAGAGAGCATGGTTAATAAAATAATCAGTTTCAAAAAGGACGCCACTAACAAAAAACAAAAATGAGAACCCGAGGGGTTACCGCCTTGGAACGGTCAGTGGCAAATCAAATTGCCACTGGGGGTTTAAACCAGGTTCTAGGGTGCACCAACCTCACACTTGCCCCAACAGGTTCTCGTATCACAAGACAAGTACAAATTGTCTTGGTGAAATAACTCCAACCCACCCATCAGCTCAACAATGTTGTATGCAAAAGCATACAAACATAAAAACATAAGAAGCTAATAGCATTGCAAAGCCAAAGGGCGGGTACTCAATGATCTTTCCGAGACCAGAGCATCTGGAGTAAAATCAGCAAGAACACGATGACAGGGATAAAAGAAACAAATCGAGCTTCTAGGTTCTTTTAAGAAAAGATTTCCCCATTAACCTTCATAAACTCTTAAACCCCTGCCACCGTCGTGCAATCAAAGAGGTAAGCATAATGATCAACTGTAGAAGGGTTAATCACTAGGCCTGCAGAGCGCTGTAAAATATCATGTTGGTAACCTTTCTTTTTAAATTTACAGATGGTTTTTACGAATAACCGGGAGAAATTAACACTGCCTTTTATCTTTTTAAGTTTATAAATTAAATCTCCATAAAAAACTGGTTGTGAAATACCTTGTTGCAAAAGTGATTTTAAGATAACTGACAATAAATGATAAACCCATGCCTCCAGATGTCTTGATTTTGAGTTTCAAAAAAGCTCAAATGCATTTAAGAAATGGCTTCCCAATGGTATATAAATTGCTATCTTCCAGAAGCTTTGTGGGGCTTCGACCCTCTTGTCCCCCACCAGGGCTTTGCCCTGGACCTACCGTAGCCCTAGCGGCCCTTGGACCCCCAGCAAATTTTCAGGATTTCAAATATTTTTCAACTTTCACCCATGAAAGATGCAAACATCATTTCTGTATACTCTGACAAAGCAGTATTGCGGGGGTATTAATCACCTTCAGTGATAGCTCTAGTTGTGGTTTACTCGATCCTACCATCGTATATTTGCTAATTTCCTATCAATGCTGAAAGTTGCCAGTTGCATCAATGAAATCAGCAGCAGGGTATGAAATTATCAACACATGAAAAATACACTTCAGTCACTAAAGCCCAAAATACTTTAGGTTTACTATACAATTTATCTGTATATTTATGGGACATGAAGGCTGCTGTCATGATGGTCTAACTAGGATTTTTGGAATATAACAAAAACATTGTGCATGAAGAAAAAGAGACAAAGGACAAGGCTAATGTCAGGAGCCATAAGTGCTGTGGTGAAATGGCTGATATCAAACTTGGCCCAGATTATGATATTATGCCCACAAACACAGTATCAATTTTGAAAAAAAAAGATCAAATCTTTTGTCTATGGGGCAGACTGGACAATGCAGGGAAGTAGCAGGACAATTTACTACCCATACCTCAGAAGTACCTAGGGTGATATGGCAGTTTATTTTCTACTATGAATATCACATTTACCTATTTTCATTGGAATGGAGACTAGTATTACCTGTCAGCATTTATTCACACTAAAGATTTTATAGCTATTTTAATCATTGCACAAATCCATTTAGAAAGAAACACAATTTTTTATTTGTAGTCATTGTTAATCCTAACTGACTTACAGGTAAATGAATCTACCGATCCAGAGAGTTCCTGGTCACTGCTGTCTGAATATATACGTTGCCGTGATCCATTCACTGAAAAAAAATCATAAAAGCAGTCAAATCAACAAGATATAACATGTCCTTTTCAAGGTCAAAAATGGCATTTGCATGCAAAAGCAGCAGAATTGATAGTAACTGAAAACTTTCTTTTGGACTACTGCACAAAGCGAACTCTCACTAAACACATCACTCAGAATATTTTTTTTATTTTGCTATAAGAATACAAAGGAAAACCAATGAGCTAGAGGCAGGGCAATTTTTGATCTTTAAATATATAGTCAACAGTTGGGTCATGTCTTAATTATCCACAGGTGGGTCTAACTAAAATATATAATAAAACTTTCATCATCCAATGCGAGTCACAAGGAAAACATATCAGTTTTATATTTGTTTGATTGATTTTAAGCCCATTTTCATTATCTCAGTGATATAGGTGTCAAGTTTTTCTAACAAGTGTTTCTGGGATTCCAACCCGTAGTAACCTCTCTCTCTGCAAGTAACCCGGCAACTTTCTCACATGAAGCAGAGGCGGGAGACGTCTGACCATTAGACACAATTTCCATTATCAAATCGTCACAATTAGAGTGGCCGGGATTGGGTTTGAACTCATGACCCCTGGAGTTAAATGTGAGCGTGCTATCACTGCGCCACCAAGCCAAGCTCAATTAAGTTTTATACCTTGGCAATTTGATGGTCTCATTTCATGGCAGGGGTTGACCGATTCCATTTCTGTATCAGCATCAGCGAGCATAGACTTCAGAGGTATAGTGCTGGAACTCCTTGACTTTCTCTCAGAACAACAGTCACCCAGATTGGCTTGCTTTGAATGGAGAGACTCTGAATCGTGTTGTAGGGATTCTGTACTGTAGTTCTCGTTAATATCAGCTAATCCAAGTTCTGTAAATATATAATCAACAGTTGGGTCCTGTCTTCATTATCCATAGGTGGGTCTTAAATATTATTATACAAGAAAATAGCAATTAAGAGGTCCTAATTTTTAACCTACAACAATGTGTCAGAATGTCATGTATCTTAGAAAATAAAAAACACATCCAAACTTTTGTTTTCTTAAAATAGAATTGAACCACATGGGTTTAAAACGAGTAGAAAGGGCAGAATAGTTTTGTAAAACAAGAGTTCAATCGGAACTACTCGGCCAATTCCGCCTAATCGGCGATCGTGCCTCGGATGTATCTGGTGGAAGGATATGTCTAACCCAAAACGCCTACGCTAAAATATAGTTCTTTCGGATAGTAAACAAACATGGCGCCGTTCGAACAATGCGTTCAAGTTTCATTGCAGAGATTAAAAGCTCAAGTTACATTAAAACAGCAACAATTATGTTAAAAAAATAGAAAATATTTGAGAATGACCATGGGGGCCGCCATCTTGTTGCTAAAAGTAGTCCCAAAATCCAAGATGGCGCGTCCCTACGTACATCAGAGAGATGGTGTGTAGACACTGTCCGATGAGTTCAGATTGACAAGAGTTGTCACAGAGTGACAGCCTGCTCTACAATAACTAGTATAGTTTTCCTTACTCTTTGAATAGTCAAGCTATTAGAAATAAAAAAAGTGGTTTAAGAAATATCAAAATAATTCAGATTAATACCTTCAGGTTCATCATCTTCTTGGTTTGGGAGCGGCATCTCTGTAAGAAACATTTAATAATTTAAGAAAATGATCTTAGAAAGATAGAAATTTATATAAACAGAAACCTTTTAAGATCTATCAGAATTTGTAAGGACAAGCTGTGTCACACGTTCCTTAGAGTCTTGCCTTAGAGCAATTTTGCAAATTGGTAAATGATTCTGGCGTAATTTCTTCAAATTCCCTAAAGAAATGTAGGAGATGTATGCAGACAAGAATTTTTAACAGACACCTGCCTGGTGACATTTGTCAATCGGATAACCAGTCTTTTGAAAACTTGGTTAACAAATACAAAGCTATATGCCCACCACTGTTAAAGTGTGTGTGTGTGTGTGTGGCGGGGGTCATAAAAATTCATACCTTCAATTACGATGTCTTTCATCTGCTTTCCCTTCCATTCATTAATTTTTCCGTTTTCCACAGCATACAACATCAGGGCAACCTAAAAATTGCAAAGTTTGAAACCCATTGCTCGATAAATGTGGGAGTATTTTGCTCCACAAACTTTTAACTAAATTGCCCGGATGGAATGACATGAAAATTTGTCACAAACATCTACACATTAATGTAATTATGTATTTCAAATTTCAAATCAATCCATGAAGAAATTTGGAAGTTGTTTACGCCAAATGAACTTTAATAAATATGAGAATTAACCAACTGACTGACTGACGACTCTTTACCCTCCTCAAACTTTGTGGGGGTATAATGTGCATGAATATTTCTTCTTGCATATATACAATTCATGGGACGACATATTGATACCGTTAATTCCAAGTTTCTAGTCAATCCTTTAAGAAATGTGAAGTAGTATGCTCCACAATCTTTCATCTAGCAAAAATGCCTCTATACAAATACATGTCTAAGTTCTAGGGCATATAACTCTGCAAGGCTTGGACCAATGAGCATGAATTTTTGTTCTGCACATCTGCACTTCATGGTTATACAATATTCTCAGTTTCAAGTAAATTACTCAACAATTGAGTAAGTAGTTCACTCCACGAACTTTAGTGGACCAACCAACCACCGAACCAACCAACAGAAAAGTGACTCCTTTATACCCCCTTCAAACTAGTTTGCTAGGGTACCCCTCCAAACTTTGTTTGCGGGTATATAACAAGTAGTTTCTCACATTAAAGGTAAATCTATTATTATTTAAAATTTACCTTTGAAAGCTCCATGGTACTTGATGATAATTGATAGTATTCTTTGTGTGTCTTGACATCATGTCCCAAATGTCTTGCAAGCAGTTTCAGTTCACCATGAGTCATGTCAAGAATCTGTACATGTTAATTTTTAATGTAATTCACAAATATACAGCTATTCACATTCCAGTTTTGTGCATATTTTAAAACTTGTTTTGCATCTTCTATAGAAAAAACATACACAAGAAAGCTTTTGTCAGTATAGTCATTGTAATGCTCAAGGTTCCTATTATCACACAGTGCATTTACTGCATCAAAAATTTTATAACATTTCATTTTAAACAAGAGCTGTCAGAGGAGACAGCATGCTCGACTATTCGAATCATTTGAAACAAATGCAATTTGAAGATTAAAACAATAACAACTATGGCCATATGTTGGTGTGAAATCAGGAAAAATATTAACAAGTGAATGGTAAGGGAGAAATTCATTTCAAATAACAGAAATAATTCCTTAATGTACCATAAATATTAAACTGAATAGGGGAATAACTATGAAATATTTCTGAATTTGTTAGAAAACATGTTAGTAATTTTTTATGAGAGACATTTACTTTTAGTCAAATATCAATCACTTCAGTAATGTTAAAGAAAAGAACTGAAATGAAAATATAATGGAAGTTTGAAGTTGATACCTTAAGTATTTTGTGCAAAGTTATCGATGAGGTGCACTTAAGTGAAAATATAAGTGAAACTAGAAATGTGTCCATAGGACACAGATGCCCCTGCTATGCATCATTTTCAGACACTCAAGTGAAATGATGGGAATAATAGCATTTCAACGACAGTGATGTTGGAGGAATTATAAGAATATGCATAAACTTGAAGATAAGTAAATTATTTGTATTTGTGGCACTGTTGTCTTCACATTACGGAAATGTCTGCGAAGAAGTTGGTGGTAATGCAATGCAATGTCATAGCGAACATTTGTGCCAAGTTATTTTGAAATTCCTTCATTCATAAAAGAGTTATAGCCTGAACAAGTAAATTCAATTTAAGTAACTGTGACCTTGACCTTGGACTTACAGGCATGGGTAATGTACGCAACACACCACCTTGTCATTGTGAACATTTGTGCCAAGTTATTTTGAAAACCCTCCATTCAAAACAAAGTTATAGCCCTTACAATAAAATTCTATTTTTAGTAACAGTGACCTTGACCTTCGATCTAAAGGCATGGGCATGGTACGCGAGACACCGCCGTGTCATGGTGAACATTTGTGTCAAGTTATTTTGAAATCCCTCCATTTATAACAAAGTTACAGCCTGGACAAGAAAATGCTATTTTTAGTAACAGTGACCTTGACCTTGGACCTACAGGCATGGGTATTGTGTGGACACACCGCCTTGTCATGGTGAACATTTGTGCCAAGTTATTTTGAAATCCCTCCATTCATAAAGTAACAGCCTGGACAAGAAAATTCTATTTTTAGTAACAGTGACCTTGACCTTCGACTTACAGGCATGGGCTTGTACTTGACACACCATCTTGATATGGTGAACAATTATACCAAGTTATTTAAAAATCCAATAAGAAATAACTAAGTTAGAGCGGACAAGATTTTGCAAGAAAATTCTATTTTAAGTAACAGTGACCTTGACCTTGGACCTACAGGCATGGGTATTGAACGCGACACACCGCATTGTCATGGTGAACATTTGTGCCAAGTTATTTTGAAATCCCTCCATTCAAAACGAAGTTAAGGGCCAAGTGTATATTTTGCTTAACACTAAATGTAAGTGAAAAAGGGGCATAATTTGAAAAATATTGGAAGCAGGGTTATGGGTCTTGTTGGTTATGATGTAGATTTTGGTGGTGAAAATATATTTCAAGTTTCAAGGCAATATCTCAAGTAGTTTTAAAGTTATGGGCAAAATGCATATTTTGCTTAACACCAAATATAAGAAAAAAGGGGCATAACTTGAAATATATTGACAGCAGAGTTATGGGTCTTGTTGGTAATGATGTAGAATTTGATGGTGAATATATATTCCAAATTTCAAGTTGTTATCTCAAGTAGCTTATAAGTTATGGACCAAAGTGCATATTTTCCTTAACGCAAAATTTAAGTGAAAAAGGGGCATAACTTGAAAAATATTTGTAGCAGAGTTATGGGTCTTGTTGGTTATGATGTAGAATTTGATGGTGAATATATATTCCAAGTTTCAAGTTGATATCATAAGTAGTTTTCAAGTTATGGACCAAAGTGCATATTTTGTTTAACGGACGCCGACGCCGACACCGGGGCGAGTAGGATAGCTACCCTATTCTTCGAATAGTCGAGCTAAAAAGCCAACACATGGTTTGCCATTGATTACAGCGGCCATCTTTAAAATGGCTACTTCTTCCTGTCTATATATAATATATAAAAAACAGAATTGCTGGGTCCAAAACTTCAAAATCTATTGTTGGGTCTCATAACTTAATGAGGAAGTGACTGAGGGATTGCGCATGCGCATATGTCAGCTGGAAAATTTTTCTCTCTCCTAAATTTCTGCTAATTTTCAACATTTGGTGAAGGTTTTTGTGGTGAGACATGCCCAGAAACATTTCGTTTGACATATTCAATCTTTTATAATTCACCATCATTGAAACTTTCTGCGTACGTTAGGTAAATTTTTGATTTTCCACTCGATCAGCTGTTTTCGCGTCCGGACATCTAAGCCTGTGGTAAACTTCCGGCCTGATGCTTTTGCAAGTAAAACTAGTTTACTACGAAGATTTGTTGGCATTAGAAATACAAACAAGGTAAATTATTCTTCTACGTAAAATTGATTACTGCCAGTGGAGTCAGAGACATGTTTTTACTTGCTGTCATTGTTCTCTTTGGTATCCTTACTGTTCACGAGAAAACCGGGTTCCCCACCCATCTATTCAAACATTGGACGAAATACCAACTAGCACTCGCCATAAAAAATAAATGGATATGTGTTCAGCCTCAAATGCAAAAAGGCAGATGTGCTCGAAAAACTCTCTTTTTCCTCGTGCTGCTACTGATTGCGCTGTCTCTAGATGTTGAGAAAAACCCCGGACCAGTTCAGACTCATGAGTACCTTGAAGGTAACTCTACTGTTTTCCCCTGTGGAATATGTGAGACACCTGTCAAATGGACATGCAAAGGCATAGAGTGTGAGGGGTGCTTCACCTGGTTCCATGCAAATTGTGGAAATGTGAGTGAGTCAATGTATGACAGACTGGCAAATGACTCCAAAGTTGGTGTTTGGAAGTGCACAAAATGTGAAAACCTCAACATCACCAGCAACCATACCCTTAGTCTAGAATCATTTGAATCATATAATTCATTTGAAAAACTTAACCAATCTGAAACCATTAGTCAAACACTCTCTCCAAAAACATCCACCCCTAATCCCAAAGTAATTTCAAGACCTGTAAACCTGTCAGCAACTAAGAATCCTAGGAATAATACTAAAAACAAAATACGCAGATCTCTAAAAGTCCTTGTCATAAACTGTAGGTCAATAGTAGATAAAAAGCAAGAATATGCCAATCTCATTGATTCAACAAAGCCTGATATTATTATTGGAACCGAATCATGGCTAAAACCTAAACATTTTGATAATGAAATCTTTAGTCCAGACCAGGGGTATATCCCTTTTCGCAGAGACCGACTAAATCAAAATGGTGGTGGTGTATTTATCTCGGTGCGAAATAACATCATCGCACAGGCAATGCCCCAGATCCAGTCTGATTGTGAGGACCTCTGGGTAAAAATAGACCTCTTTGGAAATAAATCATTACTAATTGGTGCTTATTATAAACCCCATGAATATGTCACCCACAGTTCTACTGAATTTGCAAAATCTTTAGATAAGGCCCAGAAATTAAATTGCCACATATGGGTAGCTGGTGACATGAATCTCCCAAAGATGGACTGGGACAAGTCATGCCCCACTGCTGAGTGCAAGTACCAATCTTATTATAAAGAAATAGTTGATAAATTTAATGACATAAATCTAACACACTAATACTACCAACTCGCCAATCAAATATTCTCGACCTATTTTTTACTAACAATCCAACACTGGTAAATAGAGTTAATATTCTGCCTGGCATAAGTGACCATGATATTGTCCAAATACAAGTGTCAACCTCAGCTAAAATTCTGAAACAAACACCTCGGAAAATCCCTCTTTTCAAAAAAGCAGACTGGGACCAGATGAAACACTCACTAGTATCTTATCACCAGGACATGCTACATACAGGTAAATACGAAAACCTTGATATTGAACATCTTTGGCTAGATTTTCACTCCACTCTGACCTCATTAACTAATAAATTTATTCCAACTAGAATGTCATCCTCAAAAAATAGCCTACCTTGGATCAACCAGAAAATTAAACGTCTTCTACGCAGACGCGACAGAACCTTCAGAAAACAACGTAAAACAGGTAATCATAAAGATAAAAAGAAATTTCTTGACTTAAAACATTCGGCAAAGAAATCAATTAAAATTAGCTATGAAAACTACCTTGAAGATATTTTGGACATAAATTCGGAGACATCTAAACCAAATTCAAAAAAGCTCTTTTCACTTTTGAAACACTCTAGACAAGACTCAGGATCTGTTGCCCCCCTGCGCAAGGACAACAAAACCTTCCAAGATGACCAAACAAAAGCAAGTATTCTTAATGATCAATTTCAATCTGTGTTTAGTCCTAAAACACCAATTAGCCTTAAATCACTCTGTGAGATGAAAATAGAGGAAAACAGAAATGACCAAACATCAGAGATGCCAGACATAACAGTAAGTACAAGAGGTATAGAAAAACTCCTGAAAAAATTAAATCCCCATAAAGCAGCTGGACCTGACATGATAAAACCTATAATCCTAAAAACTTTGGCATTAGAACTCTCTCCTATACTAACTATTCTTTTTCAAAAATCTTTAAATGAAAGTAAAATCCCAACTGACTGGAAAAAAGCAAACGTCTCACCAGTATACAAGAAGGGTGAAAAGTCTGACCCAACTATAGGCCTATATCTCTGACATGCATTTTATGCAAAACCTTGGAGCATATTGTTTCTTCCTCTATAACCAAATACTTTAATAGTCGTAACCTATTCTATGAGCTACAGCATGGCTTCAGGGAAAAGCGCTCTTGCGAGACCCAACTCCTTATGCTTGTAAATGACCTAGTTAAATCCATCTACCAGAAAAAGCAAACAGATCTTATCCTATTAGACTTAAGCAAAGCTTTTGACAAGGTCAGCCATGAAAAACTTCTTCTAAAACTCCATAGATACGGCATTCGAGGTTCAAATCTTAAATGGATTAAGGCCTTCCTAGATGACAGACAACAATCAGTTGTCATAAATGGCATATGCTCTCCTTCCATTCCTGTTTCCTCTGGGGTTCCTCAAGGCTCGGTGCTTGGGCCCCTACTATTTCTTGCATATATAAATGACCTACCAGAAAATATACAATCCAAAGTAAGGCTATTTGCTGACGACACAGCCATCTACTTAACACTCACATCCAAAAATCAATCAAAAGTCCTCCAAAATGACCTATGCTCACTTGAAAAATGGAGCCATGACTGGGATATGGAGTTTAACCCGTCCAAATGCCAGGTGATCCATGTTACTAGGTCCAAAACACCGGTACAAAATAAATATTCCTTGTATGGTATTCAGTTGGCTTCAACCTCCTCGGCTAGATACCTAGGGGTTGACATTACATCAGACTTGACCTGGGATACCCACATTGACCTGGGATACCCACATTAACAGAGTAACTAAAAAAGCCAGTTGTAGCGTGGGCTTCCTGCGCAGGAATATAAAAACTCACTCTGAACCCCTCAAAGCAACAGCCTACAAAATGTAGTAATGTAGTAAGACCCCAGTTGGAGTATTGCTCCTCTGTCTGGTCCCCGTACACGGACACGCTAACAAACCAGATCGAGGCAGTGCAACGCAGGGCAGCGCGATGGGTCAAGAATGATTTTGGACGACTTTCTAGTGTATCAGAGATGCTTGAGTCCCTACACTGGCGCAAATTAGATCAACGGCGCATAGATTGTCGTCTCGCCATGATGTATAAGATAACCAACTCTCTTGTGGAGATTCCCATTTCTGGAAACCTTATCCCAATGACTAGGAAGTCAAGACATTCTCACCCATTGGCTTATCAACTTATTACTGCTACAACTGATTATTACAAATACTCATTTTTCCCTCGAGCGATATTCCATTGGAACAATCTACCACCAGACATGTCAGACGATTGAGCAGTTCAACAAAGCTGTAGGCTGTGTTGGACATGTCTCCCCATAAGCTAACATAGTACACTTTTACTTTTAACATAACCCCTCTATCTTTCTTTTTTTACAGCTCTTTTAAACCCTATCCATTCTTAATCTTTATTCTTTACTAACAGTCTCCCAGCAGACGCGCAAAATGTCTAGGTCCCCATCAGGGGTTCGACATCTACTGGAAGATAGATAGATAGACTGTGAAAACTGGACTTGACATAAATATTTTATGTATATAATGTTATTCAAAAATCATGAATCTTAGCTTATCTGCCTTCATTGTCTATAAAGCAGGACAGGTTCAAATTTTAGGAATTTTCGATCCCCGCAGTAGCATAACACATTAAAAATATGCAAATTCAATTCATTGATATCCCTGGCCAAATGGGTAATGATGTGTGTGTGTGCGTATGTACTTCAGTGATTGAATAGCTGTGTGTTGTGTGTGCACAATATAATGTGATAATAATACATGTTCATGTATTAGTGGAATGGAAACACGAGCCACTGGAGAACTATTCAAATTGCAAGTCAGGGTAATCTTACTTGATTAGTATATTATGATATTAAAGTTAAGCACTCGTATTAATTTTAGAGATGGCAATGGTTGATCAATTAACAGGTTAACCGAAACTTAAACGATTTACCGATTACAATCTTTCATACTAGGTTTACCGCATTTCACAATTAGTCTGTGTGCTAGCTTGATTGTTGATCATGGTGAAATTGGCATGTGTCAAGGCTGAAGACTATATACCATCACAGTCCATTTTAAATATATTTATGACAGGTAGTGAATGTCAATTAGCAAATATCTTTCTCAGTCGTTTTCATCTATTGTAATGGCTGTACTTGCGAAAATCAATAATGGCTATCAAAGTTCCAATTATTTTGTTTTCTTTCGGTAATTTAAAGAAAGAGAAGATTTGAAAACTGACTCCATATGTTGAACTTTTAACTTCCAACCCAATTGATCAACATCTCTTTTAACAATGTATAAATGTTTGCAAATTCTGAAAACGCAAACAGATTAATAACTTAAATTACAAGACAAGTTAATTCTAAAATGAAATCAAATTATATTAAAACAAAACTATAGCATGTTTAATCAAACATTATAACCAAGAATAACCGAGTCCAAAAAGGGGCATAATTTGGTAAAACAAAGTAGGTAAAAATAATCATATTTATCTCAAGTGCAGAGGTATTGGCATCACATATGTGTATGAAGTTTCAATGTTATAGCATTATTGATTTAGGAGAAAATACATCCAACAAGAGCTGTCACTTGAAATTGACATATGCCCCCGAAATGCAGCTTTGAAATCGAACAGATATACATATCTAATAAATAAACATATGTAATGAACAAGGCACTGTTTTTCCTCTCACGCCAATATACAAATATATAATCTATAAATTCTACATAGATAATACACATAATCTATAAATTCTACTTAGATAATACACATAATCTATAAATTCTACTTACATAATACACATGCATACAGTTCAATGAAATTTGAATAGATAAAAAAAATCTTTCAAACCTGTGAAATATCAGTTTGTTATGCGCGACACGTTGTCTTCATGTGTTTAACATTTCTGCCAGCTTATTTAAAATTCCATCCAAGAATGACAGGGTTACTGAGCGGACAATACCATCAGTGCACTAATAGGGCTTATGACTTTGAAGTTCAAGTGTGACCTTGACCTTTGAGTCACGGACCTGGGTGTTGTGAGCGACACGTCGTCTTCAAGTGTTTTAAATTTCTGCCTGCTTATTTTAAAATCCATCAAGGAATGACAGAGTTACTGAGCGGAAACGACTATCAGTTCACAACTAAGGGCTTATGTCTTTGATCTTCAAGTATGACCTTGACCTTAGAGGTACAGACCTGGGTCTTGTGCGCGACACATCGTCTTCATGTGGTTAACATTTCTGCCAGGTTATTTTAAAATCCATCAAGGAATGACAGAGTTACTGAGCGGACACGACTATCAGTGCACAACTAAACGCTTATGACTTTGACCTTCAAGTATGACCTTTACCTTAGAGGTAGGGACCTGGGTCTTGTGCGCGACACGTCCTCTTCATGTGGTTAACATTTCTGCCAGGTTATTTTAAAATCCATCAAGGAATGACAGAGTTACTGAGCGGACACGACTATCAGTGCACAACTAAAGGCTTTTGACTTTGACCTTCAAGTATGACCTTGACCTTAGAGGTACAGACCTGGGTCTTGTGCGCGACACGTCCTCTTCATGTGGTTAACATTTCTGCCAGGTTATTTTAAAATCCATCAAGGAATGACAGAGTTACTGAGCGGACACGACTATCAGTGCACAACTAAAGGCTTATGACTTTGACCTTCAAGTATGACCTTGACCTTAGAGGTAGGGACCTGGGTCTTGTGCGCGACACGTCCTCTTTATGTGGTTAACATTTCTGCCAGGTTATTTTAAAATCCATCAAGGAATGACAGAGTTACTGAGCGGACAGAAACAATCAGTGCACAACTAAGGGCTTTTGTCTTTGACCTTCAAGTATGACCTTGACCTTAGAGGTACAGACCTGGGTCTTGTGCGCGACACGTCGTCTTCATGTGGTTAACATTTCTGCCAGGTTATTTTAAAATCCATCCAGGAATGACAGAGTTACTGAGCCGACACGACTATCAGTGCACAACTAAGGGCTTATGACTTTGACCTTCAAGTTTGACCTTGACATTAGAGGTAGGGACCTGGGTCTTGTGCGCGACACGTCGTCTTCATGTGGTTTACATTTCTGCCAGGTTATTTTAAAATCCATCAAGGAATGACAGAGTTACTGAGCGGACACGACTATCAGTGCAAAACTAAAGGCTTATGACTTTGACCTTCAAGTATGACCTTGACCTTAGAGGTAGGGACCTGGGTCTTGTGCGTGACACGTCGTTTTCATGAGGTTAACATTTCTGCCAGGTTATTTTAAAATCCATCAAGGAATGACAGAGTTATTAAGTGGACACGAAAATCGGTCAGACGGACGGACAGACGGTTCGACTACTATATGCCCCCCTTCGGGGGCATAAAAATTCTTATTCCCAAAGTTTCTTAGTCCACAAAGGAGGATATTCTGGTCAAAATGTTGGCCAGATTTACAAAACTTGGAAAGCGACTTACTTTTTGACCCAAAATGTATGTGAAGTTTCATTTCAATATCCAGAGAGCTTGATGAGATATGATGTTGCATGCAAAACTTTAACCAAGAATTTCAAAGTTAAAAAAAGGCAGATAATTTGGTCAAAATGTTAGTAAGAGTCATGTAACTTAGTAATTGACCTTAGATACTGACCCTGAACATGCACGTGAAGTTTCATTTTTATAACGAAAGCAGTTGATGAGATGTGATTTGCATGAAAAGCCTTAGATATTGACCGTGAACATGTATTTCAAGTTAAATCTCATTAACACAAGTTGTTAATGAGATGTGATGATGCACGCAAAACTTTAACCCAAGTGTAACGCCGACCCAATGGCAAGCACTATAGCTCCTCTTATTCTTAAAAAAGTTGAGCAAAAAAGTATTTTATTCTTTTCATCCTAAAGAAGTCCTTAGTAGTAGGACTTTCTGAAAGTTTGAATCAATGATGTGCAGTAACAAACCTAGGTTTGGGTATAATTACCTGTGATACTGTAGCAATGTACTTTCTCAACGACGTTGTTTTAATTCTTTCAGGCCTCTGCAATCCTGGGCATTCTCGAACTAATTCATACAAAGCTTGACCTCCAGGTAATGGTGTACATGCATTTAGTCTGGCGAACAGATAGGGATTTTCTTTTGGAACTGATACCAATGAACTTCTTCTTGTCTCCACTAGCACATTCAGAGCTGATCTTGTGTCTGGTGTCAACAATACAAATGCCTTAATGTTCTTCTTAGATTTTCCCAGCACTTCAAGCAGGTCCATTCTGAAAAAGTGTAATGCAAATGAATGACCCACACACAGTGAAACATTAAATAGATACAATGAAATCTGTCCCTTCTAATCCAATCTTATTTTTTTTAATCTGAACATGTTGAACAAAGTTTCATCGGGATTATGAAATATCCCAAATTATTTGTACTCCTTCGGGAGTTTTCTTCAACAATATGTTCTAGCGTGTTTCTGAACATTGGTAAGAAAATAAGGTACAAAACTGACAAAAACCTTTCTATCTACCAGTTTCTTTGACAGAATTTTATGAAAACTTATTTTGAAATGACAATCTGTTTACAGTACAATTGACAATCTGTGTTGCCTTAGAAGAACACTATGCTTATAAGTAACTGATGATTATGGGCTTTCAATTTCTTTGTCTGCCAAAAAATTTTAAGAATTGATATCAGCAATAAATCTGCCAATACAGATTAAATCCACAATCGAAACCCAGATGCACAACTACACATGCTGAACAACATTCCTTTAATGTTTTGTAGTCTCTATGTCATAAACTCTAAGAGCTATGCACAACACAAGTTTTAAATGGTTAAATTTTACATTAGTCAAGGGCAATAACAATTCCAATTCTAAATGAATCTAGGAACCCCCAGATATACAACTAATTATACTCTGCAACATTACTGCAATGTATAAGGACTCTAGGTCTGATAACTTTTGAACCTATGCGCACAGAAGTTGAAAATTGGAAAGCAGTTTTGGAACTATATGCGACAAAACATTTTAGGAAGGACAAATCTAAATTCCCCCACCCAGTTTACTAGATGTCTGCAGACAACATGTTCAACATGCATATTGAGTGTTTGTAACAAAGTATTTAAATTTATACTGACCTAGATATTGTAAAGATAAACATTTTTTTGGTTATAAACACCATAATGTGACAAGAGGGGATGGAATTGGATCACTGTATTAGGTGATAAATACCAGCCTCCCCCACAGAACCACCTATTTAGCCCTCTATTAAAACTGAAAAAAAACTTGCCTTTTTGCAAACTCTTTCTCAACTGCAGTCAATGAGGCCTCAAACTCTTCAGTTCCAGTCCACTCTGGCCTATTGTTGTATGCTTCCAGGAGCATATCTTCAACTTCTGCAATCCGTCTTTTGTTGAAAATGTAAAGTCGGCACATAGTTGCTTTTGCAAGTCTTGTCCAATTCACAGGATTAGGAAAAGCCCGTAAAAGTTGGATATCTTTCTCCATAACCTGTGTTATGTAATCCCTGAACTTGACAAGATCACTTGTTTCTGGAATTAATTGCTGTTTGTTCATATCACTTACAGCTTTTCTCCTTCTCATTGGAGTATTTACACGGTATTTCCATTCAGCATCAAAGAGCACTTTGATCTGTCTAGTTTCCTCTAACAATTTATCTGTTTGCATCTTACAGAAAAGCCATTTTTATCATAACACAATGACCAAGCAAATGCCCAATTTTGTTAGCGAGGGTGGTACTGTTCTGTGACAGACTCAAAGTGCATTCTACAACCAGGTCAAAGTAATCTTTACAAAGAAGCTTGTTACGGCTAACCACAGGCAGATGCTCACGTGCTTTAATCACCAGACGAGCCAATGACCTTGCATTCTGGCTGATTCTATGCATATCATTTTTCTTCTGTGCGGATTGCCCTCCCAATGCACAAACCTGCATTGAACTGAACAACTTAATAATAGTATCTTTCTGCACAAATTCCTTAACTTCATCATCCTGCATTGTGGCCAGCATTTTAGCAACAGCCATTTCATTTTCAGGATTCAAACTAGAATAAAGGAGGCTTTTGGCCTTCCGTACAGCATTTTTTGTGTTGCGTATGTCATCACTTTCAGAGTTCCTTATGTCATCATTTTCAGACTTTTTTGGCACCAGTTTGCAAGAACGGATGTGATGCCATAACAGTTTTTTCAGATAAAATCCTTTACAGTACTCACAGGGCACATAATCCTGGTATGAATGACTTTTTTCCTGATCAGTGTTTTCTCTACGTGCTGTAATGAGTACACATTCAGCTTTGTTGATAATATCTATATTGTGCTTGAAGTTTCCTTCGTTCACAAGTTCTGTGAAAAGAGCATCCCTTTCCTTTGATTTCGGTTTCAGAAGCTGGATTTGAAGGATCTTTGAATATTCCTTGTGGGTCAAAAGATGTCTGGAGATTTTGGACTTTATCTCCTTCTTGCAGTAAACACAGAAGTTAATTCTGTCATACCTCTTACGACAACCATTCCGTGGCAGTTCTTTTGACTGTAGATAGACACCTGAAAAGAAAAAACAAATTTTCAGACCTTTGTTTCAAATCTTTGCAGCTATTTCTGATAACATAAATTATGTATTTTATGATTAAGCAGGTATATCATTCAAAGAACTTAATATAGTTATTGGTATTTTTTGTACTTTGGATCCATAAAACTTACATAGCATCATAAAGGATTTGCTAGTCAATTTATAACGTAACTCTCTTACAATGCTTATTTTAATCATTGTGAGCCAAGAATGCATAGCGCTATATTAAATTGATATAGTGATGTTACAGATAGCGCTATAAAGGAGTTGAAGTGTACTGCAAATAAGCATTAAATGCCCAGGGCTCGACATTAACGCTTGTCCGATAGTCCGGGACAAGTGAAAAGTATGTCCGGACAAGTAACATCCGAAAGCTGGTTGTCCGACAGGACAAGTTGTTTTAAAAATTAAAATACATGCCTAAATTACAGTAAATCAAAATTAACGAGATCGGTCGCTAATTAAATAGGTATCTGCCGTCAAAACACTTCTCTAGCAACAATCTTATGGTGTTTACGAAGTCCTGAATATTAAAGCCGGAAACACTTCCTCACGCTCCTTCGGTAACAGTAACTTCCCCTGAAAGTTTTACGACATCAATTTTTGTTTACGTTTTATTTACATGTAGCATGCGGCAACCATGCCCGGCTTGTTGAAATTCGGTTTTTCCAGTTCAAAAATTAAAGTAAAAGACGATAAAGAAAAAAATCAAAGGGAAAAGAAGAAACTAAAAAAGATTATGAGAAAAAACGCAAGAGAGGGTTTGTTTCCAAGTGGTTAATTGATTATGACTGGCTAAGATACAGTGAAACAGAGGGTAAAATGTATTGTGTTCCCTGTGAAACATATGCTTGACCCAATGGCAGCACTTGTTTTTGTTTTATAGAATAAAATTTGTAGAAATGTAACACTTGTTGCTTCAATGTTTTCCCGCATACATTCTGTTTGAAAGTCATGACAAGTGGGTGTCTGGTCAGGCCAAGTGTTTTTTGAAAGCACTTGTCCGACAGGACAAGTCTACAAAAAAGTTAACGTCGAGCCCTGATGCCCTTAAAAAATAGGTTTGCCAATTAGTATCAGATAGGTGACTTGCAAATATGAAACACTAGTAAGCTTTGGGGGAAAGTAGTAACAGAAAATAAACCTCCAAAGTGACATACCTTTGCCTTTTTGTGAATGCACTGCTGTGTTTTGGCTTTTTTTTCTGCAGATGAAGAAACTTCTATTTCATGGTTGGGGCTGACTGGTTCCACTTCTGTATCAGCATCAGGGAGCATAGACTGCAGCAGTATTGTGTTAGAACTCCTCGACTTCTGCTCAGAACAACAGTCACCCAGACTGGCTTGCTGTGAATGGAGAGACTCTGAATTGCGTTGTTGGAATTCTGGACTGTGGTTCTCGTTAACATCAGCTTCTCCAAGATCTGTAAATATATAGTCAACAGTTGGGTCTTGTCTTAATTATCCATAGGTGGGTCTAACTGAAATCTTAAGAAGTTCATCATCAAATGTGAGTCGCATGGAAAATCAGCTTCATCAAGTTCTGTAAATATATAGTGGACAGTTGGGTCATGTTTTACTTATCCATATATTGGTGTGTCTTAATAAATGCAAATAAACACAAAAAGTGACAGTCTAAATAATTTTTATAGGAATTATATGCAATATAACAAGGTACTATGATAACATTTGTCTTCAAATTGTAAGATTTTGTTAAATTGCAACAAATAGATCCAATTAAATGTACCATCTTTAGATAACACCAGAATTAAGAATAGCCTGAATTCAACTTACATTGTACCTTTTAAAATTTTGGTTTGATTTTAACAAGATTTACAAGTTATGTACACGTGCGCAAAACTTCAGTATTACAACATCTTTTATCTATGTACCAGGGTGCTTATTTATATTTGAAGTAAATATGATGGGAGTTAAAATGGGCACGAACACTGAATATTTAAGCTATATACATAGGCTTAGAAACATAGTTGTTTGTTTCCTATAACCCGACCAACACTTTTTTTTTCATGACGTACCTAAACCATTTTTCTGGTATATGTGAAGTTAAATTTTATGAAACATGCACTTTTCTTGAGATAGTGTTTTCTTTGCCTGACTTTTGTCACTTAACTTGTACTCCATAAAAATATAATTACTTAAAACTAATAACTAGTTTGGCAAGTTTTATGTTTCAACTGGTCTAGAGCAGTCACAAAACGTGTTTCGTATGGCTTTTTGACGTTGGCATCATGATACTTTTGTGTGCAACAAAATAGCGCTACTCTAAATAATTAGAAAAACAAGCTCAAAATTCATTTTCTAGATGTTGTAATTATATGAAATGAAAGTCAACTGTGCGCACTTCATCTCATATGAAACATTGGTAAATAACACCTAATTTTTACATAAAGGCATTCATTTAAATAAGGTATGATTTTCCTGAGATTTCATACTTTTCAAATGCAAAAAAAATAGACTTTTATTACCTAAATAGGTATCTTTGGCATGAAAGGATAGCTCTCATTACCTTTTCAATAAGATTTTTTTAGGAGAGGTTATTGTTAAAGTAATGCCTACCTACCAACCCTAGTTTTTGTTTTTCAACATTAAAAGAAACAAACAACTATTTTGCAACATAAATTTGTGTACCTGTTTTGCAAGGGTAATTCCATCTAAATGTTCTGTTGCAAACCACAAACATCTCCCCATCTTCCAAGCAATGAGGAATTTCATTTTGTCTGACTATAAATGCCTGTAATAGTTCATTAATGCAATTATTTAGACATGCAAGTAATGCTCATAAAATTATATGCATTAAGTTATTGCAAAGCAGATCAAGCATTTAAATGGGGTTGCATTCACTTGAATTTGGGTAAAATGGCTAGAATATTGCTTTTGAAGGTATCTATATGTATCTACCAATTTCTGATTAAAAAGGGACACACATTAAAGTCTGAAAGTGTCGTTTGCTTTAAATTTCCATTAATTTTGTGTCCATTTTTAGCTCTACTTGCCATGTCATGGCTGACTGAACGTGTGCCTGTGTGTGTCCGTATGTGTTTTCATTTACTTTTCATTTGGAACAAGATCTGTCACTGTAGGTGACGTATGCCCCCGAAGTGTACATTTGACAATAAAAGCAGTTTTTTTGTTTTTATGACATTTTAAACCTTGATGTGTTGTTGTTGCATTAAGGTACTGACCTAATCTTGCTTTGGACACATCATCTGATGATAGTGAACATTTGTGCCAATAGTTGCTAAATACATGAAAAGATTTAAAAAGATATGCGTGGCACATGAAACATAGCATTTTTTTTTATCTCTGTTCTTCTAAAGCTGACCTTGCTACAGACTGATAGGTCTCGTATGAGACACACATGTCTTATCACAGTTAACAACTATATCAAACAATTTTAAAATCGGACAAAAATTAACCAAACACACGGAAAAGAATGTGTAATACAAGTGTTCTACCAGAGCTTATAATTTTAACCAGTAGTGTGACCTTGACCTTCAAGTTAAGTATCTGGGTCTTGTGGCGGCAAGCTGTCTTCACGTGTTTAACATTTCCGCAACATTATTTTAAAAACTATCAAGGAATGACTGAGTTACTGAGTGGACTCAATTATCAGTGCACTAATAGTGCTTATAAATTTGACCTTAACCTTTGAGCCATAGACCTGGGTCTTTTGCGCAACATGTCATCTTTATGTGTTTAACATTTGTGCCAGGTTATTTAAAAAGGCGTCAAGGAATGGCAGAGTTACTGAGCGGACATGACTATCTGTCTACAACTAAGGGCTTATGTCTTTGACCTTCAAGTATGACCTTGACCGTAGACCTACAGACCTGGGTCTTGTGCACGACACATCGTCTTTATGTGGTTAACATTTCTGCCAGGTTATTTAAAAATCCAGCAAGGAATGACAGAGTTACTGAACAGACATGACTATCATTGCACAACTAAGGGCTTATGACTTTGACCTTCAAGTATCACCTTGACCTTAGAGGTAGGGACCTGGGTCTTGTGCGCGACATGTCGTCTTCATGTGGTTAACATTTCTGCAAGGATATTTTAAAATCCATCAAGGAATGCCAGAGTTACTGAGCGGACACGACTAACTGTCCACAACTAAGGGCTTATGTCTTTGACCTTAGAGCTACGGACCTGATTAATGTGCGCGACACATCGTCTTGATGTGGTCAACATTTCTGCCAGTATCAAAAAATGACCATTCGTAAACCAAGCCCTTTGTTTTTTGTGGTTTTTAACTGTTTGGTCTGAGCCTTACGTACCTATTTTGTAGGCCAATAATATGAAAACGAGACGGTGAAGTGCTTTGTTTTTTTATTATTTGATTCCATACACATTGTAGATAATTTGTGTGTATAACATAATTATTTTACTGCATTAAACATGCACAAAAATCACAGATAAAAACTTGCTTAATTTTTGCAGCTCGGAAAAATGTGCATTTCCGAAGCTGGGGTGCACTTAAAAAAGTCGATTTATAAAGTGTTAGAAATAAATTCTAAAAATAATACTCGTTTTTTCCTGTTCAGGTATGATGTCCTTTAACAATTAGCTTTTATTTTACAAAATTTAACAAGGTTTGGAAGAAATAGAGATGAATTTAGCTTCTAGTATGTTTGATTTTAAGCCCATTTTTCGAAACAGAGGGTCCCCTTCTAAAATGCTTAATTTCCCGAGTTACGCACGATAAATGTTTTTTTTTTTTTAACTCTTGTTTAGATGTCTGAATGGATGTACTTGGAAATGAAAACAACAAAATCCCAATCTGCGAAAGTGCATATTACAGTTCTAAAACCTTAATTGATATAATTGAAGCGATTAAGTAGGGTTTTGTACCCCTTATAATGAACTTTCAGAAAAGCTTCAAAATGGACTTGTTAGCATCTTTTTTGGTACAACAGAAAAGGATAGCATTATCTACAAAGTAAGGTCAAATATTGTGTGTTTATTTCATACACATCTTTTAAATATTTTGTATATTATTTTTATAAATTAAACTGAATTGGAACAATATTGAACAATTATTGAGGTTACCTTATAGATATTATTAGATTGAATATTAACATGAAACTAACTGTCCATTATTTGATAATAATGATGTTGTGCCTTTTTAGCAGTTTTAATCAAACTAATCATGTTGAATATATTCATAGAACCTCCAATTGTGTTTAGGTTTCATTTTAGTTCTTCAAGAAATGAACGCAATTATATAAACCTTGATTTTATTCTATTACACTGCTTTACTATGTTATTGTTATTATTTCCTTGTTACTTACATTTATAAGTTAGATTACAAATGGTTGTAATATTTTTTAAACTTTGCCCTTGTTTTTGTTTAAATGCTGTTGTTATGGTGTAAAGTTCCTGTAACAAACCTCACTTTTGAAAAAGTTACATACATAAATGAACTATGATAATATTTCATGAATATACATTACATCATAAAGCAGAGTGGTATTGTGGTTTTTTAAGAGCAGTATTAAACAAACTAGTCATGTTTTATATATTCATAGAAGCTTTAATTTTGTTATGCTTTCATGTTAGTTTCTTCAAGAAACGAACACAATTATGCAAGCATTGATTGTCAGTTTATTACATTGCTTTATATCTTTGTATCTTTGTTATTGTTATTATTTCCTTGTTACTTGCATACATTAGACAAAGTTTGCCATTTTTAAGTCGACTTTCAAAGGAAAAAATCTGAGTTATTGTAATAGTTGGGTCGCCTATGTGATGTCTACTTTGGTTTAGTTTTTTAATTTATCTCAATTTCTCAACAACTATCTCAAACTTGCAAAATCTGTTCACTCGCAGAAATGGAACACCACATGCAAGGCAGATAACATTAAAATTCTTTTGGATAGAGTTATGTTACAACGAAAAATAATCCTGATCACCTTTGCTTTGAATTTTAACAGAATTATCTCCCTTTTTAACTTTTTTTCTGGTTAAAGTCAAGTATCTATGTGAATATTAAAGCTTTCGACTTGAAACTTAAAATAGATGTAAAAGTATCTAAGTATACATCAATACAAACATTATACTGACAATAAGTGATATTTTACTAAAAAGTACTAAGAAAAGTCATGCGCACTCTTTTTGTTGTTGCCATAAATCTTGTTATCAGAATTCCTGTAACAAAACTTTACATTTCCAACAGTTATACATACATGGATAAAGTATGATAATATTTCATGAATATACATTACATCATGAAGCAGAGTGGTATTGTGTTTGTTAAGAGCAGTATTAAACAAATTGTCATGTTGTATATACTCATAGAAGCTCCAATTTTGTTAAGCTTTCATGTTAGTTTTTCAAGAAATGAACCAATTATGTAAGCCTTTATTATCATTCTATTACATTGCTTTAATCATTGTTATTGTTATTATTTTCTTGTTACATGTACTTGCATTGATTAAACATAGATAACAATGGTTGTAGTATTTTGTTTGTGTATGCATTTTTATTGTACCAAAAATGCTGTTGTTATTATATAACAAGGTGAAATATGCATATCAGGCCCCAGTATCACGAACATAACTTATTTAGAGTTCAACTCAACTGAGTTGATTGACTTAAGTGGTGTTCACGAAAATATTTGAGCACGAGCTCAGTTGATTATGTCTATGTTTACTCATCCCCGATTTTTTGTAAATGTTACAAGCGACAGCTCTTCAATTGGAGATAAATTTAGACTAAAAGTTCGGGAAATAGCGTCAGATTTGTTGTCGGCTGCAACCTCGAAAAAATGGAGACGGAGACGGTTTCTTTTCCGCTGTCAGAGGACATAGCCAGAAGGAGAAATGAGAATTTCTCCGAGCCGGAGAGGATGTCGGCGGTTGAGGCTATGATAGCCCGCCACGACATCCTCTTCGGCAAATTCAAGGGGAAGCAAGGGGTCCTCTTAAAAGCCCGAGCGTGGGAGGACGTGATAAATGAACTGAGGAGGTAAACGATCTGTAGCATTTTTTGTCAGTATAAGCCCCTCGCCCTACAAGCAGTCAAATTATTACCACATTATTAAAATCGTGACTATATTTATTGTGTGTAGTCAATACTGTGAGAGAGTCTACCAAAGTTCGGTTTACGGTGATGTTTACAAAAAGCCATGAATACGCCATGTTAATGAAGATTATGAAAGGGTTTGAATTATGAAATGTAAGATGAAGACACATTTTCTGAATAATGATATGTTGTCACGCTTGAGTTAATGATACTTCGTGACAATCTGGCGTTTATTTTCGTTGTTGTAGACATCGATGGCTTTTTACAAATGTTTGAGACAGACTGAGGAAAATTCGATGGGAAGCTATTTTTAGCAGAGAAGTATGACTAAAAAACTGAGAAACTATTTTAATTTTACAAAAATATACTATACAGTTGCTTACGAAGTACAGGATAGCTCCGTAGACTGCAATTCCACAGGATCTTAAAAGTAGAAATTCTACAAACTAATCAATGCCATTTAACTTTTAAGATTGACTCTTAGTCTTACTGTTAATTTTGAATTGAATACAATAAACTTAATGTAAACAACTGCACAAGCCTGAATATACATTTTATAATCCTTTATTTGAGATATTGCATCTGACTGAGAATAACTAAGAGTTTTAAAGATCATGTAAAGGCTATTATTACATGTGTTACTATAAATAGTAACAAATTTACGTTACGACCGGAAGCGTTATTCAAGGTCGCAGGGCATTAACTTATGAAATGGCAGGGCTATTATCGATAATGGCCCTGCGATTTTGTTTTTAGGTTTTCAATTGTTATCCGTGGTTTCGTAAAGGCTATTAAAAGTATTTCAAAGTGTTGTGACAGAATTATGGAGGTATATACTAAGTCAATTTTACCAGGGTGTCACAGCACATTAAGTGAATTAATATATAAATAATATGTTACAATTGCATTTCTGGAAAAATTAACGGTAACAGAACTAGAGAGGAGCTCGAGAGACTCTTCAACAATGTGAAGACCAGGGGAAGGTAACATTGGATGGAATTAGTCAAAAAAGATGAATTAGTTAAGTACAAGACCAGTGTTAATATTCTAAATTGCTGCTACCCATATAAATGTGAAGAAATATTATGTAAAGAGGTTGTATTTATACAAAAATTCAGAGCATTTTCTGGGTTTGTGGGGAAATATGGCCCTGCCAAAATTTGGAATATTTACGCGACAAATAGTAAAATTTGGGATAAATAATATCGACAAATCAAGCCAACTGGAAAATTTCTTGTTTTCTATAAATTGGGAGAAAATGGTTGCTAGATGGTATTGGCAAAATAGACCAATATCGGCCCGGTGATACAGGCATAAAAAGTCCTAGAATTTAAGTTACCGGAATGAATGTATTCATTAAATGAGTATTTAACAAACAGTTGTTTGACAAAAATTCCTAAATACCAAAATTCTCGTTAACATTGTTGTCGAAAACAAAACATTATTAAAAACTGAAATTTAAGAAACCAATTGACAGTGTAATGAAATTTCAGCAAAGAAAAAACATCACTCGGCTAGTGCCACTAGAGGTGGAAAGTATAAACCGCTTTCACCAACAGATGAGATGGTACTTGTTTTTTTTTTTATCCGATAAACCACAGTTGGAAGGAGTTGCAGGAGGAATAGAGTCAGGTGGTAAGTGTGAATGGTCATTACAGTGGAATCTTAATTCCTTTTAAATCGGAATCTCTTTTTGCTTGCAAACTGTTCATGGTATAAAAGTCACAAGTTAAACGTTTGTATGAAAAAAACAGATGACAGATTTCAGATAAATAATGAAGGGCACATTTCCATGTTTATAATGTGTTGTAAAGCAAGCTTGTGGTCAGCTTGAAAGGATGTTGCGCGCATACTACAGGTTCCTGTCTTTGATGCCAATGTCATGGGGCTCTAGATGTAGTCAATTGGCATCTAGTCCTTAATTACCATCAGTATCAATGAGGTAAAATTTCAATAATGTGACAAAGTGAATGGTGGCACATATTTTTGCAGCAGCTTGTAGCAAAACAAGTGTACTCATCGATATCCCATAATGCATTATCCTAATTCCCTTGTAAATTGTAAACAGATTAATTTAACCATTGTCCTTTTTTTCCAGTTCCAAGGACTGCATCAGTTTCAACATTGCCTTCGTCTGTTATGTTTAAAGATACATGTAAGTTTGGCTTTGTTTTTTAAAACATAATGTCAAATGTTTTAACAGTTTGTGTGTGTAAATAACCAAAAAGTAACTTTACAGTGAACTATTTACTATACATATATATAAAGTATATTTTGTTGTAAGTAATTACCGTTTAAGAATAAATCTTTTTTATTGATTCAGTGCCAACCCAGTGCTTTGTATCAGACGATGACAGTGGTTCTTCCTGTTAAGGTAAGTAACTAAAGATCATTCAGTGTTTTGTGCTTTACTTATAATTATTATAGCATATAACATGACTGTGGTAAATTGTGTTGTGCTAGTAGTCCTACTCAATAAATTTGCTTACAGGTTAGTTGTATTTCGTGTAAAATTTTATGCAATCATATATACTGAGAAGTTTTTAATTGACGATTTAAAGAATACAGGAGCTATCCTACTCAACCAGCATCAGCTTCTAATCATTTTATGCTTATAACAACTAGGCGGCCGGATGTTTTTGTTAACCTTTGGAGACATTTCTTGAGTTTATATTTTTGCAGATACAACATCTGTCCAAAAGGCACCAGCAATAGTGATAGGAAGTGCAAGTAAAGGTAAATATTCTTCTTTACAATCAATTTCACATAACCTTTAACCAAATTAACATTCCACACATTAAAGAACAATGGTCATGTATTTCACTCAAGCTTTGTTGTTTTTTTTAATAATCCATTATTTGATTTGGTAAAATTTAGAATCCTAATATTTAGAATCCTTGTAATTGTCTAATAACTGCACATATGTGTTGTTATTAATTATGCTACTTTTTAAAATTTGATATATGTATTGGAACAACAGACCTGTATAGCGCTATATATCATAGGTAAATGTGTATCAGTTACAGCACAAAACCGACCACCATCATTGCACTTGTACTTGTAATATGATCCAACATTACTCCTAGTTGATAACACATTTGTCATGTATTATTTAAGTTATCTTAAAATAAAAAATATTTCCTGGACATTAATTTTCTCAGAACCAGATCGGAATGCTGCACATGTAGGTGGAAGGACAGCAGACAGTTTAGCAAAGACAAACAGTTTGGGTACAAGAAGAATATGTGGTAATTAGTGTTTGCCCGATTGTCGCCGACAATCGATAATCAGTCGGATAACTTCAACGTCGGCGACCATCGAGTCCAATTTTTCAGAATCGATGTCGCTAGGTTAGGCGGATGAATGTTTTCTCTCTTTTCGGTAGTAGCTTGCCGGTAGTTTCTTTCTGATTATTTCTGAAGGGAGGTAATCCATCAAGACAGTAATGGATGGCAACAATAACGAAGACCTTTTTCCTTACCCGGGAAGGACGACTTCCCGGGTCTGGAAGTATTTTTACTTCCGAAAAATGAAAGATGGAGCTCCAGTTAAAGAAAATTTGGACATGAGCAGAGTCATTTGCACGCTTTGCAGGAAATCCTACGCCAATAAATGTATGAAAATAATATCCCCACCCACACTATCACGCTTGTTATGGTTATGTTACCCAAGATATTTTAAAGCCAATTTCGTTTCGAGTTCCCATTTTTGATACTCGGCACAACAACTGGACATACAATTTCAGAGCTTACTGAACCCACATTTTTCAGTTTAATAATTCTGCAGTTTTTGTGAGAAAAAGTTGATTCTGTGAGAAAGGAGTGGTGCTGTTTGTCAGTGTTTATTTTCCATTTTAACATATATTAAATCAGTATCTACTGATTTGTTTATAACAAAAACTAAAACAGCTAATGAAACAACATGTTCCGATTATCCGATTATCAATCGGTTGAGCCAAGCCGATTTTCTCCGATAATCGATTCTGAAAAATCCAGTCGATTCCTAACACTAGTGGTAATTAAGTACCAAATCTGTTTCGAATTTAATTAAATATCTACAGCTATTATCAACTAGTTTTTAGATCACCTGATCCAAAGGCTCAGAGTGAGCTGGGTTAAAATATTAAACCCAGGAGTGAGCTTTTGTCATCAAAAGTGGACCAGCTTGTCTGTTGTCCGTCATGAACTTTTGTTTGTTAACACAATAAAGGCCACAATTTTTAACCTGATTGTCATCAAACTTGTTCAGAAAGTTTGTCTTAGTGGTGTCTTGATCCCTTTCAAAACTGGGTCTTATTGGGTCACTTGGTCAGATTAAAGCAAAACTTCTACTGTAGCCAAACCTGTTTAAGTATATAATATAGAATATAAAGTTTAAGTGCACGGATAACATTTTAACATTTTAACTAAGACAATGTAGTCATAAAGAATCGCAAAATAAAAAATGATAATAGTTATGGTTCTGTAATAGTTGAGTTATGGAATGTGTCTAATTTTTATACATGTTCCAAAATATCAAGATCCAAAGAAGACTTGTACGAGTTAGAGCACAAGAGAATGCTGCTGGAAATTGAGTTAGTGCAAAAGAAACTTCAACATGAGTAGGAGTTGCACGACTTGAAAAGACAGCTAATTTCTTTTAACATCCAAAGGGCATTGGAAACTCAAACGTCATTGTATAACACAGAATGGTAATTCAAGAGTATGGTAATTTAATAGTATAGAATGGTAATTTGTCATTGCACTGTCATTGATTAAAAAATATCAAAATCTTTCTTACGGCGAAAATGTAGTTCAAAGAAACTTTGCACAAATCAATGTTAATAATGTAAGTTTATTTTACATAAGTTAAAAAAAAGTGAGGACAGTCCATTTATAGTTAGACCTTAAAAAATCCCTAAAACTCTTATTTACAACCAAATTCAAACAAGAGGGCCATGATGGCCCTGAATCGCTCACCTGAGTATGAAACTCAAGTTATTAACCAGAAACTGAATTTTTATTTTTAGCAACAGTGACCTTGACCTTGATCACAGACACGTGGGTAGCAATCCCAATTTGTCTCTTGTTATAAGCTACCCATATACCAAGTTTGGAGTCAATATGCCAAAGCAAACTCAAGTTATTAAGTGGAAACTGAATTTCTATTTTAAGCAACTGTGACCTTAACCTTGATCACAGACACCTGGGTAGCAATCCCAAGCTGCCGTTTGATATAAGCTACTCATACACCAAGTGTGGAGTCAAAAAACCAAAGCAAACTCAAGTTATTAAGTGGAAACTGAATTGCTATTTTTAGCAACAGTGACCTTGACCTTGATCACAGACACGTAGGTAGCTTTCCCAAGTTGCCTCTTAATTTAAGCTATCCATATACCAAGTTTGGAGTCAATAGGCCAAAGCAATCTCAAGTAATTAAGTAGAAACTGAATTTCTATTTTTAGTAACAGTGACCTTGACCTTAATCACAGACACCTGGGTAGCAACCCCAAGCTGCCTCTAGATATAAGCTATCCATATACCAAGTTTGGAGTCAATAGGCCAAAGCAATCTCAAGTAATTAAGTAGAAACTGCATTTCTATTTTTAGTAACAGTGACCTTGACCTTAATCACAGACACCTGGGTAGCAACTCCAAGCTGCCTTTTGATATAAGCTACCTATACATCAAGTTTGGAGTCAATATGCCAAAGCAAACTCAAGTTATTAAGCAGAAACTGAATTTCTATTTTTAGCAACAGTGACCTTGACCTTGATCACAGACATCTGAGAAGCAACCCAAAGCTGCCTTTTGATATAAGCTACCCATACACCAAGTTTGGAGTCAATAGGCCTAAGCAAACTCAAGTAATTGAGCAAAGACTGAATTTCTATTTTTAGCAACCGTGACCTTGACCTTGATCACAGACACCTGGGTAGCAACCCCAAGCTGCCGTTTGATATAAGCTACCCATACACCAAGTTTGGAGTCAATAGGCCTAAGCAAGCTCAAGTAATTGAGCAAAGACCGAATTTCTATTTTTAGCAACAGTGACCTTGACCTTGATCACAGACATCTGAGAAGCAACCCCAAGCTGATCACAGACACCTGGGTAGCAACCCCAAGCTGCCTTTTGATATAAGCTACCCATACACCAAGTTTGGAGTCAATAGGCCTAAGCAAACTCAAGTAATTGAGCAAAGACTGAATTTCTATTTTTAGCAATAGTGACCTTGACCTTGATCACAGACACCTGGGTAGCAACCCCAAGCTGCCTTTTGATATAAGCTACCCATACATCAAGTTTGGAGTCAATAGGCCTAAGCAAACTCAAGTAATTGAGCAAAGACTGAATTTCTATTTTTAGCAACCGTGACCTTGACCTTGATCACAGACACCTGGGTAGCAACCCCAAGCTGCCGTTTGATATAAGCTACCCATACACCAAGTTTGGAGTCAATAGGCCTAAGCAAGCTCAAGTAATTGAGCAAAGACCGAATTTCTATTTTTAGCAACAGTGACCTTGACCTTGACCCTTTGGTCATGATTTGAACAACTTTTGTAGACGTCAGTGCCAGGATGCTTCAGGACAAATTTGGTTAAAATCCATCAAGTGGTTTCAGGAGATGTTGTTTAAAGGAAATTGTTGACGGACGACGGACGCCGGACGACGGACGCCGGACGACGGACGCCGGACAAAGACGGGTCACAATAGCTCACCATGAGCCTATGGCTCAGGTGAGCTAAAAACGAAGCAACACTAAATATCAATTTGAATTCCGCCTTCATGAGTACTGAGTTACTGACAACAATATCTAAGGGCCTCTTGTCTTACAAACGTATACAATAATAATATGGGATATTTGTTAGTGTGTATGACCTTTATATTTCCTGGTCACGAAAATGGATGACATAAAATAAATTGTTGATTTCTCTCTTCATAATTGTGAATTCTTTCCTAAGATATTGTTGTCAGTATCATTTGACTCGTGTGGGCATCTAATTTTTTGCAAATAGAAGTTTAAGAATTTTCTTTACTGTTCTAACTTTTCTTTATGTATGTAAAAGAAACATACACCTATATAATTGATTTGTATTCATTTTGCGGTATTAGAGATTTTGATATTTTCTTTGCTTTCTATGACATAGCAATGAGAAAGGAGCAACTTAAAGAGCCTGCTACTTTGACATGTAGCGAAAAATTCTAACTTGTTTGACCCAAGTTTTGATAGATATACTTATAATCACATCAATGACCAGCGGACATCCAAATCAGCTGACTTGCAGGCATCAGATCATGATCTAACTTAGTTATATTTCAGATTCATTTTGTTACTAACAACTTGCAGGCTTGGCTACAGTAGCTAGTCAATTTCTACACTGGTCAACAAAGTGAGTACACCTAAGATTGTTAGCATCACAAAAAAGAATATTACCTAACTACAGTTATTTGTAGTTAACTTTCTACACATTAGCATGGATCAGCTAGCACATCCGTCCTATTCGATCAGGATCTGCACTGTTCACCTTTTGGTCATAAATAACCTAATAAATCAAAAAGTAAAATTATCAAAGCCCGATCAAATGGCATGAATGTGGCGGCTGATCTGGATCTACATAAAGGAAATAGATTGTAATTATTTATATAGTTATATATCCCAACGAATTTTGTCGAAAAAAACTTTAATTATGTTATTTATTTAAAATATTCCTTCTTGGAATTATCAGTATTTTACTCTGACAAAGTATTCAAGGGGGACTCCAGTGTTCAATTGAACACCCATCAAGTTCCTTTTTAACTCTCATTGACTCCAGTGCAAGCACTATTAGATGATGGTTCATTAACTACTATCATCACTAAATAGTTTTAGTATTTCAAATGTAACTACATTCAAGTGTTGCTTAGACGATTACTTGTGAAACAGGCCTGCATTATGTCATTTCAGAATGCTTCGCTGTAATTATAAGAAGACCTAATTTTATGATTCCAAAATGTTGTAAAATTAATTTGCCCGCATTAGTTCTTTGTCTGTTTCACTTAGATACCCTTTGTATTTTATTTTATTTGGTCGTTTCATTATGTTCTTCTAAAATGTCGTGTTCTTACAATTACAGCGAGGAGTGGCTCTTGGCATTCATTTAAGCAAATATGTAATATAGACTAAAAATATACCAATGTTACATTATATTTATTCTGATAAATGATGTTTTTCAGTTCAGTGAATTGAAATGTTACATAAAAATCAATATAACATACAATATTTAATTTCAGTTCTTTTGTGATATTTTGGTAACTTCATATTCATAATTATCTAAATAATTAAAATGAAAATTCTATTAAAAATACAATTAAAGAGATATAATGACAAATTAATATAAAATTGTCATTATAACAGACTGTGAAGATAAATGATTTTAACAGCTGTTTTAAATTGTCCTAACAACCTGATGGAAGCATTATGCAAAAATGCAGTATCAAATTATACTGAGATTCTGTATTAAAAATAAGTTTGTGCAAGGTAGTCCCTATAACGAGCTCCACTGTTGTTCATGCCTGCGTGATCATCAAATTGATCCACATGTGGATAGTCGATATGCTCAGTTCCGCGGCTGTATGTGTCATGATTATCCATCCCAAAGTTGTGTAATACCACACAAGCTGCTGTAGTATGACATGCCTTGCTTAGTGATGTCCGAGAACCATATGAGAGACAGTCAAAACGGCTCTCAATGATCCCAAATGTCTGTTCAACAAGTACTCTGGTCGTGGCAAGTGCAGCATTGAATCTTTAAAAATGCAATTTTAAACGATAAACTGAATTGTGAAGTAAATCGGGGCTAATGGTTTGAAGTTCAAATTCTGTCCATATCTTTTACCAAATGAATCCCAACTGGTTAAAATTTTAGATTATGGCTTTTTAGACCAAAATTGTTTAAAATTTTGTCGAAGTTCACAAAACCGAGAAGGCAATTAAAATTGCCCATGAAACCGCCCGCAAAGTTCTGGGAAGTACCCAGAAGCGTTTGAAACGGGATTATGATGTGCGAATAAATGTTAAGAGCTATAAACCAGGAGATCTGGTTTATATTCTCGATATGGGCCAAACTAAGGGTAAATCGAAAAAACTAACAGCCCCTTTGGAAAGGTCCAGGTATAGTGATGGCAAAGCTTACCTCAAGTTTGTATAGAATTAAGCTGCGCCACTCTGTATTTATTGCACATCATGACAAATTGTCTCTTTGTTAATCCCGGGATGTACCAATATGGCTGGATAAATATAAAAACAAGAGGTGTTTGTCAAACACAAATGCCCCCCCCCCCCCCCTGACGTGCAAGTGATATCTATTAGCATTGAATTTAAATTTTTGGAAATTTAGAGACTTTTGTAAGCTTTAGCAATGAAGGGTACCAGTCATGAAAGCAATTTACAAGACGGTGGAACTCCTATATATCAATAACCAGGTCATCCAATGAGAGGATTACATTTACCTCGACAAACATAAGCGCGTGTAGATTAACCTAGTCTAACACAAAGGATTTTATTGTAATTTAAATCAAATATTCGCTATTGGCGGAGATATAGTAGCTCTAGTGTTATGTCAATTCCGGTAATGTGCAGGCTTTAGTGACCATCCATACGAAACCAAAGCATTTAATAAACACAAGTGAGTGATAATCAGTGCCTATTTATGACACGGCATATATTGAAATAGTTTAAAATTAATGTTATGGATCATTAATATATATCTTTACTTGAAATTGTCATGGGGAAAAATAACTTTACACTGAGAAGTATTTATTTTATTATACAAATAAACATAAAAACGTTGTCTAGTTATTGATCGAACAAGGTTTTTTGTTGTCAAGGCCACCGTGACCTTGACCTTTGACCTACTGACCCCAAAACCAATAGGGGTCTTCTACTGGTCACGACCAACTTCCACACCAAATATGAGGTCTGTATCACAAAGCGTTGTCTAGTTATTGATCGGACAAGGTTTTTTGTTGTCAAGGCCACCGTGACCTTGACCTTTGACCTACTGACCCCAAAACCAATAGGGGTCTTCTACTGGTCACGACCAACTTCCACACCAAATATGAGGACTGTATCACAAAGCGTTGTCTAGTTATTGATCAGACAAGGTTTTTGTGGTCAAAGGCCACTGTGACCTTGACCTTTGACCTACTGACCCCAAAATCAATAGGGTTCTTCTACTGGTCATGACCAACCTCCACACCAAATATGAGGACTGTATCACAAAGCGTTGTCTAGTTATTGATCGGACAAGGTTTTTGTGGTCAAGGCCACTGTGACCTTGACCTTTGACCTACTGACCCCAAAATCAATAGGGGTCTTCTACTGGTCATGACCAACCTCCACACCAAATATGAGGTCTGTATCACAAAGCGTTGTCTAGTTATTGATCGGACAAGGTTTTTGTGGTCAAGGCCACTGTGACCTTGACCTTTGACCTACTGACCCCAAAATCAATAGGGGTCTTCTACTGGTCATGACCAACCTCCACACCAAATATGAGGACTGTATCACAAAGCGTTGTCTAGTTATTGATCGGACAAGGTTTTTGTGGTCAAGGCCACTGTGACCTTGACCTCTGACCTACTGACCCCAAAATCAATAGGGGTCTTCTACTGGTCATGACCAAACACCAAATATGAGGACTGTATCACAAAGCGTTGTCTAGTTATTGATCGGACAAGGTTTTTGTGGTCAAGGCCACTGTGACCTTGACCTCTGACCTACTGACCCCAAAATCAATAGGGGTCTTCTACTGGTCATGACCAACCTCCACACCAAATATGAGGACTGTATCACAAAGCGTTGTCTAGTTATTGATCGGACAAGGTTTTTGTGGTCAAGGCCACTGTGACCTTGACCTTTGACCTACTGACCCCAAAATCAATAGGGGTCTTCTACTGGTCATGACCAAACACCAAATATGAGGACTGTATCACAAAGCGTTGTCTAGTTATTGATCGGACAAGGTTTTTGTGGTCAAGGCCACTGTGACCTTGACCTCTGACCTACTGACCCCAAAATCAATAGGGGTCTTCTACTGGTCATGACCAACCTCCACACCAAATATGAGGACTGTATCACAAAGCGTTGTCTAGTTATTGATCGGACAAGATGTGGTCTACGGACCGACCGACATACCGACCGACATACCTACCGACATACCGACCGACCGACCGACATGTGCAAAGCAATATACCCCCGCTTCTTCGAAGGGGGGCATAATAATTTAGAGGTATTGGCTGCTGATGTTCCCGACAAAATAGGGAAAAGTGAAGAGGTGTACTGTCTGTGTCGGCAACCATACCAGGGAGAATTCATGATCCAATGTGATTTTTGCCATGAATGGTACCATGGAATGTGTGTTAATGTGTCTGCAAATGATGCCCTTGGTATAAACAAATATAGGTGCCCATTATGTGCAAAACTTAAATACAGTTGTATCATTCCATTTCAGATATGGCAAGCGACTCTCCCTTCATCCAGGAGGTGGAAGATAAAACAAGTGCTGGTATGATCATTCAACCCCTTAGGTTGTTTAACGACCTTCAGAAAATACCAGGCCTTCCTCCCCCCCCCCCCCCCCCCCCCCCCCCCTATAGTTTAGAAGGCTGATCCAGGGGCAGGCTAGGATCGCGGTTGCTAAAAATGTGAGTAAATGGCTGAAGGAAGCCCGATCCTACGCGAAGTTCTTTTTTGATGATGACTGGTTCAACCAGAACATGCCCTTAAAGTCTGGTAAACTGTTCCGAAGAAAGGTGACTCCGGAACAGGATTACCAGGGTCCAGTCATCTATAAGGACTTCCGATTGGATTCTGGATTGCCTGCTACCTCTGGCCTCCCTGATCCAGCCCCACTGGACCAGGAGGTGACTGACATAGGTGAGGATCCAGAAGTATACATTCCGGATCCAGATGAGGTGGAACGGGGAGTAAGCAATGGGAATCCAGATAATCTGGGTTTGATTGCGGACAAACCAGTTCCAATACTGGAGGAAGTTCCAAAGTCCACTACTAAACATTCAGGTATTCTGGATGAGGCGGGTGGTATGACCGGAGCGCCCACAAAAGTGATTGCAAAACACCTAAAAAGCAAGAAACGCAGGTCCAGCAGCCCACAGTTGGCTGAGGGTCTGACTAAGGCGGTAGAGGCATGCCCTCTTAAAATCACTTGTGGGGACGGGTCCAGACATGTTGCCCGATCGCTTCCGGCCCCAAAGAGAGCTCCTGGGCAATCTCTATGTCCAGTATGTGGATTTCGGGATAAGACGATTCGAAGACATATCTTTAGATTTCACTTGGCATGAGACTGATGGCAAGCTAAATATCTTGGATTTCATCAGCTTCGGCTGAAATGCCTGACAAAACTGTGCCAATTGGTAACAGGTTCCAGTAATCTGGAAATCTTGTGCCAAAAGGTCAACAGCGAGCAGATGTTGTCTCCATTGTCCACAATTTCGGATCGTAGCCGGACAGCGATGATTTGCCTGGCGGAGAGTCAGGGTTGGGTTATCCCCACTAACTTGACCCTGGTTCCTATGAACTCCTCAGCCTGTCTTATTCATTGGCGCCCCCTTGCGGCTCTCTTGGGACTCTTAAGCTCATCTCGGCAACGGGAGTTCTTTGAGTTCTGCAACGGGGGAGCGCCGGGTCAACCCGTGGCCTCTTAGATGAAGGCTGTGGTTTTGGCTCTGGCGCCCCCGCCAGAACAGGTGGCAATGCCTGTGGACAATGATGGCAGCATGGCTGTCGCACCTGAAGTTCGGCCGATTGTATGATGTAAACAAATAACTGTCTGGACGCGATACACAGCCACTTCCATCTGGATCGTACGTGGCGCAAAATTGCACCTCGTGCTGAATGGGGACTCCTCAACCAATCTCCAGATCAAGTCCAGGAGGTGGTTGTGAGTTGCCAGACAGCTAAGCCCCCACTCCTGCCTGTGAGAAATGTGGGGATGATGGCTGTTTATTGCGATCCAGAGACTTACCCGATAAACATCCCAGTCGACCCAAGGATTAAATTTTCCGTGGGTCTGCACCCAAGAAAATGCGGCCAGTTTGGGGATGACAACTTCAATAGGTTGCAGGGACTCTTGGGGCATCCGAGGAATGCTGGGTTGGGTGAAATAGGGTTATACTTCACAGAATCGGAGGATACCTGGGATGCCCAGATATGGGTGTTTAAAAGGTTAATTCAGTATGCTTGCCCTGCAAGACCCATGGTTTTGCATTTGAGGGGGGGGGGGGCAGTTTAAGGGTAAAGTGAGATACAGATGACTATTGAAAACATTATAGACAAGAAAAATGCAGAAATTTCCAGAAAATTAAGTAATTTACTGACAAGACAGGAAAGAACTAACACTATGTTTACCCCTGAAATCCCTACACAGCAAGTGTCTCTGTCCACTACAGAAATGGAACACACCCCGGTACGAGAGTACTATGCGGCTAGGAAAACTCTTAATTGAACAAGTTCCAAACCAACAACTTCCATGTTACATCCTAGTCCCACTCTGGAAAGATCTGATATATCTTTAACAATGCCCACACCCGTTATCGGGAGATCACATTCGTATACCATAGAACACACTTGAGATATTCCAGTAATTACTGGAGAAAAACAAAGCAGACACCAGGAAGATATGATTATCCTTTGCAGTCGGGTGAACTGACCCAAGGGAATTCATACTTTAAGGGTACTCCTGATATCAAACGGGATATCACTCGAGATATTCCAGTAGTTACTGGAGAGAAACATATCAGACACCAGGAAACCCAAAGATATGGTTATCCTTTGCAGTCGGGTGAACTGACCCAAGAGATTTCATACTTAAGGGGTACTCCTGATATCAAACGGGAAGACGAATACCTGATACATCGAGCTGACTTAGGATATGGAACGTCCTTCCCAACCAGTCCAAGAATCCCAGTTGGACCGGGTTATGACGACTCAGGTAAGCCTATTCCGACATACGCAAAGCAAAGTAAACGATTTGTACCATCCAAGTCGTATCTCAATACACAACAAAATTCAAATCATAAAGTATTAATAACTGTAGATACCCAGACAGACAATAGAGATACAATAAGACCTATTCGTGATCCGGTTTATAAAAGAAATGTAGAAACTCCAATACCTAAAAGGCTTGTTTACGATGGGGTAGGGAAATGGAGAACCTTTTATAACTAATTCATTAGCTTTGCTGACGAAAATAACTGGTCAGGGGAGGAAAGGAAACATAGATTATGTTGGCTTTTAGAAGAAAAAGCCAGTGATTTCAACGAGACACACACCCTCTCTCTCTCTCTCTCTCTCTCTCTCTCTCTCTCTCTCTCTCTCTCTCTCTCTTCGTTCTTTGCTTTCAACCCGAAAACACGTATATCGAAACTTGTATCAGGAGACATCCTGCTATAGTACGGAAACAGTTGTCCAAACCCACTTCATCTTATGAATTTATAGCACTCTATCAGTTGAGTTTGGAAATTGAAGTTATTAATATGTTTAACGAAGAATCAAATTCAAAATCAGGGCTTAGAACTGTTCATTGGGACAAAGATATAATTTCCATCAAACATAGAGGTCATTATTTTCAAAAAAAGATAGTTGGAAAAATTGTTTATCACGATTTGTATGATTGAGTTCATCCAAATGAGAAACTTCGTGAAAAAATGGTAAATTGTACTATGATCCATTTCTGGAGATTCGCGGTATTTGTAATCTTCCAAGATTTTAAAGTGATTTTTTAGTTGTTGTGTGTTTTAGGTTAAGAGCTTCTCAAGGTAAAGGTTACAATTAATGAACAAATCAAAAGTTTGTTAGTAATAAGACCAAGTCTTCACTGCTCTCTAAGAATCTTTCAGGGTGTATGATTAATATGCACATGCTAGCTGATTCGTTTTAGTTTGCAACTTTGAATTTTATAGGCAACAAGAGGTGTTTGTCAAACACAATTGCCCCCCCCCCCCCCCTGACGTGCAAGTGATATCTATTAGCATTGAATTTAAATTTTTGGAAATTTAGAGACTTTTGTAAGCTTTAGCAATGAAGGGTACCAGTCATGAAAGCAATTTACAAGACGGTGGAACTCCTATATATCAATAACCAGGTCATCCAATGAGAGGATTACATTTACCTCGACAAACATAAGCGCGTGTAGATTAACCTAGTCTAACACAAAGGATTTTATTGTAATTTAAATCAAATATTCGCTATTGGCGGAGATATAGTAGCTCTAGTGTTGTCAATTCCGGTAATGTGCAGGCTTTAGTGACCATCCATACGAAACCAAAGCATTTAATAAACACAAGTGAGTGATAATCAGTGCCTATTTATGACACGGCATATATTGAAATAGTTTAAAATTAATGTTATGGATCATTAATATATATCTTTACTTGAAATTGTCATGGGGAAAAATATTCACAACTTTACACTGAGAAGTATTTTATTTTATTATACAAATAAACATAAAAACGTTGTCTAGTTATTGATCGAACAAGGTTTTTTGTTGTCAAGGCCACCGTGACCTTGACCTTTGACCTACTGACCCCAAAACCAATAGGGGTCTTCTACTGGTCACGACCAACTTCCACACCAAATATGAGGTCTGTATCACAAAGCGTTGTCTAGTTATTGATCGGACAACGTTTTTGTATGCAAAGGCCACTGTGACCTTGACCTTTGACCTACTGATCCTAAAATCAATAGGGTTATTCTACTGGTCATGACCAACCTCCACACCAAATATGAGGACTGTATCACAAAGCGTTGTCTAGTTATTGATCGGACAAGGTTTTTGTGGTCAAGGCCACTGTGAACTTGACCTTTGACCTACTGACCCCAAAATCAATAGGGGTCTTCTACTGGTCATGACCAACCTCCACACCAAATATGAGGACTGTATCACAAAGCGTTGTCTAGTTATTGATCGGACAAGGTTTTTGTGGTCAAGGCCACTGTGACCTTGACCTTTGACCTACTGACCCCAAAATCAATAGGGGTCTTCTACTGGTCATGACCAACCTCCACACCAAATATGAGGACTGTATCACAAAGCGTTGTCTAGTTATTGATCGGACAAGGTTTTTGTGGTCAAGGCCACTGTGACCTTGACCTTTGACCTACTGACCCCAAAATCAATAGGGGTCTTCTACTGGTCATGACCAACCTCCACACCAAATATGAGGACTGTATCACAAAGCGTTGTCTAGTTATTGATCAGACAAGGTTTTTGTGGTCAAGGCCACTGTGACCTTGACCTCTGACCTACTGACCCCAAAATCAATAGGGGTCTTCTACTGGTCATGACCAACCTATACACCAAATATGAGGACTGTATCACAAAGCGTTGTCTAGTTATTCATCGGACAAGGTTTTTGTGGTCAAGGCCACTGTGACCTTGACCTTTGACCTACTGACCCCAAAATCAATAGGGGTCTTCTACTGGTCATGACCAACCTCCACACCAAATATGAGGACTGTATCACAAAGCGTTGTCTAGTTATTGATCGGACAAGGTTTTTGTGGTCAAGGCCACTGTGACCTTGACCTTTGACCTACTGACCCCAAAATCAATAGGGGTCTTCTACTGGTCATGACCAACCTCCACACCAAATATGAGGACTGTATCACAAAGCGTTGTCTAGTTATTGATCGGACAAGGTTTTTGTGGTCAAGGCCACTGTGACCTTGACCTTTGACCTACTGACCCCAAAATCAATAGGGGTCTTCTACTGGTCATGACCAACCTCCACACCAAATATAAGGACTGTATCACAAAGCGTTGTCTAGTTATTGATCGGACAAGATGTGGTCTACGGACCGACATACCGACCGACATACCGACCGACCGACATGTGCAAAGCAATATACCCCCGCTTCTTCGAAGGGGGGCATAATAATGCGTTTGAAAACATTTAGTTTTTGATGAAAATCCAAGGTCTATTGAAGAATTAGGCTTCTCGGATGTGATTCTCATTATGCGGCTGCTACACTGTTTTGTGTGACGAGGTCTTCTACTGCAGCTTTCTTGGTAGAGTCCGCGGGTCCGCCATTTTCTTGGGCGATATCTCCGAGATAGCCATCTTGCGGTGATACCGGTTTGAAATTTCCGGTTGTCTTCCGGGTTTATAATTTCATTTTCATTAAAAATATGTAAAAAAAGTGTAATTTATATACATTGATATTATTTCATACTTGATTTGTAAATGGCACGTGATATTCTACAGCGTTCTGCAGGCCTGGTGATTATCCCATCGCAACGACCATTATGCTTATCTCTTTGGTTGCAAGAGGTTTTATTATGTATTGCAAACGATTCCTTAAGGGGTTGTCCCGGTTAGCTCAATTGGTTGCGTCGCAGGAATCGCACGGCTAGGCGCTGTCGCCGTGACGGTGCGGGTTCGCTCCCAGCTAGAGGCACTATCATTTAAGACACATTATATGGCGTAATATCCATGAAACACTTGGAATTTTGAATTTTTCCAGATTTTGCAGTTTAACACTAGAAGACCATATCATTGAAATTTTAACAGGATTTTTCAGCTAGTCTCACGTGGCCGAAAATGCAATTTTTCCAAATTTCAAGAAAAAAAATTCCCAATTTCAAGGAAAAAATTCCCATTTCAACAGAAATAACTTATTTTGCCTATAAAATAGAAACAAACAAGAGAATCTATGCAATCAAGGGACTTTTCAAATAACAAAATTAGTTTGTTTACTTTTGATCAGTGATCTGTTAAACCTACATTCCTTGAATCTATGTTATGTAACCTGTTTAAAACCACTATACCGTGTAAAAAAATTTGACCAGGGGCTTTTTCCCTAATACCCCTGAAAAAGCTTTGTACTCTTTGAAATCGATGACAACAAAAGAATCGCAATTATAAAAATGACATGCAGATTTTTACACTATATGTACAAAAGTCTTTTGATATTTGTCCCAAATAAATAATGTATACTATTCGAACCTTTTATTCCCTCGCATGCGCACGTTTGCGTCCTTTTGCATGGGCTGTTATACAGGTGATAGACGGCGGGCGCGCATGCTTGGTTACGTTTCTGTATTAGCATAAATGTATGTTTTTGTTTGAAAGCTAACATTATTTGTACATAATTGTCAGAACTCTAAATTTATTGTATTACCTGTATTTCCGTATGTTCGCGTATACGTCCTTATGCATGTGTTGTGAGGCATGTATTAGTCTGTGGGATCCGTTCCCTTACTAGCATAAATGTATGTTTTTGTTTGAAAGACCATGATACTTGTACATTATTTCTCAAACTGTTTTATTTATTGTGTTAAAGTAAGTGTGCGAGCGCGGGTGCGTCTGTGCGTATTTGTGTGCAAGGACGCGCGCATGCGTGTGTGCATGTTTGCTGTTGTTATCTTCGTATAAAACATTTTATTGCTTTATCAGTCTGTTTGTTTATTATGTCTGTACTTGATTGTGCTCTTCTTATGGAGGAAATAAAGAATATCTTTTGTTGAGCTGATGGGTGGGTTGGAGCTATTTCACCAAGACAACTTGTATTTGTGTTGGTATCAGAACCTGTTAGGGTAAGTGTAAGCTTGGTGCACCAGGTCTAGTGAATGATAGACAGCTGCACTGTTGCATACGGACAGCCTTTAAATCTTACAGTAAAAATTCAACTGGCTGTTATTTTCTTTCACTGGAAGAGTAACAACTGTGACTCTTTCAGGTTTGTACTTAACATATGCGGTTGTTCGCAATTGAACATTAAAGAAGCCCGCAAGTAATTAAAGTTATCACTGAAATGATGACAAATTCTGTTGCAACATGAATGCCAATCTTCTTCACACGTGAACAGTACTTAGAGGAAGTCAATGCTCTGTGATCTTACGATTGCTAAGGCGACAATCGAGAAAGTACTCATTGAAACAACAATGGGGGAAGGTTGGTGGAAGAGGAATTTCGTTTGTGTTGAGTGACGTATTGAAAGATGGTGTTGATAGTATGGTTAACTGAAGCAAAATTATAAGCAAGTCTGAATGAAAATGTGACTTTCTTCATTCTGAAAGTGAACAAGTGCAATATGATTTATAGCATGGATGGTAAGTCCTGGTTTGCAGCTGGTATACACTTCAAAGAGCTCAAACACTTCACTTCATCCACGTTATGAAATTCCATATAGTCTTATCAGTGAGATAATTGTGTAATTGGCATCATTCTTTTTATGGCTAAATCCGCCTTTTAAATGAACATAAGTAATTAATTATGAAATGCAAACATTAAATGGTTGTTTAGTTCAGTTAGTATTCCCATTCTTAAAGTATACTCAGTGTGGTACTTATTTCAGTGCGATCTCGATGCAGAGTTTGTGGAGCATTTCTGTGTCATTTAAACAAGTTTCAAAGTTGTTCTTAGGAAATTAAGCATATCAAATTAAACTATAGCACAACATATACTTCTATAAACAGTATGTTCCATACCTTGTGAGCAGCACACAAATGAACAATGTTCCTGTTACTGTGTTCTTGCTGATTTCTATCCGGGGATTATGGACTCTGTACGGTGATTGAGTATCCCTTTTTAAGCTTATTGTTATTGGCTACTTCAGATTTTTATGTTTATGTGGTTTTACAAATAACAGTGTCGAGTTGATTGGTGGATTGGCGCTTATTCACCAAGACTTGTTTTTTTCATATGAGAACCCGTTGAGGCAAAGACTGTGTCAGACATTTTGAATTTTCTACAACACGTTCAGTACGCTAGTTCTCAAAAAAGCAGACATCATAATGTTCCACAAAGCACGTAAGTTGACTTTAGCTAGGCACTTATTCGTGCTACAAATCTATTGTTAAGCAAAAAAACATGTCACAGGTACTAAACATTGGGTATTAATTGAACATATATTTTGAACTTAACTGTATAGTAAAAGTTGACAACTTTTTGGACTGAGGTTCCTTACGGGATTTTTATAATATTTATTGATAGTTATGCTATAATCATTCATTCAACACGTGATAATGTGCCTCATAAAATCAGCAGTTTAGCATTAACCAATCAAGATTTCATTTGGCTGTTCACGAATCTTCTTTCTCGGGTACTTCGCCGAGCCAGCTTTTATTCGTGCAGTGCGTTTGGCGGCAATATTTTGCTTAAATTGATCGCCCACCCTTGCCTTTTGGGCAGTACAACATTTGTGTTCTTACAGAGCGTTTGAACGCTATTATTGTGGATTTAGGATTTTTGTAAGCGGACGATAGAGGTACAATTTTAATTTTGTTTTGTTTGCTATTTCTTAGGTTTTTTGGTAATATTTTTATTGTTGATTTCCATGTCTACTTGATTATAAAGTAATGTTTTATGAAGCCTCGATGGCTCAGTGGTAGAGCATCGGCTTTGTAATTGCGAGGTTGCGGGTTCGATCCCAGCTCACGTTGTTTTTGTTTTGTTTTTGTTTTGCGGATTGGAATTTCAATTTAATAAACAAAACCTAATCATAGTAAATTGTTTTCAGCATAACCAGAGGTCAGTCATTTAATAATTTATGTAAATCTAGTATTTGTATTAGGGCACATGATAATCAATGTTAAGTTATTATTCACTGATAAATATTAGGTTTTACATGTGAAGTAGCAGTATCCAGTTAGATATTTTATCATTAATGTATTCAGGGTTTTGATTTAATGATTCTTTTATATATAAGATATTACATAGTTAGGGGACACATTTGTTTTGCATATGTGTTGTTATTTGCAGCCGATTAATACCTTAGGCAGGAGTTGCCAGTTGATTTACCCTTGGAGCTCTACTGGGCGAAGCATTGGCTGGGGTAGTCACGTCACTCAGAGCATACGTTAAGTTATTGCCGGTTGGCAAACTTTACTGTATTCCCAACGGAGCTAGGGCCTGTCCAGCATAAGGCGGAAGGTACCACTTGCGGCAGCGCAAGAAGCAAGAGCAAGAGGGATTTACAGATAATTGAAAACTTCCCGAGGGACAGACAACAGTGTCAGGGAAGTGGTTCTTACACATATCTTTGGGGTTGTTTACCTCTGGTACAAGGACAGCAAAGTGCCCCTGCTGTGTCGTTATACCTCTTTACATCGGCGGGTTTTGTGAACCCTCAAGTTGTTATACATCTTTACATCTACGGGTATTGTGGTGTCGGATATAGTGAACATTGGGTGGACACTGTGGATACTAATTTATTGTACATATAACCATCTGTGAAAGGACATCTCATTTTATTATTCCATTATTATTTTTCTTTTTTTTTCTTGTCATTTATAAATATTTTATTTTTGTAATTAAATTGTAAAAATTTTCATAGTTTTGTGTTCGGGCGGAGTATCCCCCTCGGCCTATCCGTGACAAAACACAACACAAGATTATTAACAAAGTGTCTAGGAATGCAGGCAGGCTGAATGTGGTGTACATTATGTATGTTCAGCACATTTAATATGCAGTGTCTGCTCAGTGTTGAAGACATCGGAAACAACTGCAAAATTGTTAATGTCAACAGTAGCTTCTCTGGTGCAGAGCAAAACTTTGCAAGCCATTGATACTCTTAAATCATCTCTTTGCTGTGGTTCTAAAAGGGCAAGGACCAGTAGATGTTGAAGTTAATAACCTCTAAAAATGACGGACGCATGAACAGGTTGATGACACATCGTCAGATGCAAGAGACTACAACATGTTGAGAAAGACAAAGTAGATGAGTGGGTAAAAGAAAAACGCTGGCTAAAACAGACTGCATATTATCAACACATCTCTCACATATATGACAAATACAAAGAATTATGAACCAGAAACGAATCTATATTTCAAAGAGAAAGCTTTATTGGCCATCTTCTGTAAAGATTAACATCAATACTGACACTTGTGTGGAATGCTTATTTCGGAAAAACATTGAACAAATTTATAAAGTATTGAAAATAAAACCCAGTGTTAATTTCTCAACGTTACTCGTAAACACATCTGTAAATTCAATAGGAAAAATTATTAACATGATATTCTACAACGCTCTGTATGCCTGGTAATTCACCCATCTACATTTGATAATTTTGCTTACCTCTTTGGTTGCACGACGGTGAAAGGCGTTCAAGTGTGTATGGGAAATTCTTGTAAAAGAACTTCGAAGCTCGATTTGTTACTTTTATCCCTGCCATCGTATTCTTGCTGATTTGACTTGAGGTGCTCTGGTCTTGGCGAGATCATCGAGTACCCGCCTTTTAACTTTGCAATGGTATTAGCTCTTATGTTCGATATGTTTGTGTGATTGTTCATGCAAAAATGTTGAGCTGATTGGTGGGATGGAGTTATTTTAACAAGACAACTTGTCCATTTTTGTTCATTTAAGAACCTGTTGGGGCGAGTGCGAGATGCACCCTAGAACCTGGTTTAAACCTCCAGTTGTTTTCCACTGACCGTTCCAAGGCGGTATCTCGTAATTATATCGTAATTATGTTCGTTAGAAAGAGATAACTCAAAATCTTTCATTACAGTAATAATAGATCAGCAGCAAGGGATGCACAATTAGCACCCATTGCAATGCCAATTACTTGTTTATAAATAGAAGTACCAAATCTCACATAAATATTATCCAATAAAAATGTGAGCGCTTCGATATGGTCTTGACAGGTCCATAAAGTATAATTATCATAAGAACCATCTGTAAAAATGCCATATACTCATTACAAGCGATAAAGGTTTTAATTTGTCTAGAAGCTGTAGCCATGTTCCCGCTATTATAGATGCTATTTCGTTAGCTTGTTCATGTGGAGTGGGTTGTACAACATGCACGGATGTCATTAAAGCTTGGGGTAAAGAGCCAGCAGAATCCCAAGTTCATGATGAGCTTGTCGATATTACATTTGACAAACCACAAGCAAAAACTCTGGACCCCTGTGATCATATCAATAAATTGAACAGTGATGTAATGTGCAACATTTAGACAGTAAAATGTTATAGGAAAGCACTGAACATTAAGTACTGAAACCACTATGGAATTGTAAAGGTAAAATGTTATAAAAATTTTGCACACTAAAAAGCAGAATCCACTTGAACAAAGTGATATTTTGCACACGTCACATTATTTTGATACAACAATGCCATTGAATGGTTTTTGACCTTGGAAAGCCTGTGACATTTTTATCAAAACTGGAGTAATCTGACCATTGATAACACAATGTGTTGGAGGAAAAGAAACCATTATCAGGATTCGAATTTGTGGCTAGAAGCACGGACGTTACGTATCACAGAAAGTAAGGCAAACTCTTTGCCCAAGACAAAAAGAGGTAACCCAAATATATTCATCATCAACCAACTTGGTTCAAGGGATTTGCGGCAACTATGCATGAGCAGAAGATTGAACCCATCGCGCGGGAGTGGTTCCAGAATACAATAAGTCAGACTGTCAAAATCAGGCATAGTCGTCAGTAAAGAAGAGCCATACTTCGCAGCTGGTCCGGACGGTATTGTAAATGTTAATACGGTTTTGGAAATAAGTGCCAAGCACGTTCACTGATAGATCTCATATCAAATTTGATACTTTACTAAAAAACGGACAACCGTACCGTAATCCAAAGGGGAACAATGGTAATTTCTGACAAGTTCAGATGACAATGCACTGTACTAATACAACAATATGCAAGTTTGCGCTGTGGACACCAGACTTGAGGTACCTAATATCCCATGGAACAATAGACACGTCCGTGTCACTCAGCCTGTGAAAATATACTTAATACATTGTCATGATGTATTAACTGACAAATTTTAATTACTCAAGAAGAATGTACCTAAATCATGTTGCGAAATGCGCAGAATCTGACCACCTTATTAACGTGACATCCTCTCCCCACATGGAGAATTGGAAATATCTGGTTAGCGCAAGACTTTGTCATGCATACGAAAACATGCGGTATACTGCCAAACTAGTTGAACAAGTTTTGTGTTGCATTTAATATCGGGGGTAGAATCATTAATTTATAGGAATTAGTAGATGAACGTCACTGCTGGCGAAAGAATGCAAAATTTAATGATGTCTTGGTGGTTTAACACATAAGATCCTTCAAGTTGCAACAATCACAAAAGATGATGACTGTTGTGCCCAACGTCATAAATTAGTTGGAGTAAAAAGAATTTACAATTATTTGGATGAAAATGACTGCCCAGTGAATATACATGCACAAGACAAAAACAACCAGATATCTAAATACGTCCGAGAAGACCGAAGTGCAACACAAACTGCCTTAGACACATGGCATATGACAAAAGGAATTGCCAAAGCAGCAAAAAACAACTTGTTACAAGCCAATCGGCCCTTAATCGCTCACCTGATTCCAAGATACATGAAATGAAAGGTAGACCAGAACACAGTGAAGTACAGAAGAGTACATTACGTTATTGTACAGTACAGTACTGACAGGCCTATTGTGCAGATTGGACCATACACAATAACGGACAGCAGCATGCATTATCTAAATAGTACCTTGTCGGATGAGTAATGCAATGTTTCAAGGCCTTTGTGGCGCTTTTATCGTTTCTTTCACATACTGTATGTCTTTGATGCAGGAACTTCATTTCTATACCTGCAGTTCAGAATAACATTGCAGAAAATTAACTTTGTACTTGATCTTTTTTTGTACAAGTCAGAATAATTTAAGATTTTATTTAACAAACTATTTATGATTAACAATTTAATGTAAGTAAACCATTACACAAAAAAACATATCGTCTGAAGAAGGAACAGTTAATTGACAAACAATGGGAATTAATTCTTGTGAAAAACAGTGACAAAGTCAATAAAAGAACAATGTATAAAATCACAAATATTATATGCGACTGTTTATATACATTCAAGACCAACATAGAAAATTTAAATCATGAAAAGAATTACAAGAAATCGAGAAATAAAAGGTTCGAAACTAAATAATAAAAATTTACATATCTTTTCCGTTGTATTTTAGTGTAATTAACTAGTGATATTTATAGACAGTTATATTTTTACCACAGACAGCTGAAGTGAAGTATAGATTTTACTATAAAGGGGATCCTATACAGTTTGTACATTGGGGATAGCCAGTATTTAATATCAAAGTTTCACTTAAAATCTTGTATCTCTCTTTAGTGATGAAGTTGGTCATCAGCGGCACCACCAGTTTGTGACGAACCCATTTGGAACAGTAAAGGAACAAAAGAAGAAGTTCGGTTTTGGTAGTTACTACCTCTCCCAGTCTGTGATGGAAGTTATAACAGAAAAACACATTCAAGATCTGCTATACAGAGTTCCTAATAAGAAGTAAGTTTTTACTGCCAATGCTGGTCAGTTGGTTGATGGTCAGTCCCAGGTCCGAATTTCTTGATAGGCAGAGTGACATCTTGAGATCGAACATTGTGTGTTATAACCATTTGTCCCTAACATCTGAGTTATCAGAAAAAAGTCAGCGGTACAAATAAAATAAATATGACTGCCCCTAGTAGCAAACATTGCTTTTCGTGTGCAACTATTGCACAAAGGTTATGTACTGATTGCATTTTATTGAAGATTCTCATTTAACTAGCTAGTAATGTCTGCGTATTAGAAAAATGAGTGACTGCTTCTGTTTTAATTATGCTCCCCTTTGAAGAATGGGAGGCATATTGTTTTGCAGATGTCGGTGACTCTATATGTCGGTCGGTCTGTCAGTAGACCAAGTGGTTTCTGCTTTATTACTTGACATTCATATGTACATTAGTGTTTTGCATGTTGATTAATATATATATATATATATATATATATATATATATAAGGTTATAAATATATACAAAAAGTAGGAAAATACAAATATTGTCGGAGTGGTTTGCGTTGTCTGAGCACGGAGATTTCTTTAGCAGACTGTCCTCGAAAAAAACTGTGGGAGATCAAAACTGTGATCACGATGAAGATGTAGGAGGGGTTTGTGTTGTCTGAGCATGCAGCTTGGATCTTTATTAGTAGACTGTCCTCAAATTGTGATCACGATGAAGATGTAGGAGTGGTTTGCGATTTCTGAGCAAGGATTTCATTCATTTAAAAGTTTACTTGTGTTTATGTAACTAATTTTTTTTAACCTGTAATACTGTTTCAGTGGTTATTTTTTACTTCATTATTCGCTCTTGCCGAAAAACGGTTTGGCATTCGTATTCGAGTTACTACCTGTGACCGGAAATCAACCAAAGAACACGACTATTCGGGAAAGCTGGCCGATCGGACAATGACTTGAAAGGATGACCTGAAAAATAACATATTTCTTTATATTGGATGTCCGTGATATGTGCGATCGTCATCGCTTTTTGAAAACTTCCATTTGCCGTATATAGTTTGTAAAATATTTGATATTATATAACCATGTTGCCCACTGAGGTAGCTCTGTCCGACAACTTCAGAAAATTAGATTAGCTAGGCAGTAATTTTTCTGTCAGTCGGCACAGGGTTTTTTTTCTTTAACAAACTGATGCCGATTGTCGGTGTCTTCCCCTGGAAAAAATTTTCCCAACTAAAATCAGTTTTTCCCTTGTAAAGTGTTAGATTTTGTCAAAAGTAAATAAATGCCTAATTTTTTAGTAAAATGTAATGTATTTCATCAAAATCTGCACATTTTTCACGAGTTTGTTAGAAACTGTACACGTTAGATAACGAGAAGTACTATTTTACAAGTGTTGGAATATAGGATCGCTACGTCAGACACTCAATCCTAGTCTATTTTAAAAATTTCTGATAGTAGATTCCAATAATTATTGCATCGCAGACAAATTTTAACTAGCCCAGTGACAGGTTGACCGTACCAGATAGATCAAACAATTTTATAGCAAATTATGAATTTAATAATAAAAAAGAAACATGAAAATTTAATGAAGATTTGATAAGAACTGCTAGTTGCACTTTAGCTTGTAAGCTGATATAATAAATAAGTGTTCCCCTATTTTGTTTTTTACGCGTGTTTTTTTGTAGACGGTATTAAGTTGTGGGTAGAGATTAATATCACTTGGTATTGGAAAGATATTAAAATGTCTATTTGAAAACGCATAACAAGGAATAAATTGATAGCATTATCTATTGTCACATGACTGCATTACATGACTATCAGTTTGTACAATATTCGACTGTCAAGTCGTGCAAAAATCTGATGGACAGGAACAACACGAACGTCGTTTGATCTATTGGGTCGTAGAAAGAATTTCAGGAAGGTAGTGGTTGACTATAAAAAAAAATTATTTGTATAAATTTTATTGAATGACTTTAAGGTGTGTAAGAAAAGTGATGATGACCTATAAATGTTGACGCATGCGCAGTAATAGTTACGCTATTAGTTTGGTCGCCATTTTTTGACAGCGTAACAACGAAGGCAGAACTAAATTGTTATTTAAAATAAAATGTTTCGATTTGTGTGATGAATTGAAAAGCGGAAATTGTGCTTTGATAATTAAACAAACCCCTAAGTAACTAATAGTTCGTTGTGCAGGTATTTCAATAGATGCCGATACTTGCATTTTGATGAAAGCAAATTAAATTTTATCCACTTTCAAACCCGCCTGATTCTGAGCATAGGGTCATCTTGATGCAGCAAAATTTGTGAAAAGTGGTCAAATATGGCAAAAATAAATATAAATATTTTATACTTTTATAAGTATTTAAGTTCAATGATTACAAGATATGACTCACGAAGATCTGATTTTGACCCCTTAGAAATTCTCAGCGGGGGCCAGAAGACCCCTGGTTTTCAAAATCTTTTTAAGTCCCTGGTTGTGAGTACACAAGTTTTACGGCTCTTCACAATATTACTTCTGTCATTTTGTCAGTTTCCTTGTATGATTATGATGCTTCTTATTTCATATGCGGTTGAGGATGAGTCCATTGTGCTCATAAAATGAATTGCACAATTTCCTATTTTCTGGAATGTCTGTTGAAGAGTCCACCACAATCTTCCCCTGCACTGTCATCGATAAAAAGAAATCACCAATATCTCAATAACGGTGAAATGGCGTACAAATGAATGTTACTAATATTTTTTTCTTTCTGCATATGGTTAGACACGTAAGAAGAGTCAAATAGAGTTGTAAAAGTTATCTTAGCTTCAATTTCAACAAGTTCACACAAAGCAAACAACACACACAAAAAATTTAATGCATACCTGAATAATATGATACTGGATTTCCTGGTTGCTTCCAGGTCGCCTAAATGAATGACAAACATTGATTTCTTTGGTAGTTGAAAGTTCTTTACAAAGTACACGTCAACATTTTCTTGTCGGCATCATTACACTCATGTGGGAATTTAAAATGTTCGTATTGCTTAGTTTTTGTGAATTTATATGTAAATAGAATTATAGGTTTTTTTAGAAGTTTTAGTTCTTGCATTTTTCTTTACTGAAGTTTTTATTCGTGCAAGGGAAGGTGTGTAGTGGGCTCTTTATCTATTACTAACTAACTTGTTTTGTGACTGTGTGTACAATGAGTTGTCCCAATTTTAACATAAAACATCCGGCTGGACTGTGATAGGTCTGTAATGACTTGTTTAAAGGGTGTATAATGCGCATGGTGGCACGTGTCAGGCGTATAATGAAGTGTTCAATGTGTGTGACATGTACAACTGAGTATGTTGTAGAAATGATATATTGCAGTCTCTGTCTTTGAGCTCGAAATTGTTTGAATACATTGGTTAAATTAAATGATGGTTAATGGTATGCTGAGATATAAGGCATGAGAGAAGCAAGATGAGTAACGGTGAAACAGCTGTGTTTTATGAGTATGACGACTCCTGATGTGCATATTTCACATTCCTTAATCTTTTATGCCCATGTGATGAAATTGATGCTCAAATGTGAACTAGATAAGTGGGCAATTTGTTACTAGTGTCATTATTCCTTGTCTGGTGATGTATCAATACTTGCTACATGTACGGCAAACATTTGTGGGCGTTGTTGTTGGTCGGTAATTAGTGTTCAGTGGCCATAGAAATATAATGTTGTTGCATTTTGTACTGGTGTATGTTTTAGCAGACAGATCTGTTGTACGCTTGTATATGGACAGCCTTTATAGCCAGTATAAATTAACTAGACTGTTACTTTCACATTCACTGTAAGAGCCAGACATCTGTTAGTCTTGTATGTTTGTACTGTAAACCTGCAGTCTTCACCTATTAAACACAAGAGTCCTGCAACCATGTCAAGTTATCACCGAAATGATGTTAAATTCTGCTACAACAACACAATGATCGCCCATCTCCTCCATACGTGGACAGCGCTAGAGGTTATTTTGTTTAATGGAGGTTGTTGTTTTTCTTTCAGGAATACACTACTCTCCGATGTCACAATTGCGAAGGCAGGCTGTTACATCAATGTTATAGCAGCAATTTAGAAAATGTGCCCAATGGGAAAAAGTAGGCGGAAGCAGGATTTTGTTTGTCCTGTTTGACAATACAAAAAAAAAGATGGACATGATCGCTTGGTCTGCTAAAGCGAACTTAGTAAAGCGATTTTAAAAGAATGTGGCTTATGTTTTCACCAACTTGAAAGTGAATAAGTGTAATGAAATCTACAGCATGTCAAGTCCAGGTATACAGCTTGTGTACCCCTCAAAGAGCTCGTTCTTAGTACGGAAAGACAGTTTCACAAAACCTGCTATCCCTCTAGTAAACATTGCCGCCTTGAATGCAGATGGCTGCACTCGGCAGACTTAAGCTGGTGTTGTTGCTTAGCCAATATCCTCTTATGCTCCTTTGGAGTACGATGTTAAGACTGGTAGAAAACCTACATACTCCAAACCTTACAGGAACATTTGCTAAGAAATAGTGCATCTGACTATCCAAATGTTGTGATTGATGCTGCCTACAATGTAAATGGATGGACACTTCACAGCCATCTCAATCTAGATGTATAACATAAAAACAAAGCTCATTACACACCACTTCGTGGAAAGACACTGGCTAAATTACGTGAATTGTTTAAATCAGTTCGTTTTCTGATTATAGATGAAGTCAGCACGGTGTCAATTCACACATTCATTCATGTCCATAAGAGACTATGTGAAATAAAAAAACACAACAAATGACGCAAGCTCTTATTTCGGTAACCTCCACATCATTATATTCGGCGACATGTATCAATTGAAGCCAGTTTGTGGTAGTAATGTATTTCAAGACCATGAAGACTTCCAGTTTTGACATATGGAGAGATTTGTTCCACTTCCACCAGCTGCAAACAAATTGCAGGCAAAACGATGACGGCACCTCACTTGACATTCTCCATAGGGCCAGATTGGGCAAACTTAACAGCAGTGACATTGCACTTTTTAACATCACAAACATCTAATACAGCTGTACCGCAAAATCACTAACGCATATACCCTTTTTAAACATTATGCAAAGCGTACAACAACCTGCAAAGATAGACCGTCTCTGTATAACAACCACTGTTTTACTTTTTCTTGTTCCCTTTTGACCAGCGACAAGCGTCTTCTCCTCTTCCGACAATTAACCCTGTTCGCCTGTCTCTGGGAAATGTTCTCATTGACCAGGTTAGAGACGCTCATTCCTAAACTACCAGGGTTTAAAATACTGATTCAAATACTAAATTTTGGAATGGCCGGGATTACCAACAGAAACGATTTCAACTGAACTCAATATTAATTATCTAAAAAGAACATATCTTTTTTGTTTGTTGTTATCTTTATTCAAAGTGGAATGAATTATTAAGTGAAGTACAGACTTCATGTTGAGCATCCTCAAATCTGGATTAGAATATTCTAATATTCTAACCCAGCCCTAATCTAGTAGCTCTGGTGTAATCATTACTTTGGAGGCTGTCACTGTCGTCTTAAATGCTGGGGTCTTCTGATTTCAAGTATATTTTATAAGAAGATTTTCAATTTCATGTGGCCAGCCTGGGGTTCATGCATAATTGATTTAACACTTATAATTATAAAACGATATTAAGAATATAAACTTGATTGTTGGGATATAATTCTTCTCATCAAATCTAGAGTATAAAAATGCTTGAAAATAACCACAAAAATAGATGTTTCACTTGATTTAGGCATAGGTTTTTAAGTAATAACTTGTATCTTTCATTGAGTACCCGCCCCTTCGGTTTTGCAATGCTCTTAGCTTCTTATGTTTTATATGTTTGTGTGCTTTTGCATGCAACATTGTTAAGCTGGTAAGTGGGTTGGAGTTTTTTCACCAAGACAACTTGTACTTGTTTTGTGATATGAGAACCTGTCGGGGCAAGTGTGAGGTTGGTGCACCCTAGAACCTGGTTTAAACCCCCAGTGGCAATTTGATTTGCCACTGACCGTTAAAGGCGGTAACCTCTCGGGTTCTCATTTTTGTTTATTGTTACTGGTGTCTTTTTTGAAACTGATCATTTTATTAACCATGCTCTCTCCCCCTCTCTTCTTCTTGACTGTGTGGGGAGGCTGTTTTTTTCTGAATGTGGCGATTCCTGATATGCATATTTCACCTTTTTATGGAATAATAGATTGCATCTATTAGTATAAAAAGACAACTTTATTTGTGTTTGGACTTTTAGTCCTATACCAGGGCTATGCAAATTATCCTGGGCAAATTTGAATAGATAGTTTTAGTAAAGGGGTTTACCATGACACAACATTACTAGTAAACATGTTAACCACCTAAGTGACCTATTACTCTAATGATGACTAAATATGTTTAATACTTGACACTTCCCTTATCAGACTTTGAAGCATGATTGGTCTGCTAATAATATAAAACATGCTGAAAGAAATCTCCTGAATGTATTTTGTCAATATAAATTAAATAAATATAATCATGTAACAACAAAGTGAATTTCTCAATAATTTCTCAATAAATAGAATGAATAAATAGATGAAAATAAAAAAACTGTAATCTGTTAATAAATATCATCATGTAAACAATTCAAATGTATTTGGGTTATATATTAATTATGTTATAGTAGCAAAAGCTAATAGAACAATCACATCATTTTACATCAATATAAGTTTATTTAATAGTATTTCATAAGCTAAACCTTATATGCAGCTAATATGAATAATTCCACACCATGAAAAACATAATAGCATAATTTTAGCAGGTAATCTTATGTGAACAGTCACTGTTAAAAATCATTTTAATGATTGGTGCTTATGTCACCTTGTAACTTCAGTTTGTTTGTATTTACTACAGCTTTTAAATATACCAAAATAACAGAATAAATGAAAATTTCATTCAAGGTAAGAAAAACTTAGTTGAATTTAATTCAGTGGTAATTTTATACACGAAAGGTTTTGATGTATAATTAATGCAACCAACTGATAACTTGCAAAATTTAAAATTTATTATGTAAGTTTTGAAAAAGTCTACAATTTGAAGCAAGTGCTGCAATGTTTCCTGAAAAGGGTCAGAATTAAAACACTGCATTATATTTGAATCTCTCGGCTTATTTTGACACATTATATTTTGATTTAACTAAATGGACTGGTGTCAGTTTTCCAAATCGAGATCATATCATCTGGAGCAAATGTTTTTAGAGTCCTTACTTAATTGATTTCAAAGTGCAACTTAATTCAATGATAATTGATTTTTTATTTTTATATATGATTGTTAATTAAATCCCTTTCATAGTACTCATATCTCAAAAGGCCATGGCTTGAAAGTACTGGGTGCTTTTTTTTCAGGCCATAGTTACATATATTGGATTGTAAAACTAACCATCTTCTGCATTTATTAAGTATGTAAAGATCTCATGTTTATGGCAAAAGATAAGAGAGAACATTGAAGATAAGGTCTTTTGGGTTCCTCATGACTAATAGTTTGATTTCTCCTTTGGTTGTGGATTATTTTCATGTTGGAATGTTTAGTGTAAACAGTAAGGCCAGAGAATAATGACAAGTTCAGAGGTTTGATCATGAAGGCCTTTCAGAAATAAAACATTTTTTTTTTCAAATAATACCTGTAAAATAAAAATGAATGTTCTGCTAAGCAAACTGTGTATCTAATCAGCTTATGTAGTTCTATACATAAACTATATGGATTAATAGTGTATAGTTTGCCCATAAATTCGGGTAGTTCCTGTTGTTATGTTTTTAATACAGCCACCACTGCTGATGAAGTTGAAAATATAAAAAACAACATGTTTTTGGCACAATTTTATCATAAGATTATGCACTGATAATGAATATCCGAATTATCCGAATATATGCCCACCTGGAACTTTTCAATAAAATTCTCTCCAAAAAAGCCATTGTTGAATGGTAAAAATGCTCAGAATGCAATATCAGGTTATGGGACAACTCTTCCCTAGCGAGATTTAAAAAGATTATTGTAATTAGTCACATAACTTGCAATGCAATTTTCATATAAGGAAAAGCGAAAAATCTTTGTTAACTCGCAACCTCGCTTTGACGTGACCTTCACCTTCTCTATATGACAGTTGAAACCGTGTCTCCGTGTATTAATAGTTACCACAGGGAAAAGTTACAAAAACCTGACTGCATTTTTATAGTGATGCATAAATTGATGAGGTATTATTAACTCTGATGGTAATTCTAGTATTTAAAATACTGGAATAGTGTTTTATTTTTACAGTGACCAGATAGAAATCAGAATGTGCTATCAACAGTAAATACATGTGACCCAGGAGTGGTAAGTGATTTTCATTGCCTCTGAAAAAAAAACTTAATAATAATAATAATAATACACAATGCACACCCAGGTTCAGTATAGCATAAATATTCTTATTATATTTCGCAATAGTTGTACTTTTAATCTTGAAATTTAATAACAAAAATATTGGAAATGATATGATTGGAATAGTAAAGACTGCCTTTGTTTTGACAGCTCTTGTAACAAAATTATCAAACTATAAAAATGTTTTTAAACCCTGTGAACACAATAAAATACTGATATAATTAACTGTTATTAAAACTTAATTGAATTCCAAAACAAGAAATCATTTTGACAGATAAAACTGTTTTTGTAGGTACCAGGGAGTCCGTACACAGTAGAGGGAAGCCAAGATTGTGAAATAGTTAAATCAGAAATATCACATAACCAGAAGAAAAGGCGAGCATTGGACAGTTTCTTTGGACAGTTTCTTAGAATGTTGTGGACCAAGTCCAGTGAAAAAACAACAGTGTAAACAAATTGTACAGAAGGATCAGCTCGCACGAAAAAAGACTATCTGGCTAAAACTTCCAAAATATTTGAACAAGTCCTTCATGTTATTGCACCAAGTCAAGAACATTTATTGGCAGGCATTTGTAGTTGCACAACAGCCCACATTACAATACAATGACTAGCAATTGAAAGGTGTTAAGAGGGTATTGTTTTAGCAAGTGTAACATAGAAATACATCACTAGTGTAACATATTTCCTTTTACAGCTCAAAACAACTTTTCTGGTTATTTTTGTTAGTGTTTTCTCGACAGAAACATTGTAGAATTGGTCAGTGTCTGTTTATGACATTATGACATGTCGTCTTGTTCTAAAACTTAAACATATTTCTAAAATTCCAATTTGGAATATAATTGCTGTATGGGCCCAGTGTGAATAAGCAGTGAAAATAAAAGTGTTAATCCAGTTACAAAACTGGGATAAATCACTTTTGATTTTTCTAAAAAATCTGTGTTATTCACTGGCAAGCAAAAAAATAACAGTAATCATGAATGATACTTTTTCTTGCATACTAAATAAAAGTGTCAATTTGTCTTTGTAGACACAGATAAATATATCTTATTCTGGTTTTTAAGGTGAAAATTAAATGATTTCCTTTTAAATTAAGTCTGATCTCATGATTATGTTCAAAATATTAAAAGCAAACATGATTTCGTTAATGGCACAAAAGTCGTCCTTTACGTACACAAATTAAATTTGTTAACAGCTTTCATATAAAGACATTTCATGAATAATCAAAACCCATTGGGAAACCCAGTCTTAATTGTGTCAGCAATAATGTAATAAAACTTCTTATCAAATATTTTGAGGCAAATACTTTTCACACTCCCTATGAACAACATCTTTTACCCTTTTCTCCATGTACATATATATGGGCTTTGTTGCTTGTGTAACCAATGTAGATCCAGTTCAGCTGGCAAATCATTGCTGTCTGATGCGGCTCAACACTGGTTGCCTCTTGATCAAAAGTTATCGAATGAATCAAAAGCAAACTGTAGATCCTGATCAGATGGCTCAGGTATGTGGGCTGATCTGGATCTACACTATTTTAAGGTTTTTTGAATATACGGACTAAATTCTGCAAGTCCAAAAGGCTAAAAAATGAGTTTAGGTAGGGCCAACAAGATACTTTTTATTTTGGTACCAAAGTATAGCCTTTTATATGGCCTTACAATTTAGACGGGCCTGCAAAGAAAATTTTATTTTCGAAAATGCTGGGAGATAACTAATGTCAAAACACACAGAAAGCAACAAAAAACTGTAAAATTTAACATCACAAAAGATGAAACTTTTCTTTACTTTTTTCCTTTAAACTTTGTCAAAGAAGTTGTAGGATGCAAGTAAAAGTTCAAGGTTGCCAACTTTTTTTACTGAGTTTGAAAAACATGAGTTAAACCCCTTGATTTTATTGAAATATAATGAAATAATGAAAATCACTAATGTTCCATTTTCTTGCTAGAAAGTTATATTTCTGGTGATTGTTTTAACTTAAAGAAAAAGATTGTAGGACGAATTCTCTGAAAATGCTTGTTAAACACCCAGTAACCATTCAGGGATCATTGAAATATAATGATATCTGTTTAATTTTGTACTTCAGAACATCCATTTATTACAAACCCGTTTGAAAAAACAGGACATATTATGGAATCACCGGCGGAAGGCAGCGTCCACAAAATGTTACCAACTATCTTGTGTAGATCCAGATCAGACTGCACTCTTTTGCACAATGATCTGGATAAACACTGGTCATAAATGTGCATGGGATAAAGCTGATGGAATCCAGATTTAATGTACATGAAATAATGTGCATTTTAACATTTATAGTAAACATTTGCAGTCACCTGAATTTCAAGATTTAAGCATGATGTTCATTCTCTCATGCAAATGTCGCTGTAAGTGGCACAATAGTTTTTAGTTTCCTTAAAATGTAAAGGTGAAAAGAAAGTGTTCAAAAATTTAAAGCATAAAGTAAACTAAAAATTGTTAAATTTTGTTTTAATTTCCCAGCATTTTTCATAAGTTTTTGAATCAATGTCTTCATTTTACAAATTTAAATGTTAAAAGTGGTTGCTATGGTTACAGCGTCTTTATGAGAAATTCAATTAGAAAGAAGAATTTTAGTTAACTTTACAACAAACATCAATATTTGTTATTTGATGGGGTGTCTGTTAAAAAAATTGGTTATTTGACAAAAAGATTTTGCAAAAACATATTTGATGAATTTGCCCCATTTTGTTAGTCTCATCCACATCTAAAGAAATATGCCCTTTAATTTTAATAAAGCAGGTCAAACACCAGTTTGATTCATTTCTTAATGTCTGAACATACTACATGTACAATTTGAATACCTGTACAGATTTAGTTAAGACAAAGAATAAATGCAATTATTATCAAGTTAAAAATCCGTTGCTATGGCATTAAAATGGTTGCTCAGGTGCATTTTTGTGTAATTTCTTTAAGTTGGTTCATAAATATATGAACGAAATAAAATTTTTAACAACAAATAAAAAACAACATTTGTCTGCCGTTGTTTGTTCAAGAAGCATTGAAAGACATGTTTTCATATTTTCACAAAATTTCACATTTTTCAAGTTATGTTTTTTTCAACAATTTATCATTTGCTCCCCAATTTTATTTTATTTTCTGCAAGATAAAGCTTTAGTTTAGCAGAAATGAACATTGACTTTCTCATGTGGTTGCAGATTTTAAGCAAGGTGTTTTTATAATCACATCATTTTTAAGTTTTCTTATTTGAACAATATATACCATGTTAATGTTTCCATGGTAACCATATAGACATGTTGAAATGTAGTTTACACCATATTTTTCATTTACTTTTATTTCATCCTCTGTTGAAGCTAATCCATTTAATCCCTACTCACCTGCTTAAATATTAAAAATGAAGTTAAAAACAAGTGACTTTTTGTGGTTATTCACCTGTTTCCCTGGTAACATCATTTAATATGATAAAATAAAGTGAAATGTTCACCGAAATCAAATTTGACATGTTTCATAATAGATATTGGGTATAACTGAACTCATTTAAGGGTCTTTCTATAATGTTTGCCAGATTGGAGTCACCTGTTTTGAACAATTATTTAACAAAACAAAAACATGTACCTAATATCAATTTTAAGCTACTTTTTAGGAAAGAATAAATGCAATTGATGCTATTACATAAAATTATTTATTTATTTCATTTTAAAGCATTTTCAAACTGAGAATATGAACACGGTTTAACAGTTATTCTATGTCACTTTCACACCTTTCATAAATTCCTAAGAGAATAAAATGCCCTAGTTAAATGGCTTGTCCGTTTCTTTTACGAATTCATCGGATGTGAAGATTATTTATCTAAAATACATAGCATTGACTTAAACTTTAACCAAATAAATAAAAATATTTTCTGTCAAAAGTTGTCACCGGTAGTAAAGTCATTTCCACAACGCACCCGTATTTTTTTGCTTATAGACGCACCAGTCTAGATAATAACACACATCCTGGTGACGTAAGAAATGCTGCATTCCGCGCGAAATTTTAGTTGCCGCGCGGGAAGTCTTTTGGATGGAGGCGTTTGACAACACAGCCGGTAAGTTGCGATTATTAGACCGTATGTTTTTATCCTGTCATTTCCAAATGTCAATTTGTTTTAGAATGTGTGTATTTTTCTTGTTTTTTATTAAATGATTTGCATCACACCCTGTTTATGTTGAAAATGAAGCATGTGCACAAACGTTCTGCTGTGTCATGAAGACGCTTTGTTATATAAACAGTATAAATGTCACTTCCGAAACGGTCATTTCCAAAACTAGCTTTGACGTTGTGGAAATGAGGAGTTTGTTTCGGAAATGACAAATGAGCTCAATTATTACAATATTTTTGTTTAAACTAAAAAAAATTATGCTGAAACATTACTCAACTTCTGTTTTATCTGCTTTATAATATGTCATGAAAGCAACTTGCATCCAAACAAATTTCTTGGTGAAAAAACTTTTTAACTTGAAATGTCCCTTTTGTAAAAGTTTAATATTTTTCATATAAAAATATAAAATCAGTATTTATACGAATACAGAAACAGTCATCAGTTTGCAGTTCATTTAACATCAACGAAACAAATGAATTGCCTTAAATTTAAGCCGTTATTCTTTTAGGCATAGACATTGTTAAACGTTTCGGTAATGACATAATTATTTTTGTTTTAAATCCTGTATTGCAGATATTGTAGAACATCTTGGCCGTATCCAACGTATGGTAGATGTACTTACAGACCAAATCGACAGAGCTGAGAGTTTAATTTCTGATATATTGCATCGCTCAGACATTGAAAACTATCACGGGCTAATTCTTGACTTACAAGGCACTGTTACAGAAAAAAAAGAACAGAAAAAGATATTTCAGCTGCAGATTGATTGCATATGGCGCTCACTAGCGGTGAACGGGCAGCTCTATGGCGGAAACGCCAGAGGCAAGACCCACTAAAGCATAGTCAATATAAAGAGAAGGAGAGAGAAAGATACAGAAAGAGAAAAATGAAAGGTGAAATCAAATCGATCAATGACATGACTGAGCGCGAGAAAAGAAAAAAGCGCCGAAACTGGAGAGTTAACCAACGCCGTAAAAGAGAAAATGAAAAAAAGATCAAAGAAACGGTTCTGTCACAGCTGTCACCACCTACAACACCTGAGGAAATACGTGTCAGCGATGATGAAAGAAACCGAAGAACAAATCAGCTGCGGAATAGAGGAAGAAAAAAGAAAAACCAGAACAGATCAAGAGCTTACAGAGAAATTTTCCGTTTACGCATTGTGCTGGACAAAGAAAGAAGATTAAAAAATAAATACAAAAAGAGGTTTTACCGATTGCAAACAGACAGTTGCAAACACAAAGACAGTGTAGAGAAAGAGATCAGAAGAGTAATACAGGACACGGCATTGAACAAAAAGTATTTAAGACATTACTGCGTTCTAGTGAGAAACATCAAGCAAAAATACCAGAATAGCAGAACAGCAGACAGACGGATAATGAAAAGTCTTCTATATAGAAAGGCGACCTTGCGAAAGTACAAGATTGGTACGCATTCTACAAGAATGATGGGAATAACAGAACCACGAATCAGGAGAAAAACACATATTTATGAAAGAACACAATCAACGCTGAAGAAAAGCGTCACTGATTTCTATGAACGGGATGACAATTCAAGGGTCAAGGCAGGAAAGAAATCAACCAAAACAAAGAGAAAGATAAAAAAGCAAATAAGATTGCTCAATGATAGCTTGAAAAATCTTCATCAAAAGTACCTGCTCGAGAACAAGTCTAAGATAAGTTATAGCTTGTTTGCGAAAATGAAACCGTTTTGGGTTAAATTTGCAAACGAGAAGGACAGAGAGACTTGTCTGTGCAAAGTGCACGAAAATCCAACGTTGAAGATGAATAAATTATACAGCGAACATGTACTTGCCCACAAAGATATCAACAAATTGTTAGAAGACATAACATGCGACACCAAGAACAAAGCCTGTATGTACCGGACTTGCCAGGACTGCAGAGATAAGAAAATTGTGACAAGACCAGATCATGAATTACAGCTAGGAAAAATCGTTGATTGGAGGGTTTGGAGATCGAGAATAGTTGAGAGAGAAAGAAAAATAGGTAATAACGAATGTGGCAGTATTACAAAGCACAACATCACAATGAAGGAGACGGAAACCGCAACAATTACCACCCTATTGAATGAGCTACAAACAGATATTGAAAGATTAGCAAGGCATCAGTTTAACATCACACACCAATATTCAAAACTGAGAAACCTGAAAGACTCACTTAAAGACAATGAACTTATAATACATATGGATTTTTCTGAAAACTATATGTGCAAGTACACAGAAGAAATACAGAGCGTTCATTTCGGGGCATCAAAAAGGCAAATTTCCATTCACACAATCATGTGCTATACAAGAGGCAAGTCAATACCTGTTGCAACGGTATCGGACAATCTCAGTCATGGTCCTTGTGGCATATGGGCACACCTGCGACCTGTAATCCAGTATATCAAGAACCTAATTCCTGGGTTAACAAAACTTCATGTTATCTCGGACGGGCCTACAACACAATATAGGTGCAAGACCAACTTTTACCTGTTTGCAACAAAACTGTCTGAGCATGGATTTACTGACCTTGGAACCTGGAACTTTACCGAGGCGGGTCATGGTAAAGGCGCCCCTGACGGCATCGGTGCTGTACTGAAGAGAACAGCGGACACCCTAGTTAACACTCACGGGCATGAAATAACACGAGCTGCTGACTTGGTAACTGGTAAGAAAATCAAATAGTTGTTCTGTGTTAAACGCAACACTTAGACACGTTTTTGAACATTTACAAAACTAAGGAATATCACATTTTTAGAAACAAAGCAAATGTCACACACTTTTTGTAAGTATAATGCAAAACATGACATAGAAACATATATACTTTCAGAAAAATACAGAATTATTAAATACCAGATGATCATATACAGTTATATATAGATATTCTCTTGTGAATAAAATCGCTTTCTTTACAAGGACTTCGCAAGTTGGGAAGCGCTATTGAAGTGTTCGAGGTCTCAAGTGAGGATATCATCCAACAAGAGAGATCTATACCAGCAGACATCCCTGCTATACCTGGAACAATGAAGCTTCATCAGGTTAGTGTCATCTCTTGTTCATAATCATAGGAAGGCAACTAAATAACTGGTACGTTTTTTTCCTCACTTACCTTTTAGATTCCCAAATAGGTGGCTTATTCAGTTTGTCGATTACTTACCTTCCCTACAAAGTAAAATTTTCCGCTTCAGTTTGTTTTATTTATAAGCTTAAGGTTATATTAATATTCAGTTTGTATTTCAGTTTTAAATATCTGATTTCTGACTTCAGAATGTTTAATTTTTCTTCTGTTAAACTTATTTAATACAAAATTTGTGCGTATTATTGTACAATTATCATAATTTTCAGGTCGTAGTGATTAATAAGCAAACAGTGCGGTCTCGAGTCCTGAGCTGTTTCTGCGCTGACGACTGTGCTTGCTTCGACCCCGTGACCACACAATATCAGGTAAACATAAAATATGAGGAAAATTTAAGCCCCTGATAAGTTATTGCTGTTAGACCAACTAAAAAAGTATTTTATCAACAATCTGGTAAGATAGGTCTATGAACGCAAACACCGACAAATTCTATTTTCCCATCAAGTCCCAGTAATAGTATTAGATTATGTAAGTTTAAGTTAATATTGTAACCGTTATAAAGGTCTAATAAAGTCTAATTAAAATCTGATATTATCTATTTCAGATGATGTTTGAAACACCCACAGAACCAAATACTAATGGTGCTTCAGAGTCAGACAAACAGAACAACGCCACAAAGAAAAGAAATAAAGTAAGTTGCATTTCAAAAATGCTTTTAAGATTGACATTGGATTTGCAACGTCAACATGGTTTTAAAAAGTAATATATTGCGACATTAAATGCACACGACATTAAGTGCACACATATACTGCAAATGACTAGGTATGTTTATACATGTATTTTAATTTGTAACCGAAACATTGGCACAAGAAATACATGTAGTTATGTAAGAAACTGTTAATGGACACCTAAAAACACTTAAATATTTAATGTAAAATGGTTTTAATTCATCGTAATTTGATTATTTCAGAATCAGCCGAGAAGTAGCGATATGTTAGATGAACACACGCCGGCTTTGAGCGTTGATGAGAAACCCACGGAGACACATGATGTGGTATGATAATTAAAATATTTTCTCCCAATACATAGAGCGGAATCTGCTATTTTCGGAGCCACAAATGTCAGATCTTCACTTGTTTTTGATATTCCAAACATACTTTGATAAACAACCTTTAATAAAGACAGTTTTTAAAAAATTCATAAATTATTATTTAATGCAATGTCTGCACTTTTTACGAATAATAACTAATCACTACTTTAACTGATAGATCTTTTTTCGCTTGTTATCAGCTAATTTCTGTATTACAGGTACATACTGTCCTGCTGCCAATCGTTGATTTTAATGAGAAACTAGTAGGGCGTTTTTGCGTCGTAGAGTACGATGGCTTGCCTTATCCCGGGCAGATACTCGACATCGACGAGGAGGACGTGGAGGTCAAAGCCATGTGCAGAATTGGCGTAAACCGTTTCTTTTGGCCTCTTGTTGAGGATCGCCTTCAGTACAAATATAGCAAAGTATTGTCACTTTTAGATTCCGAACCTGAGCATGTGACAAAGCGTCATCAAAAACTTGATGATATTCTTTGGAAAGCACTTTGTGACCATTTAGGTTTGGATGATCAGGGGAAAATTTCAAAATGACTGTTGAACTGTTCAAGTGAATTTTATGACTGTTGAACTGTTCAAGTGAATTTTATGACTGTTGAACTGTTCAAGTGAATTTTAGAGAGTTATTCAGAGTTCATTGTTTAAAACTGTTTTCATATTTTCATTATATTATGAATATTCATAAGTAGTTTGTTTGCACAAACCCGATTACTGATGTTGATTCAGTTGTATAACAATTGTGAAATCAGTTACTGTAATAAATTTACTGCTTATAAATGACCTGTTTCATTTGATTATCAAATACTGTTTGATTATCAAATACTGTTAATAAAGTTTCGAACGACTTACTTCCTTTTGTAGAGTATTTTGTGTCAGCTAACTATCCTGTCAAACTTAAGGGGTATTATAGACTACAATATTTGAAGATATGCAGTCCTTATTTCCATAAAAGACCCGTGACTTTAAGATGAGTTTTATTGAAAGAAAAATATCATTACCGCAACAAAGTATGTCATTGCCAAAACGTTATGTCATTACCGAAATTCAGTCATTTTTTATGATTTACTTTATACTTGTTATTATTTGGCAATATTTATTAGTACACAAATTCCTTAAAAATATATATAATAATGTTAAAGATTCTTTTTTATGATGGGACTTGTTTTCAGCGAACAATCAGAATCCCAAGCAGACAATTTCTGATTAAAATCGAAATACATGATAAAAGTCGCAATCTACAAAAATTCCAAAGCTAAACCCAGGAATGTGCTTTGTAAAACAGAAGTATGTGACACATGTTGCATAACATGATCTAAAGGATGCTCATCTATTGACCAGATATTGCAATATTTATCTTTTTTAATTTTGTTACGGCAATGACATCTGAATGACATAACGATGTGTTCAGCCTTCTAATATGTACACTGAAAATGTCTATGCACGGACATATATATTAAAATGCAGTCTGATGTATAACCTTCAAATATCAGATAGTACTCCATCGTTATAAAATGATTTTATTTTTGTTTGTTTTTAAGTAGTTTTAGGCAAACATTATAGAAAGACCCTTAAATAAATTACATTGGAACAAAAAAAATCAGTCTCCACTCGAAGCTAAATGGTTGGTGACACAGCCTCTTAATATATAACTATTACGCGAGCTCTATGTAAATATCCGTACCCGGTAAACTGCATTCTAGCCCTTTAATTACTCGAAACGATTTTCATTAAGACACCTCGTTAATTCAAGCAAAATGGCAGACCTATTCATCGTTAATCACAGTTAATCTACAAAGGTAATGTCCAAACCAATCAAAACTTACACGTTCGTACAATAATTTCATATAGCCAATTGCTATAGTGAAAATGATTCTATTTTTAGAAAAAAATAAACTTTTCCGGATAACCTAAATTCAAGTAGTAGTGTACCCAGGCTCTGTGAATTATTAACAAAAATCGTATGGTGGCTTTTTGATATAAATAAAATTCACGGACAAACTAGACCACTGGACTGACGGACACTATGTTTTAACGGACGGACAAATAAAGCATTTCGTGGAGTTACAATTAATAAGAGAAAATAATAAACAATGCTAGTATTTTAATTAATGTTATACTGAATAATCAGTTATTTAATATCCACAGAGTGTGGTAATATTTGAAAATTAAAGCAATAATCAAATTCGGACCCTAATATATTTTGTAACTAGAGCATCTCGACAATGCGAAAAATAAACAAAAATAAGGGAGAATAATTCCCACAGAAAAAGGACCAAACATTGAAGTGAAGCGCTAAGGCTTCGAAGACCACCGACCTTAGGTGGTTGTCTCGAAAATTTCTCGTATCGTAAAGTTGCGACAAAGATTACGAGAGTGCAACGATGAAACTAAGTTGTACTTGTTTCATTGTCTGATAGAGCATCGTAACGTTCTCGTTTCTCAGACCCAACATACGATGTCGTATTTATGCTAAGATAGCTCTGTGTAGTTTATAAATAGCCCGGTTTTCGCTTTGTCTCATACACTTTTTCGCAGCATTTAATACAAACTGAAAATCTGTGAGGGAAATGGCAGATTAAATAAAATGGCTGCTAAAATTTACCACGAAATCCTATAGTTAGTACGAGAGCAAAGCCATCCACTGTAAAAGAACATACTTTCACTTCATCAATTTTAACTGTTTTAAACAGTGTACTATTATTATGGCATTTAACATCAAGCTAAAATCATGGTTTGCATCTACATTTCATTTGCCGGATTACCGAATTAATTCAATCAATATGATAAAGATTTATTAATTGTATGCTCGTGAATTCATTTTTTCATTTCTGTTTCTTTTATTTTTAACTTAATATAAAGCAGAGATTATGAAGTTCTTTATTTAACCCGACAGCTTGAATGATCATTTGTAATCGTCTAAACAAAGATTTTAAAAATGTACATCTGTAGGCCTATGCATGTTTGTACCAAATATTCAACATTCTTCTTTAACAAAAATATATGTTTAGTATAAGTATAACGTGCGTGCTGTGTATTATTTCTTAAAAAAAACACGAGATAATTTAAATGAAAAAGGTCAACTGAAGCGATAAAGTGCTTTATCAACAGTTGCATTAATAATTAGTTGTGTTTGTGTCGCCTGCGACAGCAGGTCCACACATAGGGATCCAATTGTCCGGTGGCGGCGTCGGCGTACGGTAGAACCCCAACTTTAATAAGAAACCTAATATTTCCTAAAGCTTTTAAAGTACTTGCCGTATTAACTAAAATGAAATCGATCACATGCATAAACAAAGCAGTCTGTGACATTAAGAATTATAACTCCTGTTTTACTTTTTTTTTACTTGTTCTCCTTCCTTCAAATGACTTTAATATTGAACTTGTTGATGTCTGTAACATTGGAAGAACTTGGCCTATAATAGAATCAACTAAATAATTGGAATATATCATCATCGTAACTTTATGAAGATACTTAAGGGGTCGATGATTTAACCGTAACTTTGCGAGAGTGTTACGATGTTGAGTAAATTACGAACTCTTCGAGACAATGAGAAAAATCACTACGATGGTCTTACGACAGACATACGAATGTCGTAAGAGATACGAGACCTTCGAGACGATCACCCCTGATGGACGGTGAAGTCCTACCTAAAGGAAAACAGGCTGTGCCACGGATTTTATACCCTGCAGTCATGTGACAATAGTAACCTACAAAACAAATTTTAACAACCAATAAGAATCAACCAATCAAAAGCTGTTTTACAAAATTAAATAACCAATGGAATTGATTTTAATAGGAACTCTTCGAATTAAAACTGAAAGTAGAGTAAAATCAAGTGATAATAATAATACAATAAAGGTAGCCAGTTACATTCCTCCCTTCTTATGAAAATTAAAATATTGTTTAACCTCAAGAGTTCAGATCTGGCCGCGTGAAGCCATGCACGTCTGTCTTCTTTCTTCCTGTCATCTACCGCTTTTTTCCTTTCATGCTCTTTTCGCTCCTCCTCCAATCGCACGTTCTCTCTCTCCTTTGTAGGGAAACGAGGTTTACTATTACCACCGGTACTGACATACTCATTGTTGACACTTACTTTTTCTCAGAAATGTGGTTCGGGCCGTGTCTTCTCCCATGATGCATGGCTTCATTTCCCCGTTTACTCAGGTGACCACACGGCATACAAACAAATGCTGCAACAACAGGTAAGTGGGTCCTGGCCCAGTGCAATGACAATAATCTTTTTTATGCTTGTGTGCTTTTGCATGCAACGTGGTTAAGCTGATGGGTTGGAGTTATTTCACCAAGACAACTTGTACTTGTTTTTTTTATATGAGAACCTGTTTGGGCAAGTGTCAGGTTGGTGCACCCTAGAATCTGGTTTAAACCCCCAGTGGCATATTGACCGTTTCAAGACGGTAACCCCAAAGGTTCTTTTTTCGTAGTGTTTGTGTAGTCTTTTTTAACTTAATTATTAACACATGCTCTCTTTCCCTCTCTTCTTTTTCGCTGCATGGGAAGGATGTGTTTTCCGAGTTCGGCTATTCCTGATGTGCGTTTTTCACTTTTTCATATTTTTGAAACGGGCGATGGAAGCTAAAACATCTTAATACTAATACAATAAAACAGCCAATGATAAAAATTCTTTGCAGCAAAAACACAGTTACCACAATTTTAATAATACAAAAACATTCAACTAGATCTTAATGAAAATCAAGAAAGCATTAACCGAAGTTGTTCAGATAGTTTCCATCATACAGACTTATCATAGGCACACCATCAAATATGTCTTGATTGCAATTGTCACTGAATTGTTGTTTTTTTTTCTATTTCCTGTAGAGATTTCCTTTATTTGTTAGTTGACAAACATGTCAGCTATACAAATATATACAAGATCATTTAACAGAATAAATACATTTAACTACTCTTCTGAAATTTAAATTAAAGCAAAAGCACAGATAGGTCCAATAGATGATTATAATTGCAGCATTACCTTCGCATTTTTCTGGCGGGCAGCGTTAATGACCTCCTGAGGTCCAATAGATGATTACAATTGCAGCATTATCTCCACATTTTCCTGGCGGGCGGTGTTAAATGTCAGTTCACTCATCAGTGCTGTCCTTTTTAAATGACATCTGGTGGGATTGTCTCTCCCAAAGCATTCCCAGCAGCAATAACAGTAGTTGTAGCCTGATTTTGATTAGTAACAATAAATGGTTTGTCATCCTTTCCACTGATAATTTTGGGAGAAAGAAAGCCCAGCGTAATTCCTTTCTCAACATTCCAGAGGCAACCTGGGTTATAAAGCAGATCGTATTTTAGCCATTCTGACTCCAGCTCTTCAAAAAAGCCTTTTTTATTGTCTTCATAACTACCCTGGACACAAGACAGCTTAAGCTTTTTAGGCTTTTGTGTTTTGATTTTCTCGATAAACACATAGTACCGGTTCAATTAAGGCTCTACTCGATGGCCTTTAATGAGCATCTTAGTTGCAGGCGGATCAAAAACTTGCCACCTGTTATGTCAATAGCCAATTTCGCAACATGATGATCGCAATCTTGCCACCTTTTATATTCAGCTAGCTCAGCTTCCTCTGATATGGTAAAGAATGTTGGATAGCCATTACTTTTAAGATGTGAATTGTGTATGTGTACTCTTAGGGTAGATCAAGTTCAGATGCTGTATTGATGCATTCAGTGCATACAGTTGTTGTTGAAGATGATGAGGATAAAGCATTTGACGGCAGTGTTCTGGTTTGATGGAAGCTGTTTTTCATTTGATAGTTGGCATACAGTTGAACTTCTATTTAGAGGTTGCTGGAGAGAAATTAGTCAGCTGAGGTGTTGGGTGATGTTCTGGTAATTTAAGAGACTAATTGAAGGTGAGGAAATGTTAGCAAACAGATTGTCTTCTTGTAGTTGAATTGATGTAGGTGTGTTGCACTGCTGATGACAAGATGTCGACGTGCGTTCTTTTTCTTTCAAGGAAAATCTTGTTGCTTTCTGCCTTCTCTAATCTGAATATCAGTGTCGGTGATTATATAATGTTTCAGATTTTGCAAGATGCTGCCTCGTTTATTTTTTCCGTTTATGGACATTTCCTGGAAAGTTGCGAGATGAGCGGGGTAGTTTTGGAGATTGGTGTGTTTTTCTAGTTCATTTTGGGATGTGCTGACAAACTTGCAAATGTTTCTATAAAATGGCACCATGTCTAGTGCTATGTGCTTCAAGTAGAAATGCAGCATGACTTTGCTCCGTTCTCCTTCGTAAGGGTTGATGTCGCACTTCAAACATCTATAAATTCTGCCCCTTGTATGATTGGAGGTTGATGACAAGGTGATCGGTCTTTTATTCGAGTGAGTTGACATTCTGTATAAAAGAAATCAAACAATGTGTCAGCACTGACTCCTGATGTTATGCACAACTAGGCTTGGTGTCAAGAATTCTTGTAAACTTTAAAAGAAATCAATCAAGAAGTTCTTTAAGTTAGGGTAAGGGTTAGGGTAGGTTTGGTTAGGCTTGGTGACAAACACTCCTGTGAAGTTTCAATGAAATCCCTCAAGCTGTTTCGGAGAAGAAGCGAGGACAAGATTTTGCCGGACACTTCGGACGGACAGTGCGAATACTACACGCCTCCTTTCGGGGGCATAAAAATAGAAATATTTTGTTAAGGCACAAAAGGCTTCTGTTTCAGTCTAAATATCCTGGCTAACTGCATGAATAAAAACAAGTACATTCTAAACATATTAATAGAATATTGTATTGATTTGTCTGATACATATTCTTGAATTTGTATTGAAATTTTACTTTAATTTTTCGCCGCACTCTCGGGCTTTTAGCTTGCATTTCAGAACCGACAGTAACCCTAGTTTTTAAGGTATGATACTTGTTTTACTCGCAGCCTCAATTCGCGCCAAAAACGTGTACGACTTTTCTTACAAAATACAGTGCGTTCGTTTTTGCCATTTCATTGTCTTATCTGGTGCTGTCAGATTCCGTGAATATTTTTCAATTACAAAATAAGCATTTTTTGTGACAACTAGGTTCATAAAAGCTTGTAAATAATAATTGTTTGGTAACAAATGAAAAACGCAGTTGCTGACGTCATGCTCTTGGAAAAAATGGCTGCTACTCATAAACGTAAAGACATCTCGGGTAATATACATAGTGTGTCTGAGGTCTCGACAGCTTCAAATTCGAAGACAAGGTATTTCCACGGAAATATGCAAACACAGCACGATCGCTTGATCAGGTTTGTGAGATTTTCGCCTGAAAAACACTTGGCCATGAAGTCGGCTGAAACAACCAAGTCGCCTGTATAAATAACAAACTGCATCATGACACCAAATGGAGACACCATCGAACTCATGCTTAAGAAAAACTCGCAAATATCAATTTGCAAGGAACTGGACCTTGCCCGATCCACGGAAGTAATCCGTATATATCATGCAACTGAAATGGCGTTGTATAGAAAATGATAAAAACACCTAACAGCATTGAAGCTAAGTTAAACTTTGCAGCTAGGGACCATAGGCTTCTATCAATTTCGTCCTTTTATCCAATACACAATCACTATGTTTGATAAAGTAGCAGACAGTATGTTCCCAGTTGAAAAACTGTGTAAAGATCTTCATCCTGATGGTTGTTTGAACATGCTATAATCTAATCCCACAGAACATTATAGTACTGGCGTGAAATCTAAATGTAAGAAATACTAAAATATTAAAGCTAGATTTGGTGATTCCCAGCCCAAATGTTAATCTTTGGTTGTCACTGATGCAAACAGGGTCCCCAATAAAAATAATACATTATTTAAAAATCATTGTGATTATGACATTAAAGTAATTGCAGAGCACTTTGATCTCCACATATAGGAGCTGACTGCCGAATATGTCAAGTTGAATTTGAGGAAAAAAACATAACTTACAAATAGTGCCTGCAAAGGTTAGTGTGTATGAAATACTTCTATCCAATTCTGGGTGACCTAGCTGTTGATGTACTATCACTCCCCGTTTCAAAAACATGGCCTGAATGTGGCGCAAGCGCAGTAAGGAGAAAAAATAGGTTAAGGTAAAGTCTAAAAAGTGACAAGCATCAAGTTTTAATAAATTCAGCAAAAAATGGTCCTGATGTTTCAAGCATTGTATTTGATTATGAAGACTCAAGTGCAATTACCAGATAAGAAAAACATATACCTGACACTTCTCTAGCAAGCTTTCATTAAAACAAAAATTACAAACATCAACCAGAAAATTTAGCTAAGGGGCTGAGCGGTTCCAGCAATCCAGCTGGTCTCATTTTATGAGCAACAAACGAATCTGCAGATGTTAACGGCCCCAGTGCTTACACCTTAGCACTTGTTTAGTTTAAAAAAATAAATAAAATGAGCTTCTGTTTTGAGACAACAACTTATTAATAACAAGAAATTACACAAACACTGTATACTGTTAGTAATTGTGAGGATGATATTTTCACTCTGCTACCAAAAATGGTTTTAAATTCTATTAAGAACCGGTGAATAAAAATTTGAGTTAAGTGGTAGTAAATTTGTATGATCACTAAACATTGAAATTTTGACACCAAAATGTGTACTTTGCTACTGATTTTATTGTTTGAAATTTATCATTTAACAACCAAAATGTTCAGAAAAGACTGACTTATACGATGGTATAAAGTCTGTGTCAGAATCATGTTGATAACTGTAAAAAATCAAAGGTTATTAAAGAATTTTAAAGAAAAGTATTTACAATTTGTAACCGAAGAACATGATTTCGATATTTTGAGTTGAGATCATGAACATAAATATTCCTACCAAAATTGATGAACATCGGATAAAAAAATTGACCTCTAATGCGATGAGTTTTCTGAAGTCTGACCTAGTGACCTCATTTTTGACCCAAGATGACTTAGTTTTAAAAGGGATCGATATTCGAGATACCATTAAGACTAACACTCTCATCAAATTTGATATAATATTTACGTCATTAGATAATTTATGAATTATCCAAAAGAAAGTAGAAAGAAGGAAAACGTTTTTATTTAATTGTTTTGGCTGTTTGTTGTGAAATTTTGTAAAAATGTTTATTTCAATGATATCTAGGTCAAGCTGGAAAGTGGGTGATGTGACCTTGAAAACTAGTTCACAAGGTCAAATAACAGAAAAAGCTTGTCCGTACTCTTTAACAGTCTTAATTTTGGTGGGATCTCCTTCAAACTTGGTAAGAATGTTTATCTCAATGATATATAGGTCAAGTTCGAAAACTGGGTCATATGACCTTGAAAACTAGGCGACTAGGTCAAGTTATAATAAAAGGTTGTCTGCACACTAGTGGTCTTTATTTTGGTCTGATCTTCACTTTCATTACCACAAGATCTTGATTCCTTTCTTGAAATTGCAATTTTGCATTATGGGTTTCAGAGCTATGGCCCCTGAAAGTGCATAAATTAACTATTTAGACATTGTCTGCACAAAAGCATGCAAACATGGAAAGAAAAAGACGAGGAAAAATAGAGATTCTTAAAGTTTTAACTTCATTACAAGGTAAACAAAGAAAGATGTAAATGTTATACGACCCATCCCGGTAACGGCTTTTAGTGGGGAATATGTCATCAATTTATGCACTTCTGCAAAATTAGCGACCGTCGCCTGCCGAGAGTTGCCGAAAATCAGCTCGGAAAGATTCGCTGTTTGTTTTGTTAACAAGATAAACGATCCGCAAAGCATGCTGCAAATCAATAAGATAATACCCCTTTCTTATTTTAAGGTTTATTTATTTGTATTATTATGCATACAGGTGAGATCTAAAATGTTTAGGTTAATAAAAAATATGCTGTTTGAAAAGTTTATTGGGCCTTTAAGCTTAGACCTTTCGGCATGTATTCTTTTTATTTGGCGTTGTTTTTTTAGAACTTGAAAGTAAATAATGATTACTTGTGCATTTAGCAAATATATAAGATAATTATTATTTATAGTCAGACTTAGCATCTTATGAACCTGACATTACACACAGAAATAACCTCTCCAAGCAAGAACGGCAGGCCCTTAAATCGCTGCGTTGCAGAGATGACATAGTTATAAAGCCCGCAGATAAGGGCTCTGCCGTTGTTGTTATGGATAAGGACCACTATGTGTCAGAAGCCGAACGCCAGTTGAATGACACCAGGTTTTATGAGGTGCTAGATCATGACCCGACTGAAGAGTTTTCTCGTAGAGTCTCGGTTGTACTCCAGTCAATGCTTGATGATGGATTCATCAGTGAAGACAACATGGACTACCTTACAGTTCAAAATCCCAAGGCAGGCAGATTCTATCTTCTGCCAAAAATACATAAAGCAGGGAACCCCGGTCGCCCAATTGTCTCTGCCAACGGTCACCCCACAGAGCGAATCTCAGAATTTATTGATTTGCATCTCAGACCGCATGTTAGCAATCTACCATCATATGTACAAGATACCACTGATTATCTGAGGAAAATTGACTCACAGGTTGTCCCAGATAACACCCTTTTGGTGTCTATGGATGTTACGTCCTTATACACCAACATTCCGCATGAAGATGGTATCAGTGCATGTAAAGAAGCGTGGGACAGTAGATATTATAAAGACCCACCGACTGAAACACTAGTAGAACTGCTGTCACTCGTCCTGAAATGCAATAACTTTACATTCAATGAGAAACACTACCTTCAAATTCAAGGTACAGCAATGGGCACTAAAATGGCACCCTCGTACGCCAATATCTTCATGGGGCGTCTAGAAAAACAACTTTTATCAGCAGTCCCTATGAAGCCACACTTATGGTTGCGCTTTATTGATGATGTGGACATGCAATGGTGCCATGGTCAAGAGAATCTTACAGAATTCCTCGACATGGCCAACAACTTTCATCCATCAATAAATTTCACCAGCGAGGTGTCTAATGACAAACATGTGTTCTTGGATACGGTCTCAAAATTGCAAGAAAACAAAATAGTGGTCGATCTCTACTCAAAACCAACAGACACGCATCAATACCTCCTTCCAACAAGTTGTCATCCAAAGCACTGTAGCAGAAATATCCCGTACAGCCAAGCCTTACGCATTCGTAGAATCTGTACGAACACAGACACTTTTGACGAAAGAGCAGATGAACTGTCTACTCATCTGCAAAGAAGAAGTTACCACAATGATTCTGTGTCTGGGGCCATAATGAAAGCACGCGCCCTCAAAAGAGACGACCTGCTAAAACCAGTCACAAAAGGTACAAACACAAACCGAAGATTGCCATTTGTGGTCACATACCACCCAAACCTACCAAACATTCGTACAACTATAGACAAGCATTGGTCAATCATTGAAAAGTCTCACAAACTTACTAGAATATTCCCAGAGAAACCACTTGTCGCCTACAGAAGGCCAAAAAGTCTCCGTGATATTCTAGTCCGAGCAAAAATCAGACCTTCAACCGAAACCCACAATGAAGGTCGGTCTGCTCCGTGTGGCACTTCCAGATGCAAAACCTGTGCACACATGACTCCTACCAACACATTTCTCTCATCAAACAAGGCACGGTCATACATAAAGGGGGTATCAAATTGTAAAACGAGCAATGCGATATACCTCATGACTTGCAAAAAATGCGATAAAAAGTATGTTGGGGAGACAAAACTGACAATTGCCCTGCGCATGAATTTGCATAGATCGGACTGGTCCAAAGAAAGGTTCTTTCGGTCTCCAGTTGCAGAACATTTCAAGCGGGATGAACATACGTTCTCTGACATAGAACTCTGTTGCATCGAGTTCAACAACTCCTGGACAGATGCACAGAGAAGAGCAAGAGAAACATATTGGATACGTAGGCTGAACACATTAAAACCTTCAGGTATCAATAAAAGCGAATGATAATTCGAAATTAGGTCACAAGTACAGTTAAGTCATCATAATGTAGGTCACTGGGTCAGGATTAGTTTTGCTGTTGTTGTTTAACATTCATAATTACTATCAGAATGATTTACGGGCTAGTAGGTAAAAAGTGAATTTTGAAATTTGATTACCAAAGGCAATAAATACGCATCGTTAGTTATAGTTAGATAACGAATAAACATCATTATTTCAGTTATTATAATTGCATAAAATGTGTTATCGATATTTGCTATCCTACAAAGGTTATTGCCGGGCCCCTATGGACGCCGATTTACACAATCAATAACATTTGTCAAATGTATTTTCTTATGTCTTTCAAGACAACAACAACAACAACAACAACAGATAAAAGTCTTAATGAACAAAAACAACAACAACAGCAAACGATCATTTAAAACTTATAAAATAACCCGTGTTAATTAAATAGACCTAGTTTTTCTTACCAAACAGTGTTTGTTTATATTTATAAATTAATTTATTTATTCTTAATTCAACACAATTTATTTTTCATTTCGGATAAGCATTTTTTGTCTTCTTTTGTCTGAATTTCATAACTATCAAAATAACGAAAACACTGACGGTTACTTATCAATATCACAATTAAAATATCGTGTTTCGCTAATAAATCCCATTTCGTAGCTCTACTATAATAATCCCGTATCGAGCCCCCCGGCCATAAAACACACTTCCGCGATAAAACAAAGCAGGTTAGCATTAATTCTATTTTTAGAATATCTATATCCCCGCTATAATTTGATTGGATTAAACAGTTTAACAAACTAATCCGATAGGTTCAACACTTTAAGATCATAGCGTAACCACTTGTTGATTTTAATTACCATCATACCCCTGATGAAGTCAATTAAATGTTGACGAAAACGTTCGGGTAGTTTTATCAAATCAGCACTGTAAGAACAAAACACTTTTCCCATATTTTATATATATATATATATATATATATATATATATATATATATATATATATATATATATATATATCTACTTACGGTATTAGGGTGACCATATATAATTTAGGGTATAAAGGGGACATTTTGTATATTTTCTATTTTTTAGGTTAAATTGTTTTTCTGTTGATTATCCAGTAGTATAATGATCATTTATCATGTGTACAAGATTAGCACTTATTAACTTAACAAATAAAAAATATACATAATTTTTGGTCCCCTTAATATTTTGTAATGATGTTGTAGGTTTTATGGAGACCAGCATATATATATTATGATCTTTCCGACATTAAGGTGCCCATCCATTTTTTATAGCATTAGGGTGACAACTTGTATATTTCTTTCTTTTGACATTAAAAGTTTATGTAACCTATAATTTGTTTATTATTATTCATTTTCTCTGTAGATACTTCTTTATCACATGGGAGAACAGTGTAGATCTAGATCAAATGGCATGAACGTGCTGCCTGATCTGGATCTACACTAAGCGATAGAACCCAAATATTTGGAGTAACATTAAGACAAAAATATTAAATATTCCTAAACAAAAAAAAGTCGAAGTACTACAGTACTGTGAACGTTTAAAGTTACAAATGCGTCTATCGTGCGTCCGTCTAACATCTGTGGTGCGTCCGTTTATCGTGTATCGTGCGTCCGTCTATCGTGCATCGTGCCTCTTATCGTTTAACGTGCATCGTGTAACGTGCATCCTTTTGTCTCATAATATTAATCAATCATCCATCGAATATTTTGGTAGCATTCTTAAATTTTTAGAAATCTCTGACACGAAATTTATCAATCTGTAGTACCGGTTTGTATATACACAGTGTGTAACAGTCTACGTTGTTAAGGTTTGGATTTTAGACCACTCCTTTCAACATGAACAACAACAAATAAAAACAAACACGGAAGTGAAAATGTTTAGATAAAATCGTAGATATTTTAGCGGAAAATACATGCTGGAAATTGTTAATTTAGCATCGTTGTTAAAAAAATCTTCCTCTTTCAACTTTGGCGCTGTTGTCTTAGATCTTAAGCTGAAATGGAACTGGATTAGAGGAGTAACTGAAACGATTTCCTGGCACAGTGTTTATGAATTATTTGGTGCCTTGTATTTTAAATCGAGGCATCTTATATAGTTATGCAGTGAAGCCAGTGATAATCATCTGGATTAACAAACAAACTGAAGTATCAAGTGCTGTGTGCCCTTTGGAACCGTAGTTACCCACTACACAGGTGGAAAATGTGTCTTGACAATTAAAAAAAAGAAGGTATATTAAATAAATGAAGCAATTCGATTTTTCCAAGACTCCGTCTCACATGATTCTTGTCCCTGAATCATCATATCAAACAGATATTCCCATTATTTGATAAACTGGGGGAAAAACTTGTCAAACACGTCTTGAAACAAAATGGTACCATGATTTCTACGAAATACATTTGCAAAATGCATTCCAACATATTCACGAAGAGTTATCCAAGTAAGTTTATATGTAAACATTATATAATACATACCAGTAACTGTTTTCTCCTCTCCTTATTTTTTAAATATTATTTTACAGGTTTTAATGAATAAAACATGCTGATTAGAGTAACTGGGGCCAAAATCTTACAAAAATGACAAAAATCTTACCTGGGATATTAAAAACAACTAAATGGGAAAAAAACTTTCAAACGACCTGTCATAACAAACTTTTTATCATAATAAAATGATTTTGACATGTTTTTTTCAGGCAAAATTCTATATAGTTATTTGGTTTCTTGACAGGGTGTGTGAGGATATATAGCCAGTCTTGATGTCATATTACTCGAGCCACAGGCAAGGGATAATAAGACATCCAACCGGCAATATATCCTCTCATACCCTTTCAAGAAACCAAATAATTGTTTTATTATACTGCAAATCATTTTTCATACAAAACATAACTAGAAAACATTGATTTTTCATTTATTTTGCTAATTTTATCTCGAACAACACATTTCCCCATTGTGAACCTTAAAAAAACGCCTGTATGACTTCACTAAATTACCTATGTGATGTCACTACTATATAGCTTCAATTTGTATGGCGATTCAATATTTATTTTTAAAAATTAAGATGTTGTCAACTTTAAGAACATTACACAAATATTCTGCATACTGCCTTTAGAAGTAGATCAGCTTAATTACACAAATTTTTCCAAAACTTTAAAACAAAATGGCTGACGACAACAAAAGCAAGGAGGCCAGAGGGGGGATTTAAGGCATGTGCATTCGTATTTACGGCCAATCTGTAAATACGGACTTCCATTAAACGCAAATCATCCAATCTAATTCAAGGAAGTTTCTTTGCAGTATAATAATTCCAATACATTTGCAAAGAATAAGAGAAACATGTTAAGATGCAAAATCCTTAAAAAACATTTGAAAACTTTCAAATAATATGTGTTGCAGACCAGTTTTATTTGTTAACCCTTAAAAATTCATTTACACTAATCAAAGTACATATGAGCAAGTATATATATTTTATATAAGATATCAACTATTTTCACTAAAGTGTGGTTCATTTTGTATAATTCTACATGTTTTAAGGAATATAGAAAATGCTAAATAATAATATCATGACTTTAACAAATATGTTTGGGGCATATTGCATACAAATACATTATATTTGCATGCAGAATCATTGAACGCATGCCATTCAGATATTAGTCCGTATTTAAGGTTAGTCGGTAAATACAAATGCAAGTGCGCTAAATTTCCCACGACCTCCCACATTTTGTTGTCGTATGACATTTTTGTTTTATTTTTAGGGGAAAAAATCCATGTTAAATTAAGCCGATCTCATTTTTTGTATGGGTAATGCTCAGGGATTATTTGAATCGTGACTGAGAATAATTGTGTATATGTAATATTGTTGAAAACAATAAAATTTATCTTAAGGTTTGACAAACAAACATTATCTTAAAAGTGCATCAATTATTTACTTTATTGTTTAAATTATATATAGCTTTTCAGATGTGTCTTAGGATTTTTCTGATAAGCGAAACTATCGCTGGTTTTAGTTTGGTAAAAGCCGGATTTATCAAATATTACATTTTGTTATTATAAAAGACACATTTGCATATATGTCCATTCTTTTTAATAATATTTTGGGATTTTCATGTGACCTTTTTCGGTTTACAACAATTCAACAAAAAGAAACTTGATAAAATACGAAACTCAATAGAAATGAAATGTGGCAAAATGTGTGAATAGGCAGCTTTAATACCGTCTTGAAAATTTTCTTTGCACTCAAATTTGTATGTAAATGTTTTTGACAGTAAATCCATGGTAAAACAATCCTGTTGTTGGACCACATATGTCACAAAACGTATATCCGTCACACGTGTGATATATTCGGTCGAATACATCACACCCTTCAGCTGAATATGGGACATATTATGTTGACATATTCGGTTGGAATTAGTTTTTCCACGCTCATCAAAACGTATTTGTCACTTATCAAAAAGGTGTCAAAAATGAAAATGGTGTAAATAAATATAAGTCCAATTATTTAAAATATTAAAGAACATTAACTTAGTGCTGATATTGTTAATATCATCATCACCATCGCGACAACACGATGCGACAACAGTATCACGTTGTCATGTTCGATACTGTGACACAAATCTGTTGTCGCAAAGTAAACTGTTATGATTTCTAATGTTTGTTGCTAGATTTAACGTCTAATAGTGTGGTGTTCTTTAAAATAACTAAAGATATGTCATTATCTTGTTTATTAAAAATAAAAAAAGAGATTTTAAGCAATAGAAAATAAATTCCTAGATTCTCATACAAATTTTGGGGAAAAAATGGTGTGGCTGGGTGGGTTTTAGTTTTTTATGTATTATTTCAGGTGTGAACGTATCCATATATTTCCAGTTTCTAAAGATGCTTGTGTTGTGCAAAGATAAGTAAGAGTCTAGCCGACTATGCCTATTCACACTTAATTGTTTCTTACTGCGTCTTTTTACTCTACCGATTCATACTTGTATTGTAAATTTTAATGAACACATTTTTTTTCAAAATAAAAAAATGGTTTGGCGGAGTGATTTTCGAGGAATGAATTTTCTTTTGCCTTACGTGTAATGATGTGATGTTTGTTAAAGTTTTGTCAGTTTCTTGTTTATTAACGAAAGATCCTAACGTTGTTAATTTGACTTAACCCATTCCTCCATAGACTTACCATTATTGCGTGGGCCAACAGTGTAGATCCAGATCAGCCGGCACATCCATGCTGCCTGATCAGGATCTGCACTGTTTGCTCTTTGATTCATTGTGTTATTTCTGACCAAAGTGACCATTGCAGACCCTGATCTAAAACTATTTGTGTTAAAGTTCTAGTGGCCCCTTACTGTACATTGCATATCTGCAAGTTAAAAACGATACAACAAAAAATCACTCGTGATGATGATGTTGATGGTAATGTTTCGTTGACGTTTATTTAGGCAAACTGCTTCTGCAGCGGACAAAGATAATGGCAACAATGTTTAGAATTGTGTGATATATACGGTCAGACATTTATTTATTAATTTGCACAAACATATATGTCGCATGTAGACAGGTGTGATTAATGCAGCTGAATATGTCACAGACGTGTGACATATATGTTTTGTGACATATAAGGTCTAACAATGGTTAATACATGTACGAGTTCCTATTTAGGATAAATGCTCACAGAGGGTATTTGTTGAAGGTCACCTATGTAGGAGGGTTTTCGTTTCGTAGCACATTTTTACTCACAAGGTGTGACAGATGTTTATTAAGGGGTCACAAACATTGCAAATAGCGAAAACTGGTTAAAATTCCAAAAATGAATTATGGAATAAACACTTATTGCCACCTAGTTTTTAGTGAAGAAGAATGTATTAAGCTAAGGATGTAGTTAATGTTTGCAAGCTCAATTTAGTCTAATTCATGTTCTAATTACCAAGCACTTAGTAACTAAAACATAAGAAAAACCGGTTGCATGAGAACTCTGAAATTCATGGACAATATACCAAAGCAACTCATACCTGAAACAAGTATATGCTTAGCTGGTCTACAATGTTTAGTGCCAATTCGTCAAACAAATGTTAGTGTTTTAAAGAAATTCCAAGGAAAACTTTCTTCCGGGTTCTACTTTCGATTTGATTGTAACTGACAAAAAAGGTTACAGAGCGGAAGGAAACAAAGTCGTATGACCTGTGACCCCTAAGTCTGACCTTGAAGCGAGCCATCCTGAACATGGCTTCTGCACATTGTCTCAATGTAGTAAACATTTTTGTCAGGTTTCATCTCAATACTTCAAGGGGTTTAAGAGTTACAGAGCGGAAGGAACATTTCTGACAGACAGACAGACACTGAGGCACTAACATAATACATCCCTTTGGGCGTATAAAAACCAGAAGAATCTGAAACTTAACAGTTAAGATCTGATCAGAAGGCATGTATGTGCCAGAATGATCTTAATCTTAAGCTTTTTGCTCATGTGATACAAGCTGAACTATGGAGTAAAGGGCCAATGTTATCAAAACTGTTTTTTTTTTGCTAGTGAATGGATGGAAGGAAGGTATTAATTGCAAGGCATTCTTGTTATTGTATTTAAAAACTATTCAAAGAACACCAATTACTATCAATATCATTTATTGAAAACACATAACTTGTAGATGCATTTTAGTAATGTCTGTGGTAATGCTTCATTAAACATGGTCCATTTCCAATACTTTCAAAATCACCTTGCTATTAAATATAAAAGAACCTTAAATTCTTTACAAAACACAATTTTATAAATCTTTCTAGAGCATAAAGATTATCTTTCACAGAACATAACCCTTTCCTGTCCAGTTACACCTTTATTGCTAGGGCAAACAGTTTAGATCCAGATCAGCCGGCACATCTATGCCGTCTGATCAGGATCTAAACTGTTCGCTTATTGATTCATTAGGTTATTTCTGACCAAAATGCAACCAGTGCAGATCCTGATCAGACGGCACGGATGTGCCGGATGATCTGGATCTACACTGGTTGCACATGCGTAAAATGCTTATATATCCAGGAAAGGGATAATTTGATCTAATTGTAAAAGGCAAAGCTTATGTTAGACATTTTTCCAGTTTTATTTTACAACAGTCAAACCCTTGTCATAAAAAAGCATAAAGACTATTTTTAATGCTTTCCTGTGAATTATAGAAATTTCTCTCTTGAAAATATAAATTCTGGACCTCACTGGTGAAATATATTTCTATCTTACACTTATGAAAATAAATATCCTCTATTTCTCATAATATGTTAAAAGTGACCATTTTACCCTTTCCTCTATACGCCTTTCCAATAAACAGTTTCGCAGTCCTGTACGAGTTACTTCCCGCGACCGAAAATCAATCCAAAACGAGGCTCTGCAGGATAGCTGAACGATCGGGCTAATGGCTTAAGCACATAATAGCTAACCTTATCCGCTATATTGCAGGTCTGCGTTCGTCGCCGGCGGTGAAAAAAATAAGTTGCTGGTCTGTTATTCTAGCCAGACCTTTTATGTTTACTATTTGTTAGATATTTAGATTTTTAATGATATAAGAACATGTACCATTCTTGTTGATAGTAGGCAGTATGAAACGCAATTTGGACAAACATAAGCATTAATTTTACCAATTATGTACAACAATTTCTTCTTTATATCTTTTATATATTTTAATATATTGTACTGGTGTAAATGTTGCAAATTGCTAAGGCTAGTAATGCGCTATTATCCGGAAATCGTGATATGTCAACATCTGGTTACATGATCTGTAGACAAAAAAAATTGAAAAAATACAATCTGAATTTGTTGATACTTACACATTTAAACAATAGAATTGTCCTAAAAAATTAAGGCGTTTATGGTCAACGTGTAAATAATTTGAATATTTAAAATGTTACGTATACTTCACAACCAAATATGATTGATTCTGTCTTGAAATAAAACAGGATCGGTAATCTAGTTGTTTGTTGTAGAAGTATCATTCGTAGAATAAAATCCAAGGATTTAGATGCCGGCTTCCAAAAAGATGAGAATATTTATATCACAATATGGTTGCATATCCAATTTAGATTTCTTAGGTTTGACAGATTGTAATTTTGGCATAAAAGCCCAAACTCTTAATTAAACATATATAACATGTTTTGACAAGATTTGTTTCTTATTGACGGCTTTTGTTTCTATACGTGTCATAATGTTGATTAAGAATCCATTTAAGTGCTAAATCAAATATATTTGCTGGCACATCCATAGTTAAAGGACTCCGAAATACTTAAGAATTGGGAGGTGTAGATACCTTGCAAATAGAAATTACACGATCTCTATTGGTCAATGATATCTGCCCCTTTAAGTAATTGACAGATGACCCCGTGTGCGAGACAGTTTGACATGTTTATGACATGCCGCCTTCAAAATCAATCGCCGCCGACATAATCACAACATGATGTCAGTAGTTGAATAGACACGCTAATCCGGAAACGAGACTCAATTAAGCCGTGAAGAGAACACTGCGACTGTCTGTTAGTTCAAGTCGTTTAGTGTCTAATGCGAGGAATAATGAATTGACACTTTTAGTCAGAAACCTGATTGTTTTATAAATTATTTTCAAAAATATCATGACGCTGATGTATTATTACTAATTCAAAGAGAAAAAATATTTAAAAAAAAAGAATTTTATGATAAAAAAGAAAGTTGTAGGTACATATTCCCTATTACGTTATTACAGCGAGCAATCATTTATCCTGTAAAGCAGTCACGTGACTGGACAGGGGAGGTAACCAAATAAATTCATCGAATTATTGGAAAGGCGTATAGACACACCTTTACTGCATGGACAAACAGTGTAGATCCAGATCAGCCGGCACATCTGTGCTGTCTGATCAGGATCTGCACTGTTCACTTTATTCCTGAGGTTATTTCTGACCATAATGTGTCGAGTGCAGATCCAGATCAGACCGCACGGATGAGCCGGCTGATCTGGATCTTCACTGGTCACACATGCATAAAAATGTGTATATAAGGAGGAAAGGGTTAATAGATTCTTAGCAAAAAGGCGTTCTTGTAACAACAAATGAAGAGAGAAACGTTCATGTATGTAATAAAAATAAAATAAATAAATAAATACAATAATCACCAAAACATATTCACTGTTTGTACTATGTACACCATGAACACTGAAATGCCACAAGTACTTGGTGTATTTAATTTGGTAAAAGAAACACACTCAAAACTTGTAGTTTATTTCACAAGCTAATAATTATGCACAAAGGCAAATCACAATAGGTTACATGCATAAACCAAGAGGAACTTTTCATCAACAATACAGTTAATTCTGATAATGTATTTTAAACATGTCATGAAATCAACCAAGGAATTATCAAACCATTTTGTACAGCTTACTTATTAGTTATATATTGAAGGCCATAACAAAGCAATGAAGTGTTGCTTAAAAAAAAGAAATTAAAACCCTTTGTTGTTAACCCCTTTTACTTCAAATCTTACTAGTTTTATCAATTCTATGAGCAGTCTAGTTCCAGATCAGCTGTAACAAACCTGCCATTTGATCTGGATCTACACTTATTGCTTTTCTGTCATAAGTAACTCATAAATGTAAAAGTGAACAATGTAGATCCTGATCAGATGCCAAGGATCTGGCTCTACACTGTTTGTGAATTGGATGACAGACATATCCCTTATAGCTTTGGTTAATTTTAGCTTAATGATAAAAATAACATCAAGTACTGTTTTTAAAATCATAAAACATTAATTAATATGTTATGGTGTAATAATAAACATTAACAAATGCAAAGTGAAAAATGACACACTTTATTTTCATATTCACCATCAAAGCTGTTTACTTATTATGAAAATAAAGTAACTTGTTGTACAACTGGACATAAATATGCACAACTCTTCAATAATATTTTCTGAAAGCACATCACATCATAATTATGAACACACAATTTGTTAAGTGCTAGAATACTTGGATTAAAACAAGTTTCTAGTTTATGCATTTAGTTTTTTATGTTTATATTCCAAGGTAGTGTTTTAAAAATCAAAATTCAAATATGAAGTTGAACAATGATCATTTAAATTAGTATTAAACTATTTATTCCATAAGCCTTTTATCCATAAAACATTGCAGATATGGATCTGCCAGCACATTCTAGCCATCTGATCATAATCTTCAATCAGAATCTACACAGTTAAATTTTGATTTATAAGGTTATGTCTGATAAAGATGCAATAAGTATAGATTTAGATTAGACGACACAGATGAGACAGGTGATCTGGATCTATACTGTGGCACATGCGACATAATCCGTACATATGGAGCAATTGGTTAACATACAGACTTGAAACACTTTAATGGGGCGCGTCACAAGACAAGGTACATTAGGACAGTAAAAAGCAATTCTTAAAATGACATCATAAAGTTTAGCAAATGACATTTTTTTGCAGTTCACAGAAAAAAATACGGTTATGTTGTTGAAATGTGTAACAGTATCTCCAATAAGTAATGAGAAAATAACAGATAACTGCAAGTTCTTACCAGATAGGTTACAACTAAAATGTCAAAAAAATACTAAAGAGACCTTTTCCTGTGGTGTGCCCCCAAATCATTACAGGAACTGCAGTACTGTGAATGTACAATTTTACAAATAATACAGACTATAGATATTTCCAATTGTCAAACTGCACAACAAATGTAAAACAATAGGCAAATTAATTACATTTAATATATAGAAAATTTAAAACAAGGTAGGGTCTGTTTTCAGAAAACATTTAGTTCTTAAGATCATCGTGTAAATAACTTTCTGGTGCCAGAATTTAAACATAAAAACAATATAATAATAAGTAAAATAACAAGAGCCAGTCGGAAACGAATGCAAGCTCGACTATTCGAAGTCAGACATATTTAAGCACATTTTAAACTGGGCTTCATTTAAACTGGGAAGTAATTCAGGAGTTTATGACACCCAACACACACACATGAACAAAAGTTTCTTAATCTAAGGAAATCAATAAATTACACTTAATTTATTATTGTAGTTTTTTAAGAATGTTTACACAACCCAGCCCATACACCCCTGATCCCACACCCATCAACCCACTATCCCTGCCCACCTAAAGTGATGTGGTGAGGTACGGTGTAGTATAGTATGGTATGGTATGCTGGTTGCTGTTGTTGGTGGTGTTGGTGTAGTTGCTGTTGTTGGTATTGTTGTTGGTGTTGGTAGTGGTGGTGTTGTTGGTGGTGGTGGTGGTGTTGTTGGTGGTAGTGTTGTTATGTTGGTGTTGTTGTGAGTGTTGTTAGTTGTTGGTGTTGTTGATAATATTGTTGGTGTTGATGTTGGTGGTGGTGTTGTTGTTGGTGATGTTCGTGTTGTTGGTGATGGTGTTGTTGGTGGTGGTGTTTTTGTTTGTGGTGTTGTTTACGGTATAGTTGGTGGTGGTGTTGATGGTGGTGTTGTTGTTGTTCTTTGAGTTATTGTTGGTTGTCTTGTTGGTGTTGTTGTTGTTGGTGGTGGTAGTGGTGTTGTTGTTGGTGGTGGTGGTGGTGGTGGTGGTGGTGGGGGTGTTGTTGGTGGTGTTGTTGACAGTGTTGTTGGTAGAGTTGTTGTTGTTATTTGTGTTATTGTTGTTTGTGTTGTTGTTGTTGTTGTTGTTGTTGCTTTTGGTGGTGTTGTTGTTGGTGGTGTTGTTATTGGTGATGGTGTTGTTGGTGGTGGTGGTGGTATTGTTGTTGTTAGTGGTGGTGGTGGTATGTGGTGGTGTGGAGGTGGTGGTGTGGTGGTGGTGTTGTTTGTAGTGGTGGTATGTGGTGGTGGTGGGGATGATGGTAGTGTGGTGTGGTGGTGGTTGGGGGTGGTGTGGTGTGCTGGGGGTGGTGTGGTGTGGTATGTGGTTGTGTTGTGGTGTGGTGTGGTGTGGTGTGGTGTGGTGTGGTGTGGTATGGTATGGTATCGTATAGTATAGTATAGTATAGTATAGTATAGTATAGTATAGTATAGTATAGTATAGTATAACCACTCAACACTTTCATCCAAAGTATGTTAAGTAAATCTGTTTTAAACCTTTTCTATAGCATTACCTATGAAAAACACTAACACTGAAACTTTAACCATAATTTCTAAGTCTTAATTCTAATTTCAAAGTGAAAAAGGGCAAAAACTAAATAAAAAAAGCAAGGATGAGTTATGGGCCTTTGAACATCAACCTGATGTGTGATAAAATAAACGTATACAAAGTTTAAAAGTTGTGGTTTTAATAGAATGAAAGTTATGAGGTTTCACCATCTTGCACGTAAACTTAAACCTTAATTTCTAATTCTAAAAAGCGCAATAATTTGATAAAAATCAAAGAAAGAGTTATGGTTCTTGGCAAACATAGTCAGGGTCATGATAAAGAACAAATTTCAAAGTTGTAGTACAAAGAAGTATGAAAGTAACTAGCTTGCACGCAAACTTTAACCTTAAATTCTAAGTGAAAAAGGGCAATAATTTGATAAAAATCAAAGAAAGAGTTATGGTTCTTGGCATACATAGTCAGGGTCATGATGGTGAACAAGTGTCTTTAGTTTCAAAGCTATAGTACAAGAAGAATGAAAGTAACTAGCTTGCATGCAAACTTTAACCAGAAATTTTAAGTTGAAAAAGGGCTATAATTTGATTAAAAATTAAAGAATGAGTTATGGTTCTTGGAATACATAGTCGGGGTCATGATGGTAAACAAGTGTTGAAAGTTTCAAAGCTATAGTACAAGAAGTATTAAAGAAACTAGCTTGCACGCAAACTTTAACCTAAAAATCTAAGTCGAAAAAGGGCCATAATTTGATCAAAATGAAAGTAAGAGTTATGGTTCTTGGCATATCCACTCGGGATATGATAATGAACAAGTGCTGAAAGTTTCAAAGCTGTAGTATAAGTAGTATTGAAGTTATGTGTTTGTACAGTAGCTTGCACGCAAACTTTAACCTGAAATTCTAAGTCGAAAAAGGGCCATAATTTGAAAAAAAAAGAAGTAAGAGTAATGGTTCTTGGCATATCCACTCAGGATATGATAATGACCAAGTGCTGAAAGTTTCAAAGCTGTAGTATAAAGAGTATGGAAGTTATGTGTTTGTACAGTAGCTTGCACGCAAACTTTAACCTGAAATTCTAAGTCGAAAAAGGGCCATAATTTGATCAAAATGAAAGTTAGAGTTATGGTTCTTGGCACACACACTCGGGACATGATGATGAACAAGTGTGCCAAGTTTCAAAGCTGTAGCTATAGTAGTTTGTAAGATATAGGTATGTTGCACGCAAACTTTAACCAAAGCGGGACGGCGACGGCGACGCCGACACCTAAGTGAGTAGAATAGCTCGACATATTCTTCGAATAGTCGAGCTAAAAAGGCAGTTGTGGTTATGGAAATAGTCATCTTCATGGTGTTAGGGTCGTGACCATGCTTTCTTGAGTGTTTGATCTGATCTGGATTAATACTGACTGCTTCTTGGTCAGAAATGACCCAATAAATATAAAACGGTGTAGATTCTGATCAGACAGCAATACACTCACTGTTAACCCCGAGGATAACAGCCATATCCCTTGTAGTAGCAGGTTACAGCTATTGTTCAACATTAACCGAATTTCCTGCATTTAAGCTTTCCAATTACTCCCTATTTTTTTTTCAAATTTTGAGGTCATTCTGTGCTTAGAATGATTCAATGATGCGTTAGAAGCTTTAGTAATTAACTGAAATGTTTATTAGTATTAAAATGCTTTTAACACTTTATAATACATGTTATTTTTGAAGAACTTCATTTTTTTTAAAAAGGAGATGTTTTCCATTATCTTTACCAAAATATATCACATAAAATAATTCACAAATAAATTTTAAAAAATAAATCAATACTTAATGAACCATAGCATTAATACAAAAATATTTTTACTCCATGGGACATGGCTGTTAACTCCTGGCACAGTGCAGATCCAGATCTGCCGGCACACTGGCCATCAAAATCAGATAAAATAAAATATTGATGAGTGTGTATTTATTAGATGACATATGAAAAATTTATTCCATCGCATTTCATGCAGTTCTGCCATTTATATTATTTTTAAAAATGTCACAGGAAGCAGCATTTTCTCGGTGGTAACTCTATTCACTTGAGTTTATTGTCATTGCCAGTATTTTCCTGGTTGCTTTCGAGCGAAGTGTTTTGCTCTCATTAAATAGTGTTATTCTTGTTTTTCTATATTGCTCCTCTCTCTTCAATCCTTGCAGATACCGAAGCTTGTGTATGTCCAGAAATTAAAGGATCTCTTGTTTACCTTAAAATACAGTAATGAATTATACAATTGTTGTTAACAGGGAACAATTAAATCCTATGCTTGCAAAGAAGTGAATGTCTGCCTTTGTTATATCTTTTATGAAATATATATATTTAACTATAAATGCATTTCAATAACAATTACAAGCAGCAATTATTTGAAAAAAACAACAACAGCAAAACAGTCCATCAGGATTATCAAATATAGCTTTAACTAGTTTATGCAGTCAAGTCAAAGTTAATTAAATGAGCTTTATTAATAATACCACTAATATAGCTCATTTAATGATCTTTGACTTGAAAGTCAATGCTGCTTATAACTATCAAATTGACTGTCTTACTGACAGAAAAAGCTTTGACCAATTATCTGCATAATACCAAGCAAAAATCCTGGTAGCCCAGTGGGCTACCAAGTAATTTCAGGATTTGTCGTGCCCTGTACACTTCAACTATTTATTTACTTAACTAACCATAATTTCTTATGGTACATAGTCTGATATATTACTTTTAGAGGTGTAGCAATAGAACAGCTACTAACAATTTATTGGACTGTGCACAATGTTTTGGCATGTGACGTTGATAAGCACTCATATTTTGCAATGAGTTGCTGCGAAAAAGTGTGCTGTCATTCACTTTGTTGTCAACTAGGCTTTTCATACAGCCATTTGAAAAAGCCATAATTTCATTAATTCTTTTCATAATTTCTGTATAAAGGAAGGCATTAATGCATGTATATATGAGGGTTGAAACAATATTTGATGGTTCATTTGGGCTTCACATACTACTACCCAACTGTTTTCCATACCCAAATGAAAACCATCAAATACCGATTCAATCCTTAAATAACTGTAGAATAAGTCAAATACCAGTTATCACTCTTGTTGTCAAAATTATCTGTTATCTACTGACAAGGTTCTCTTAAATGTTTTCAAGAAAAGAAACCCACAATGCAATGACATTTCATGGGTATAAAACATGTAAAATGAAACTCAAACAGAAAGTAAAATTGGCATTATCTGGTATAGCCATTCAGAAACACAGTCAAAAATCAATGAAAAGAGATTGATTTGATAACCTGATCATTAATTAAGTTCAAGTCCAAACATAGTGATCCTCTTGTAAATGTATTTATTAATAAAAATTAACAATATCACCTCAATTCATCATACTTACTTGGTAGAGCTCCTTGTTTGACTGGCCATTATCAAACACACAATGTTTGAAAAGGCTTCTGAGAATTAAGTGTCTTTACAAGACCTCTTTACTGAAACTGGAAAAAAATATATTTTTCTTAAATTATTTGGGAATTCTTGTAAACATTTAAATTTGTCTCCATAATTGGATGATATAATACAACCAAAGAAGACTTTAATTTCTTACTTAAACTTAAAGTAGGAAGCAAGAATTCCCCAAGAGTACTCTCAATGATTTGATAATATTGCTACAATAAGTTTTTAAGAACCAGAACCAATATGCTAATCAATAAAAAGAAAATAGGATAGCATTATGATTAAGCACTACTACCCTGTTCATTCATTTAAAGTCTTCATTAAATTGTCTTTCTCCCTACTATGTAAAATGTGACTTGTTATTTTTATACCTTCATTTGCCCAAGGACAATTTACAACAGATTAACACTGTAACTGAACACTGACATACAAATGTATTGCTCCTAAAATGCATAGAAATTAAAGTAAAAAAAACTTAAGGTCCCGTAAAAATAAATTGAGCAGAAACTCTTGAAGATATGCACAACTAGGATAGGTGACAAACATTCCTGTAAAATTTTCATGAAATCCCCAAGCAGACAGGGCTTTTCATCAGAAAATTGGGAAGAGGCCCTGGCCTTTCAAATTGGGAAATTTATGTGTGATAATTGTTTATTTTGGGAAAAAGATTCAATGAAAGATGGGTGCTAGTTTACACATTGAATAGTAATAAGAATTTTCAACTAAAATTTAGTGTTTTAAAGCACTTGATTTTTAGACTATAATTTTTCATTCCCATCAGAGGATTTAGATATATTTTGTCAACATCTTACCAAGCATTTCGGGAATAGACTCTTTGGATTGGGAAGAGGCCTGTATAAGGCCTCTGTTATATACATTTAAGGATGAAAAGCCTTGGCAGTTTTGGAGATGAAGTGAGGACAAGATTTAATCAGACATATTGACCAACAGCCGATTAAGTAGATTGATTAAGGAACATGTTAAAATAACACCAGGTGTTTCTGTTAATTGCACTTTGAATTCAGGTGAAAATAAAGTCCTAACAATATTTTTTTGTCTATTTAAAATTTAAATATTCAACTACTAAAAAAGTAATCCAATACCTTCTAGATATTGGAATATTCTTTGCCATCTGTATAAACTTAAAATCAATGGCTTCTACCTGATTAATCTCTTCCAGGATCAACCCAGTTTAACATATTCCCATGTCCTTTACATGTCTTACACTTAGAGGTGCTTGGTAGTTGTCCTTGTAGATGGAACTCTGTCCCATATGATCCAAAAAAATCTGCTGTTGTTGTGGACTCATGTCAAGGCTGGCATAAATTAATAATAAACTATGTTGCCTGAATCACCCAGTTGGCAGAGCCCTGAAAGACATACGTGTACTCGTATTTATATGATATCTGGTTTATTAAGGTGAAGTAGTAAACACAATAAAAACAAACCAAATTTTAAGATTCATTCATAAACTAAAGACTGATCAATAACTGTCTGTGATTCATACTTTTAACAAACATCACTGAATAAAACCCATTAATTTACAAATTAAAATGGCCATTTTACACAGATCTGTTGTTTTTTTTCATGGGGAGGTGAATAAAAATGTATTTCATTATTCAGATAGTGGTTACTGTTCCAAAGCTGTCTAATCAAACAACACTTCAGCAAACAGCCATTAAAAGATTTGATAAACTTTTGGGGTGAAACACTGACTGAGGTACTGTAAAATGCATTAATTTCGCAAGGTCAAAATTTCGCGATTTTTGTCAAAAATTAGCTTGTTTCTTTATTCACATATTGATGATTCACGACACCGTCAGTTCTATTTTAAGTTGCATATTTTCGAATAAACTTATTTCAGATATATGGAAACTCATAATATATTTACGGTATTTATTAATTTACGAGGTAAGTGATTCGCGAATATTAGCGAAAATAAAACTAACGCGAATAAAACCGGTTTTAAAGTTTTAGCCCAACTATTTGTGTGCAACAAGGGCTTTTCTATAAATACAATGGTCGCCCTTTGCGCACTACCCAGTTACTATTCAAGTCAATGTGGAAAATTTTCCTTCTATGTCTATATGCCAGCTATAAGAATCTTTGTCACAACTTTTGACGGCTTCAAATAGTTTTTTTTAAACCTTATATAACTTAAAACAAGAGTGCCAAACTGACACAAAATACATGTACGCACGTCAAAATGCTGATCATCAAAGTTGCGTAACGATCCGATGAAAATTTTTTGACTTGGAGAGCAGATACCGCTAATTCAGTTTTTGGACAATTCAAGGGCCATAATTCAGTAGTGCCTGATGGGATTTGGCAGGTTATAGAACTTGGTCGAGATATTATGCCCACCAACATATTCACCAAGTTTGATAAAGACCGGATGAAAACTCTTTGACTTAGAGAGCGGAAACAGTAATTTTGGATAATTCAAGGGCCATAATTCAGGAGTGCCTGGGGGGCTTTGGCTGGTTATAGAACTTGGTCAAGATATTATGCCCACCAACATATTCACCAAGTTTGATAAAGACCGGATGAAAACTCTTTGACTTAGAAAGCGGAAACCCTGTGGACGCCGCCTGCCGGCCACAGGTGTTCCCATAATATGTCCCGTTTTTCAAACGGGCGTATAAAAACTTGAACATACCTGAAAAGCTTATTCCAATTAGAATCAATATAATTATGCAATTCTTTTTAAGAAATTTGGTTGTTCATTATGAAAAAACTTATAAACCTCCACACGTCAACAGTTTTTAAGTTACACCGCTAAACGTCTACCTGACTGTAGATTATCAGTTTATAAAAGAGACGCTTTCATTGGTTATCACATTAAAATCAACATGTAAATGGCATAAACAATAGTAAGTTTAAAAGTGGGGTCACACATCTTACCAGAATCTACCAAAATTACCGGAATCCACTCTGATTAACCCGAATCCACCTTAAAAATAATTTTCAGACTTATTTTTTTTTGGAAATTAATAAATGTATCATGATATCAAAGCATTTTAAAGCATCTAGATTTGACTGTAAAGCTCCCATTTTAGTTGTCATGTACGTATAAAATTGCTGTACATGCTATAAAATTAAAAATACCTTAAGAAGGATTTTCAGAGATATTATTTTGGAAATATTATATGTATCGTGATGTCAGAGCTTTTAAAAGCATTATGCATCTAGATTTGACAGTACCGGTATCATTTTTCGTTGTCATGTAGGTCATTCTTTATGATCATGACAATTAAATGGTTTCTTTTTCTAATTATGTTAAGTACTAAGATAAAACGGGTTTTTCTTGGGATTTCGACGTGATGTCATGTTTTTTTTGCATAACACAATATACACATGTAGCCACAAAAATCATTTATAAGGTGGATTCTGGTAAATCAGAGGGGATTCTGTGGATTGCAGTAATTTTGGTAGATTCCGGTAATTTGTGTGACCGTTAAAAGTGTTATTTGAGGATTATTTTTTATTTTATTGATACTTTAGAGACTATTTATGTATTATAACAACAAATGAAAATTGCAGAGCTGAAATTTTCAAATGGAAGTGAAAAAATGGGAATTTAAAGCAGTGTGATTTCCACAGGGTCTATTTAATTAGTAGGGTTATCGCACTCGCCGATTGGTGACAATATGATGTCGTCGTAGATCACGTGATCTGATCAATTTCCGCCGCCATTTGCAATTAGAGAAAAACAACTGAAAATACGTATGATCTTGTCCGTTAAATTATACCTTTTAAGATAATAATCGGGTACAATTATCGGATAAAATACACAATGTAAGTATTGATATTTCATTTCTTTTATTGATTGAAGTTAATATCTGTTTGTATAATGTGTAATATGCAAATTTACCAAGTCTGTTGATAATTGTTGTTCCCAAATAATATAGACAAATTGGCCGAATTGGGTAGACAATGGGTTGTTTCCCACAGCTTTCAGTAATAAATAGCGATTTATAATGCAAAATTGTTTAGTGGAAAATGCAAAGAAAAGATGAGACAGTGCATCCAATGTAAAATTATATAGATACATTAGCTTGGGTCTTGACAATTTTAACAGAAACTTTCGCGAAAATAGGCAATTTTGATAAAATGGCGGCCATCCCCAATTATTACTCGTTAAATTTGCTCGCTATTCACACATTGAATTACCGACAAAGGTGACTAAAGTTAGGGTTTTTATTTAGTTCTTTGGTTGCATCGTGCATTAGTACATAAATAAAAGCAATCTTATTGTGTTAGTTTGGTTAAAACTGACTTCAAATTTCACGATTTAACGGCGTGTCTTCACCATGAGTGAAATTTTATAATTCTATGACGAAGGGTCTTCTGTTTTCATTTTCAAGATTTTAAAATGTATGAAAACGTTTATTATAACCAGTGATATTTTAAAAATACCAATCTATGCCTTACTTAATATGTTTACGTAATATTTGAACTGTAGATCCTGCTCTGAAATGAACTCGGATCTCTGGCTAACCATAATATACCAATTGAGCTTCCGATCGAGGCCTCTGATTTGAACACAAATAGATTCCTCCCAAATTTTACAAGACATTTCTAATCTACTATCCGTGCAATCTTCTATGAATCTAAAAAGTACAGTGTCGATCCAGATCAGACAACATGAATGGCTGATCTGGATCTACACTGTTTGCCCACGAAATAAAGGTGTGTCTATGGAGTAAAGTGTAACGTCTTCTTAGAGAAAAGACTGTGTAACTCCTAATTTCAATGGTATGTTTTGCACATAGGTTCAGAGACCATATTATCATCGGAAATATCCTCACATTCACTGTGGGGGTACTCCCCAAGTAAATCATCCAGATTTATGTCCTCGTCCCAATGCAAAAAGTCACGTTTGCTATAAGACATGTTTCATCAACAATGACAAAAAAGTTAAGAGTGGTGTAAGCAATAGTTTGGTCGCTCTTTGGTCGTTTTTTTAAAAACAATCATCAAAGACCCCATAGAAATACCGTGAATATTGGAGAATGGCACGTGTGAAAAACGATGTTAACAAATTAAAAACAAAACTATTGAAAGTTGTGCCTATTAGCATCATAATTAAAGTCGCTCTTTCATTTATACCGAACTCAAATGAAGTCGGAAAAGAAAGTGGCAAACAAATGATAAAAACTTGTCAATTTCAATCATTGAGCTCATTAAATATTCTTTATTTTTCAACGACACAAAAGGAGTTAATAGATAACAAGCAAACAATAACAATAACAAAGCACAGTTCCGATCTCTGCAACAAAATTACAACAAATAATAATCGGAAACTTTTTAATTTCCATTTTTTTTTGGTTATAGCAATTTAGAAATATAATAATAAATATTTTATGAGTATAATAAGGATGTGCGTATTTAATTATAATGAAGAAAACAGTCTTTTCAATATTCAGCGAAATATCAACCCGTTTTGCGATTTTAAATCGCGTAAATAGGGGGTCATTGTAGTTTAATTGAAATAAAAATTACACCAACGTGTAGATCAACTTTTCCCCTTTTCAGCGACATATAAACACTTAAAATCGGACGACTAATTAGTCCGTATGAACTAAAATGCAGTGGATAGTATTAATTTGCGTTCAACATTCCATTCTACCTGGTCCGTCTTGGACCGTGATCTGTGTTTTACACACTGGAAGCTGATAACGATACGCGACGACAGCATTATCGATAAAATATGCGTGTCTACGCTATACATTCATAACCCATTGATTAAATAGACCCTGATTTCCACTACAGTTTTGATCGCTAATGCTTGAGACGTAAAGAACAGACATCTGTAAAAAGTCAGTATGATAGTGGGTCTGTACTTGCAGTCGAATAATTGAGACTAACCAAGGTATCTGATTCAAACCTCGGCATTCCATTGCAGACACTTGCAAAATAATCTGGAAATGACTCAGAAAGACCTTGAGGTAGCTTATTCAGTACTTCATAATAATTTGGTAGTGTCATGACATTACGCAGAAGACTTGAGGTTCAAGTCATGTTTGATGCTACTTTTTCTGACTAAAAACTGCCACTTCTAATTAAACAAAATACACCCGTGAAACATGACAGAAATTTAGTTAAAATAATCTGGGAAAAAAACACTTATCTCCTACAGACACATGTTTCAGAGGTCATTTTCTGGCCAGTATGTCGGGTTTGGTCAATATCAGCTAATAAATGGGCGATTTGTATCACGAAATGTATTTGTCCTAAATAACTAAATAAAAATAAGAATGAACAGTTAACCGAAAAATATGTGATCCCATTTGCACATAGATTTCGAAGACAAAATCGTAACTTACCGAACAATTGTTGATTGCCGTTGATAGATCGTTTATAAATCTTTCATATGAGACCAGTAACTAAACATAAGTTGGTCTATTAGTGGAGAAAATCAACATTTAATATCAAAATTTATGGACGTTTTCACATTGTTAACCGCCATGTTTACGGTCACGAAAAAAAAACGGATGACGTACAGTTACTTTGAACAGTCTACCCGGTCCACATATTAACAAGGGGGAAAGAAACTCAAAATATCACATTTGTATTCTTTAAAATAATATCGTTAGTAGTGTTATTTCAATTAAATCAATTTATTAAAAATTCAGTTTTACCTTTTACTTGACGGCATAATTTTTATGTATAATGAAACTGACCGAACGGGAAGAGACTCACGGAAAAGACCGGAATGTTCCGTAATATTCCGTGGGTTCAACAAGAGAAAGACTATATACACACAAACTAGATCTATAAAAATATCGGCTTTTTTAGTTCTGAATATTTATGCAAAAAACCAGTTGGAACTTAAGAATAAGGATTAAATTAAAATACAAAAATTGTGAAAACATAAATATATAGCCGTTTCTTGCGAAAATCTTATATTTTTACAGGTCACCTTAATAACTTATTTTATATACAGAGAAATATACACAGGGTCATTTTCAAAATCATTTTTTTCCTAAAATAATTAACACAAAGTTTCAAAACTAAGTATTCCACTTAAAAGTGGCTTAACAAATACAGACTTGCGATTAAAAATGTTTCTTTGACAAAAAGCATTCTAAATATAGAACGAAAACATTAAGGCACCCAGTCGTGGTCCCCTTAATCTACCGGTCTCCATAATACCACAATTAATATATATATGGTCACCCTTATGACTTTAGTAGATATATATATATATATATATATATATATATATATATATATACACAAACAAACTACATCGTTATTTCGTTATTTTAATGCAATTTATCATTTCAAGTCCGAAGTTTATTTTAATTATTTGTCTAATTATTATTGATACAATTTATTCATTTCAAGTCCGAAGGTTATCTTCATTATTTGTCGAATAGTTATAAATAATAATTATCTTATATATTTGCTAAATGCACAAGTAATCATTATTTACTTTCAAGTTACTCTATCGTTATGGGGAAAACTGCATGATTTTAATGAAATTTTCTGAGGGGAAGGTGCCCATAAATGGCCCCTACTAAAAGAAGGAAAAAAAGCCCTGTACATTGTTCACTTTTAAATTTATAAGATTTTTTTCTATTAACCAAGAGCCAGCAGTTTAGATAACGGTCAGACTGAAAGATGTTCATGGAATTAAGACTGTATTTCAGGATTTAAAGGGTTAAAATGAATTAATATTTTTATTGCATTTCACTTAGCGTCAAGTCTGCCAGTGTAGATTCAGATCAGCCAGCACATCTGTAATATAGATTTACATATATTTATGGGCATAAAATTTCAAGGTTTTCTGTTAGACACTAAGGACTCCGAAGGACTCCACGCGTGCTTTAACCAGCCCTAATGACGTTCAAGACTCGGTGAACTTATCAAACACGAAATTTATTACTTATATTTACACCTTATTTTATTATTTTGTTTCTAAATTTAATATAAAGATTATAAGAGTGAAATATTGAGAAATAAGCTAAAAAACTACCTGAAGTGATTGAATTTACTGACATGCTAAAAGTCATGTGACATAGCCACCCTGTAAGTGTTAATATGATGTTTTTAGGTAGGAATGACAGAAACTATTATTTTGACTGCAGGCAAAGAAGAAAAGATGATTATTCGGCTGTTGAAAAACCAGCGCCCTATAGCCAAGTTGGAATATGATTTACTACCCGAAATTTATAAGATTTTTTTCTATTAACCAAGAGCCAGCAGTTTAGATAACGGTCAGACTGAAAGATGTTCATGGAATTAAGACTGTATTTCAGGATTTAAAGGGTTAAAATGAATTAATATTTTTATTGCATTTCACTTAGCGTCAAGTCTGCCAGTGTAGATTCAGATCAGCCAGCACATCTGTAATATAGATTTACATATATTTATGGGCATAAAATTTCAAGGTTTTCTGTTAGACACTAAGGACTCCGAAGGACTCCACGCGTGCTTTAACCAGCCCTAATGACGTTCAAGACTCGGTGAACTTATCAAACACGAAATTTATTACTTATATTTACACCTTATTTTATTATTTTGTTTCTAAATTTAATATAAAGATTATAAGAGTGAAATATTGAGAAATAAGCTAAAAAACTACCTGAAGTGATTGAATTTACTGACATGCTAAAAGTCATGTGACATAGCCACCCTGTAAGTGTTAATATGATGTTTTTAGGTAGGAATGACAGAAACTATTATTTTGACTGCAGGCAAAGAAGAAAAGATGATTATTCGGCTGTTGAAAAACCAGCGCCCTATAGCCAAGTTGGAATATGATTTACTACCCGAAATTTATAAGATTTTTTTCTATTAACCAAGAGCCAGCAGTTTAGATAACGGTCAGACTGAAAGATGTTCATGGAATTAAGACTGTATTTCAGGATTTAAAGGGTTAAAATGAATTAATATTTTTATTGCATTTCACTTAGCGTCAAGTCTGCCAGTGTAGATTCAGATCAGCCAGCACATCTGTAATATAGATTTACATATATTTATGGGCATAAAATTTCAAGGTTTTCTGTTAGACACTAAGGACTCCGAAGGACTCCACGCGTGCTTTAACCAGCCCTAATGACGTTCAAGACTCGGTGAACTTATCAAACACGAAATTTATTACTTATATTTACACCTTATTTTATTATTTTGTTTCTAAATTTAATATAAAGATTATAAGAGTGAAATATTGAGAAATAAGCTAAAAAACTACCTGAAGTGATTGAATTTACTGACATGCTAAAAGTCATGTGACATAGCCACCCTGTAAGTGTTAATATGATGTTTTTAGGTAGGAATGACAGAAACTATTATTTTGACTGCAGGCAAAGAAGAAAAGATGATTATTCGGCTGTTGAAAAACCAGCGCCCTATAGCCAAGTTGGAATATGATTTACTACCCGAAATTTATAAGATTTTTTTCTATTAACCAAGAGCCAGCAGTTTAGATAACGGTCAGACTGAAAGATGTTCATGGAATTAAGACTGTATTTCAGGATTTAAAGGGTTAAAATGAATTAATATTTTTATTGCATTTCACTTAGCGTCAAGTCTGCCAGTGTAGATTCAGATCAGCCAGCACATCTGTAATATAGATTTACATATATTTATGGGCATAAAATTTCAAGGTTTTCTGTTAGACACTAAGGACTCCGAAGGACTCCACGCGTGCTTTAACCAGCCCTAATGACGTTCAAGACTCGGTGAACTTATCAAACACGAAATTTATTACTTATATTTACACCTTATTTTATTATTTTGTTTCTAAATTTAATATAAAGATTATAAGAGTGAAATATTGAGAAATAAGCTAAAAAACTACCTGAAGTGATTGAATTTACTGACATGCTAAAAGTCATGTGACATAGCCACCCTGTAAGTGTTAATATGATGTTTTTAGGTAGGAATGACAGAAACTATTATTTTGACTGCAGGCAAAGAAGAAAAGATGATTATTCGGCTGTTGAAAAACCAGCGCCCTATAGCCAAGTTGGAATATGATTTACTACCCGAAATTTATAAGATTTTTTTCTATTAACCAAGAGCCAGCAGTTTAGATAACGGTCAGACTGAAAGATGTTCATGGAATTAAGACTGTATTTCAGGATTTAAAGGGTTAAAATGAATTAATATTTTTATTGCATTTCACTTAGCGTCAAGTCTGCCAGTGTAGATTCAGATCAGCCAGCACATCTGTAATATAGATTTACATATATTTATGGGCATAAAATTTCAAGGTTTTCTGTTAGACACTAAGGACTCCGAAGGACTCCACGCGTGCTTTAACCAGCCCTAATGACGTTCAAGACTCGGTGAACTTATCAAACACGAAATTTATTACTTATATTTACACCTTATTTTATTATTTTGTTTCTAAATTTAATATAAAGATTATAAGAGTGAAATATTGAGAAATAAGCTAAAAAACTACCTGAAGTGATTGAATTTACTGACATGCTAAAAGTCATGTGACATAGCCACCCTGTAAGTGTTAATATGATGTTTTTAGGTAGGAATGACAGAAACTATTATTTTGACTGCAGGCAAAGAAGAAAAGATGATTATTCGGCTGTTGAAAAACCAGCGCCCTATAGCCAAGTTGGAATATGATTTACTACCCGAAATTTATAAGATTTTTTTCTATTAACCAAGAGCCAGCAGTTTAGATAACGGTCAGACTGAAAGATGTTCATGGAATTAAGACTGTATTTCAGGATTTAAAGGGTTAAAATGAATTAATATTTTTATTGCATTTCACTTAGCGTCAAGTCTGCCAGTGTAGATTCAGATCAGCCAGCACATCTGTAATATAGATTTACATATATTTATGGGCATAAAATTTCAAGGTTTTCTGTTAGACACTAAGGACTCCGAAGGACTCCACGCGTGCTTTAACCAGCCCTAATGACGTTCAAGACTCGGTGAACTTATCAAACACGAAATTTATTACTTATATTTACACCTTATTTTATTATTTTGTTTCTAAATTTAATATAAAGATTATAAGAGTGAAATATTGAGAAATAAGCTAAAAAACTACCTGAAGTGATTGAATTTACTGACATGCTAAAAGTCATGTGACATAGCCACCCTGTAAGTGTTAATATGATGTTTTTAGGTAGGAATGACAGAAACTATTATTTTGACTGCAGGCAAAGAAGAAAAGATGATTATTCGGCTGTTGAAAAACCAGCGCCCTATAGCCAAGTTGGAATATGATTTACTACCCGAAATTTATAAGATTTTTTTCTATTAACCAAGAGCCAGCAGTTTAGATAACGGTCAGACTGAAAGATGTTCATGGAATTAAGACTGTATTTCAGGATTTAAAGGGTTAAAATGAATTAATATTTTTATTGCATTTCACTTAGCGTCAAGTCTGCCAGTGTAGATTCAGATCAGCCAGCACATCTGTAATATAGATTTACATATATTTATGGGCATAAAATTTCAAGGTTTTCTGTTAGACACTAAGGACTCCGAAGGACTCCACGCGTGCTTTAACCAGCCCTAATGACGTTCAAGACTCGGTGAACTTATCAAACACGAAATTTATTACTTATATTTACACCTTATTTTATTATTTTGTTTCTAAATTTAATATAAAGATTATAAGAGTGAAATATTGAGAAATAAGCTAAAAAACTACCTGAAGTGATTGAATTTACTGACATGCTAAAAGTCATGTGACATAGCCACCCTGTAAGTGTTAATATGATGTTTTTAGGTAGGAATGACAGAAACTATTATTTTGACTGCAGGCAAAGAAGAAAAGATGATTATTCGGCTGTTGAAAAACCAGCGCCCTATAGCCAAGTTGGAATATGATTTACTACCCGAAATTTATAAGATTTTTTTCTATTAACCAAGAGCCAGCAGTTTAGATAACGGTCAGACTGAAAGATGTTCATGGAATTAAGACTGTATTTCAGGATTTAAAGGGTTAAAATGAATTAATATTTTTATTGCATTTCACTTAGCGTCAAGTCTGCCAGTGTAGATTCAGATCAGCCAGCACATCTGTAATATAGATTTACATATATTTATGGGCATAAAATTTCAAGGTTTTCTGTTAGACACTAAGGACTCCGAAGGACTCCACGCGTGCTTTAACCAGCCCTAATGACGTTCAAGACTCGGTGAACTTATCAAACACGAAATTTATTACTTATATTTACACCTTATTTTATTATTTTGTTTCTAAATTTAATATAAAGATTATAAGAGTGAAATATTGAGAAATAAGCTAAAAAACTACCTGAAGTGATTGAATTTACTGACATGCTAAAAGTCATGTGACATAGCCACCCTGTAAGTGTTAATATGATGTTTTTAGGTAGGAATGACAGAAACTATTATTTTGACTGCAGGCAAAGAAGAAAAGATGATTATTCGGCTGTTGAAAAACCAGCGCCCTATAGCCAAGTTGGAATATGATTTACTACCCGAAATTTATAAGATTTTTTTCTATTAACCAAGAGCCAGCAGTTTAGATAACGGTCAGACTGAAAGATGTTCATGGAATTAAGACTGTATTTCAGGATTTAAAGGGTTAAAATGAATTAATATTTTTATTGCATTTCACTTAGCGTCAAGTCTGCCAGTGTAGATTCAGATCAGCCAGCACATCTGTAATATAGATTTACATATATTTATGGGCATAAAATTTCAAGGTTTTCTGTTAGACACTAAGGACTCCGAAGGACTCCACGCGTGCTTTAACCAGCCCTAATGACGTTCAAGACTCGGTGAACTTATCAAACACGAAATTTATTACTTATATTTACACCTTATTTTATTATTTTGTTTCTAAATTTAATATAAAGATTATAAGAGTGAAATATTGAGAAATAAGCTAAAAAACTACCTGAAGTGATTGAATTTACTGACATGCTAAAAGTCATGTGACATAGCCACCCTGTAAGTGTTAATATGATGTTTTTAGGTAGGAATGACAGAAACTATTATTTTGACTGCAGGCAAAGAAGAAAAGATGATTATTCGGCTGTTGAAAAACCAGCGCCCTATAGCCAAGTTGGAATATGATTTACTACCCGAAATTTATAAGATTTTTTTCTATTAACCAAGAGCCAGCAGTTTAGATAACGGTCAGACTGAAAGATGTTCATGGAATTAAGACTGTATTTCAGGATTTAAAGGGTTAAAATGAATTAATATTTTTATTGCATTTCACTTAGCGTCAAGTCTGCCAGTGTAGATTCAGATCAGCCAGCACATCTGTAATATAGATTTACATATATTTATGGGCATAAAATTTCAAGGTTTTCTGTTAGACACTAAGGACTCCGAAGGACTCCACGCGTGCTTTAACCAGCCCTAATGACGTTCAAGACTCGGTGAACTTATCAAACACGAAATTTATTACTTATATTTACACCTTATTTTATTATTTTGTTTCTAAATTTAATATAAAGATTATAAGAGTGAAATATTGAGAAATAAGCTAAAAAACTACCTGAAGTGATTGAATTTACTGACATGCTAAAAGTCATGTGACATAGCCACCCTGTAAGTGTTAATATGATGTTTTTAGGTAGGAATGACAGAAACTATTATTTTGACTGCAGGCAAAGAAGAAAAGATGATTATTCGGCTGTTGAAAAACCAGCGCCCTATAGCCAAGTTGGAATATGATTTACTACCCGAAATTTATAAGATTTTTTTCTATTAACCAAGAGCCAGCAGTTTAGATAACGGTCAGACTGAAAGATGTTCATGGAATTAAGACTGTATTTCAGGATTTAAAGGGTTAAAATGAATTAATATTTTTATTGCATTTCACTTAGCGTCAAGTCTGCCAGTGTAGATTCAGATCAGCCAGCACATCTGTAATATAGATTTACATATATTTATGGGCATAAAATTTCAAGGTTTTCTGTTAGACACTAAGGACTCCGAAGGACTCCACGCGTGCTTTAACCAGCCCTAATGACGTTCAAGACTCGGTGAACTTATCAAACACGAAATTTATTACTTATATTTACACCTTATTTTATTATTTTGTTTCTAAATTTAATATAAAGATTATAAGAGTGAAATATTGAGAAATAAGCTAAAAAACTACCTGAAGTGATTGAATTTACTGACATGCTAAAAGTCATGTGACATAGCCACCCTGTAAGTGTTAATATGATGTTTTTAGGTAGGAATGACAGAAACTATTATTTTGACTGCAGGCAAAGAAGAAAAGATGATTATTCGGCTGTTGAAAAACCAGCGCCCTATAGCCAAGTTGGAATATGATTTACTACCCGAAATTTATAAGATTTTTTTCTATTAACCAAGAGCCAGCAGTTTAGATAACGGTCAGACTGAAAGATGTTCATGGAATTAAGACTGTATTTCAGGATTTAAAGGGTTAAAATGAATTAATATTTTTATTGCATTTCACTTAGCGTCAAGTCTGCCAGTGTAGATTCAGATCAGCCAGCACATCTGTAATATAGATTTACATATATTTATGGGCATAAAATTTCAAGGTTTTCTGTTAGACACTAAGGACTCCGAAGGACTCCACGCGTGCTTTAACCAGCCCTAATGACGTTCAAGACTCGGTGAACTTATCAAACACGAAATTTATTACTTATATTTACACCTTATTTTATTATTTTGTTTCTAAATTTAATATAAAGATTATAAGAGTGAAATATTGAGAAATAAGCTAAAAAACTACCTGAAGTGATTGAATTTACTGACATGCTAAAAGTCATGTGACATAGCCACCCTGTAAGTGTTAATATGATGTTTTTAGGTAGGAATGACAGAAACTATTATTTTGACTGCAGGCAAAGAAGAAAAGATGATTATTCGGCTGTTGAAAAACCAGCGCCCTATAGCCAAGTTGGAATATGATTTACTACCCGAAATTTATAAGATTTTTTTCTATTAACCAAGAGCCAGCAGTTTAGATAACGGTCAGACTGAAAGATGTTCATGGAATTAAGACTGTATTTCAGGATTTAAAGGGTTAAAATGAATTAATATTTTTATTGCATTTCACTTAGCGTCAAGTCTGCCAGTGTAGATTCAGATCAGCCAGCACATCTGTAATATAGATTTACATATATTTATGGGCATAAAATTTCAAGGTTTTCTGTTAGACACTAAGGACTCCGAAGGACTCCACGCGTGCTTTAACCAGCCCTAATGACGTTCAAGACTCGGTGAACTTATCAAACACGAAATTTATTACTTATATTTACACCTTATTTTATTATTTTGTTTCTAAATTTAATATAAAGATTATAAGAGTGAAATATTGAGAAATAAGCTAAAAAACTACCTGAAGTGATTGAATTTACTGACATGCTAAAAGTCATGTGACATAGCCACCCTGTAAGTGTTAATATGATGTTTTTAGGTAGGAATGACAGAAACTATTATTTTGACTGCAGGCAAAGAAGAAAAGATGATTATTCGGCTGTTGAAAAACCAGCGCCCTATAGCCAAGTTGGAATATGATTTACTACCCGAAATTTATAAGATTTTTTTCTATTAACCAAGAGCCAGCAGTTTAGATAACGGTCAGACTGAAAGATGTTCATGGAATTAAGACTGTATTTCAGGATTTAAAGGGTTAAAATGAATTAATATTTTTATTGCATTTCACTTAGCGTCAAGTCTGCCAGTGTAGATTCAGATCAGCCAGCACATCTGTAATATAGATTTACATATATTTATGGGCATAAAATTTCAAGGTTTTCTGTTAGACACTAAGGACTCCGAAGGACTCCACGCGTGCTTTAACCAGCCCTAATGACGTTCAAGACTCGGTGAACTTATCAAACACGAAATTTATTACTTATATTTACACCTTATTTTATTATTTTGTTTCTAAATTTAATATAAAGATTATAAGAGTGAAATATTGAGAAATAAGCTAAAAAACTACCTGAAGTGATTGAATTTACTGACATGCTAAAAGTCATGTGACATAGCCACCCTGTAAGTGTTAATATGATGTTTTTAGGTAGGAATGACAGAAACTATTATTTTGACTGCAGGCAAAGAAGAAAAGATGATTATTCGGCTGTTGAAAAACCAGCGCCCTATAGCCAAGTTGGAATATGATTTACTACCCGAAATTTATAAGATTTTTTTCTATTAACCAAGAGCCAGCAGTTTAGATAACGGTCAGACTGAAAGATGTTCATGGAATTAAGACTGTATTTCAGGATTTAAAGGGTTAAAATGAATTAATATTTTTATTGCATTTCACTTAGCGTCAAGTCTGCCAGTGTAGATTCAGATCAGCCAGCACATCTGTAATATAGATTTACATATATTTATGGGCATAAAATTTCAAGGTTTTCTGTTAGACACTAAGGACTCCGAAGGACTCCACGCGTGCTTTAACCAGCCCTAATGACGTTCAAGACTCGGTGAACTTATCAAACACGAAATTTATTACTTATATTTACACCTTATTTTATTATTTTGTTTCTAAATTTAATATAAAGATTATAAGAGTGAAATATTGAGAAATAAGCTAAAAAACTACCTGAAGTGATTGAATTTACTGACATGCTAAAAGTCATGTGACATAGCCACCCTGTAAGTGTTAATATGATGTTTTTAGGTAGGAATGACAGAAACTATTATTTTGACTGCAGGCAAAGAAGAAAAGATGATTATTCGGCTGTTGAAAAACCAGCGCCCTATAGCCAAGTTGGAATATGATTTACTACCCGAAATTTATAAGATTTTTTTCTATTAACCAAGAGCCAGCAGTTTAGATAACGGTCAGACTGAAAGATGTTCATGGAATTAAGACTGTATTTCAGGATTTAAAGGGTTAAAATGAATTAATATTTTTATTGCATTTCACTTAGCGTCAAGTCTGCCAGTGTAGATTCAGATCAGCCAGCACATCTGTAATATAGATTTACATATATTTATGGGCATAAAATTTCAAGGTTTTCTGTTAGACACTAAGGACTCCGAAGGACTCCACGCGTGCTTTAACCAGCCCTAATGACGTTCAAGACTCGGTGAACTTATCAAACACGAAATTTATTACTTATATTTACACCTTATTTTATTATTTTGTTTCTAAATTTAATATAAAGATTATAAGAGTGAAATATTGAGAAATAAGCTAAAAAACTACCTGAAGTGATTGAATTTACTGACATGCTAAAAGTCATGTGACATAGCCACCCTGTAAGTGTTAATATGATGTTTTTAGGTAGGAATGACAGAAACTATTATTTTGACTGCAGGCAAAGAAGAAAAGATGATTATTCGGCTGTTGAAAAACCAGCGCCCTATAGCCAAGTTGGAATATGATTTACTACCCGAAATTTATAAGATTTTTTTCTATTAACCAAGAGCCAGCAGTTTAGATAACGGTCAGACTGAAAGATGTTCATGGAATTAAGACTGTATTTCAGGATTTAAAGGGTTAAAATGAATTAATATTTTTATTGCATTTCACTTAGCGTCAAGTCTGCCAGTGTAGATTCAGATCAGCCAGCACATCTGTAATATAGATTTACATATATTTATGGGCATAAAATTTCAAGGTTTTCTGTTAGACACTAAGGACTCCGAAGGACTCCACGCGTGCTTTAACCAGCCCTAATGACGTTCAAGACTCGGTGAACTTATCAAACACGAAATTTATTACTTATATTTACACCTTATTTTATTATTTTGTTTCTAAATTTAATATAAAGATTATAAGAGTGAAATATTGAGAAATAAGCTAAAAAACTACCTGAAGTGATTGAATTTACTGACATGCTAAAAGTCATGTGACATAGCCACCCTGTAAGTGTTAATATGATGTTTTTAGGTAGGAATGACAGAAACTATTATTTTGACTGCAGGCAAAGAAGAAAAGATGATTATTCGGCTGTTGAAAAACCAGCGCCCTATAGCCAAGTTGGAATATGATTTACTACCCGAAATTTATAAGATTTTTTTCTATTAACCAAGAGCCAGCAGTTTAGATAACGGTCAGACTGAAAGATGTTCATGGAATTAAGACTGTATTTCAGGATTTAAAGGGTTAAAATGAATTAATATTTTTATTGCATTTCACTTAGCGTCAAGTCTGCCAGTGTAGATTCAGATCAGCCAGCACATCTGTAATATAGATTTACATATATTTATGGGCATAAAATTTCAAGGTTTTCTGTTAGACACTAAGGACTCCGAAGGACTCCACGCGTGCTTTAACCAGCCCTAATGACGTTCAAGACTCGGTGAACTTATCAAACACGAAATTTATTACTTATATTTACACCTTATTTTATTATTTTGTTTCTAAATTTAATATAAAGATTATAAGAGTGAAATATTGAGAAATAAGCTAAAAAACTACCTGAAGTGATTGAATTTACTGACATGCTAAAAGTCATGTGACATAGCCACCCTGTAAGTGTTAATATGATGTTTTTAGGTAGGAATGACAGAAACTATTATTTTGACTGCAGGCAAAGAAGAAAAGATGATTATTCGGCTGTTGAAAAACCAGCGCCCTATAGCCAAGTTGGAATATGATTTACTACCCGAAATTTATAAGATTTTTTTCTATTAACCAAGAGCCAGCAGTTTAGATAACGGTCAGACTGAAAGATGTTCATGGAATTAAGACTGTATTTCAGGATTTAAAGGGTTAAAATGAATTAATATTTTTATTGCATTTCACTTAGCGTCAAGTCTGCCAGTGTAGATTCAGATCAGCCAGCACATCTGTAATATAGATTTACATATATTTATGGGCATAAAATTTCAAGGTTTTCTGTTAGACACTAAGGACTCCGAAGGACTCCACGCGTGCTTTAACCAGCCCTAATGACGTTCAAGACTCGGTGAACTTATCAAACACGAAATTTATTACTTATATTTACACCTTATTTTATTATTTTGTTTCTAAATTTAATATAAAGATTATAAGAGTGAAATATTGAGAAATAAGCTAAAAAACTACCTGAAGTGATTGAATTTACTGACATGCTAAAAGTCATGTGACATAGCCACCCTGTAAGTGTTAATATGATGTTTTTAGGTAGGAATGACAGAAACTATTATTTTGACTGCAGGCAAAGAAGAAAAGATGATTATTCGGCTGTTGAAAAACCAGCGCCCTATAGCCAAGTTGGAATATGATTTACTACCCGAAATTTATAAGATTTTTTTCTATTAACCAAGAGCCAGCAGTTTAGATAACGGTCAGACTGAAAGATGTTCATGGAATTAAGACTGTATTTCAGGATTTAAAGGGTTAAAATGAATTAATATTTTTATTGCATTTCACTTAGCGTCAAGTCTGCCAGTGTAGATTCAGATCAGCCAGCACATCTGTAATATAGATTTACATATATTTATGGGCATAAAATTTCAAGGTTTTCTGTTAGACACTAAGGACTCCGAAGGACTCCACGCGTGCTTTAACCAGCCCTAATGACGTTCAAGACTCGGTGAACTTATCAAACACGAAATTTATTACTTATATTTACACCTTATTTTATTATTTTGTTTCTAAATTTAATATAAAGATTATAAGAGTGAAATATTGAGAAATAAGCTAAAAAACTACCTGAAGTGATTGAATTTACTGACATGCTAAAAGTCATGTGACATAGCCACCCTGTAAGTGTTAATATGATGTTTTTAGGTAGGAATGACAGAAACTATTATTTTGACTGCAGGCAAAGAAGAAAAGATGATTATTCGGCTGTTGAAAAACCAGCGCCCTATAGCCAAGTTGGAATATGATTTACTACCCGAAATTTATAAGATTTTTTTCTATTAACCAAGAGCCAGCAGTTTAGATAACGGTCAGACTGAAAGATGTTCATGGAATTAAGACTGTATTTCAGGATTTAAAGGGTTAAAATGAATTAATATTTTTATTGCATTTCACTTAGCGTCAAGTCTGCCAGTGTAGATTCAGATCAGCCAGCACATCTGTAATATAGATTTACATATATTTATGGGCATAAAATTTCAAGGTTTTCTGTTAGACACTAAGGACTCCGAAGGACTCCACGCGTGCTTTAACCAGCCCTAATGACGTTCAAGACTCGGTGAACTTATCAAACACGAAATTTATTACTTATATTTACACCTTATTTTATTATTTTGTTTCTAAATTTAATATAAAGATTATAAGAGTGAAATATTGAGAAATAAGCTAAAAAACTACCTGAAGTGATTGAATTTACTGACATGCTAAAAGTCATGTGACATAGCCACCCTGTAAGTGTTAATATGATGTTTTTAGGTAGGAATGACAGAAACTATTATTTTGACTGCAGGCAAAGAAGAAAAGATGATTATTCGGCTGTTGAAAAACCAGCGCCCTATAGCCAAGTTGGAATATGATTTACTACCCGAAATTTATAAGATTTTTTTCTATTAACCAAGAGCCAGCAGTTTAGATAACGGTCAGACTGAAAGATGTTCATGGAATTAAGACTGTATTTCAGGATTTAAAGGGTTAAAATGAATTAATATTTTTATTGCATTTCACTTAGCGTCAAGTCTGCCAGTGTAGATTCAGATCAGCCAGCACATCTGTAATATAGATTTACATATATTTATGGGCATAAAATTTCAAGGTTTTCTGTTAGACACTAAGGACTCCGAAGGACTCCACGCGTGCTTTAACCAGCCCTAATGACGTTCAAGACTCGGTGAACTTATCAAACACGAAATTTATTACTTATATTTACACCTTATTTTATTATTTTGTTTCTAAATTTAATATAAAGATTATAAGAGTGAAATATTGAGAAATAAGCTAAAAAACTACCTGAAGTGATTGAATTTACTGACATGCTAAAAGTCATGTGACATAGCCACCCTGTAAGTGTTAATATGATGTTTTTAGGTAGGAATGACAGAAACTATTATTTTGACTGCAGGCAAAGAAGAAAAGATGATTATTCGGCTGTTGAAAAACCAGCGCCCTATAGCCAAGTTGGAATATGATTTACTACCCGAAATTTATAAGATTTTTTTCTATTAACCAAGAGCCAGCAGTTTAGATAACGGTCAGACTGAAAGATGTTCATGGAATTAAGACTGTATTTCAGGATTTAAAGGGTTAAAATGAATTAATATTTTTATTGCATTTCACTTAGCGTCAAGTCTGCCAGTGTAGATTCAGATCAGCCAGCACATCTGTAATATAGATTTACATATATTTATGGGCATAAAATTTCAAGGTTTTCTGTTAGACACTAAGGACTCCGAAGGACTCCACGCGTGCTTTAACCAGCCCTAATGACGTTCAAGACTCGGTGAACTTATCAAACACGAAATTTATTACTTATATTTACACCTTATTTTATTATTTTGTTTCTAAATTTAATATAAAGATTATAAGAGTGAAATATTGAGAAATAAGCTAAAAAACTACCTGAAGTGATTGAATTTACTGACATGCTAAAAGTCATGTGACATAGCCACCCTGTAAGTGTTAATATGATGTTTTTAGGTAGGAATGACAGAAACTATTATTTTGACTGCAGGCAAAGAAGAAAAGATGATTATTCGGCTGTTGAAAAACCAGCGCCCTATAGCCAAGTTGGAATATGATTTACTACCCGAAATTTATAAGATTTTTTTCTATTAACCAAGAGCCAGCAGTTTAGATAACGGTCAGACTGAAAGATGTTCATGGAATTAAGACTGTATTTCAGGATTTAAAGGGTTAAAATGAATTAATATTTTTATTGCATTTCACTTAGCGTCAAGTCTGCCAGTGTAGATTCAGATCAGCCAGCACATCTGTAATATAGATTTACATATATTTATGGGCATAAAATTTCAAGGTTTTCTGTTAGACACTAAGGACTCCGAAGGACTCCACGCGTGCTTTAACCAGCCCTAATGACGTTCAAGACTCGGTGAACTTATCAAACACGAAATTTATTACTTATATTTACACCTTATTTTATTATTTTGTTTCTAAATTTAATATAAAGATTATAAGAGTGAAATATTGAGAAATAAGCTAAAAAACTACCTGAAGTGATTGAATTTACTGACATGCTAAAAGTCATGTGACATAGCCACCCTGTAAGTGTTAATATGATGTTTTTAGGTAGGAATGACAGAAACTATTATTTTGACTGCAGGCAAAGAAGAAAAGATGATTATTCGGCTGTTGAAAAACCAGCGCCCTATAGCCAAGTTGGAATATGATTTACTACCCGAAATTTATAAGATTTTTTTCTATTAACCAAGAGCCAGCAGTTTAGATAACGGTCAGACTGAAAGATGTTCATGGAATTAAGACTGTATTTCAGGATTTAAAGGGTTAAAATGAATTAATATTTTTATTGCATTTCACTTAGCGTCAAGTCTGCCAGTGTAGATTCAGATCAGCCAGCACATCTGTAATATAGATTTACATATATTTATGGGCATAAAATTTCAAGGTTTTCTGTTAGACACTAAGGACTCCGAAGGACTCCACGCGTGCTTTAACCAGCCCTAATGACGTTCAAGACTCGGTGAACTTATCAAACACGAAATTTATTACTTATATTTACACCTTATTTTATTATTTTGTTTCTAAATTTAATATAAAGATTATAAGAGTGAAATATTGAGAAATAAGCTAAAAAACTACCTGAAGTGATTGAATTTACTGACATGCTAAAAGTCATGTGACATAGCCACCCTGTAAGTGTTAATATGATGTTTTTAGGTAGGAATGACAGAAACTATTATTTTGACTGCAGGCAAAGAAGAAAAGATGATTATTCGGCTGTTGAAAAACCAGCGCCCTATAGCCAAGTTGGAATATGATTTACTACCCGAAATTTATAAGATTTTTTTCTATTAACCAAGAGCCAGCAGTTTAGATAACGGTCAGACTGAAAGATGTTCATGGAATTAAGACTGTATTTCAGGATTTAAAGGGTTAAAATGAATTAATATTTTTATTGCATTTCACTTAGCGTCAAGTCTGCCAGTGTAGATTCAGATCAGCCAGCACATCTGTAATATAGATTTACATATATTTATGGGCATAAAATTTCAAGGTTTTCTGTTAGACACTAAGGACTCCGAAGGACTCCACGCGTGCTTTAACCAGCCCTAATGACGTTCAAGACTCGGTGAACTTATCAAACACGAAATTTATTACTTATATTTACACCTTATTTTATTATTTTGTTTCTAAATTTAATATAAAGATTATAAGAGTGAAATATTGAGAAATAAGCTAAAAAACTACCTGAAGTGATTGAATTTACTGACATGCTAAAAGTCATGTGACATAGCCACCCTGTAAGTGTTAATATGATGTTTTTAGGTAGGAATGACAGAAACTATTATTTTGACTGCAGGCAAAGAAGAAAAGATGATTATTCGGCTGTTGAAAAACCAGCGCCCTATAGCCAAGTTGGAATATGATTTACTACCCGAAATTTATAAGATTTTTTTCTATTAACCAAGAGCCAGCAGTTTAGATAACGGTCAGACTGAAAGATGTTCATGGAATTAAGACTGTATTTCAGGATTTAAAGGGTTAAAATGAATTAATATTTTTATTGCATTTCACTTAGCGTCAAGTCTGCCAGTGTAGATTCAGATCAGCCAGCACATCTGTAATATAGATTTACATATATTTATGGGCATAAAATTTCAAGGTTTTCTGTTAGACACTAAGGACTCCGAAGGACTCCACGCGTGCTTTAACCAGCCCTAATGACGTTCAAGACTCGGTGAACTTATCAAACACGAAATTTATTACTTATATTTACACCTTATTTTATTATTTTGTTTCTAAATTTAATATAAAGATTATAAGAGTGAAATATTGAGAAATAAGCTAAAAAACTACCTGAAGTGATTGAATTTACTGACATGCTAAAAGTCATGTGACATAGCCACCCTGTAAGTGTTAATATGATGTTTTTAGGTAGGAATGACAGAAACTATTATTTTGACTGCAGGCAAAGAAGAAAAGATGATTATTCGGCTGTTGAAAAACCAGCGCCCTATAGCCAAGTTGGAATATGATTTACTACCCGAAATTTATAAGATTTTTTTCTATTAACCAAGAGCCAGCAGTTTAGATAACGGTCAGACTGAAAGATGTTCATGGAATTAAGACTGTATTTCAGGATTTAAAGGGTTAAAATGAATTAATATTTTTATTGCATTTCACTTAGCGTCAAGTCTGCCAGTGTAGATTCAGATCAGCCAGCACATCTGTAATATAGATTTACATATATTTATGGGCATAAAATTTCAAGGTTTTCTGTTAGACACTAAGGACTCCGAAGGACTCCACGCGTGCTTTAACCAGCCCTAATGACGTTCAAGACTCGGTGAACTTATCAAACACGAAATTTATTACTTATATTTACACCTTATTTTATTATTTTGTTTCTAAATTTAATATAAAGATTATAAGAGTGAAATATTGAGAAATAAGCTAAAAAACTACCTGAAGTGATTGAATTTACTGACATGCTAAAAGTCATGTGACATAGCCACCCTGTAAGTGTTAATATGATGTTTTTAGGTAGGAATGACAGAAACTATTATTTTGACTGCAGGCAAAGAAGAAAAGATGATTATTCGGCTGTTGAAAAACCAGCGCCCTATAGCCAAGTTGGAATATGATTTACTACCCGAAATTTATAAGATTTTTTTCTATTAACCAAGAGCCAGCAGTTTAGATAACGGTCAGACTGAAAGATGTTCATGGAATTAAGACTGTATTTCAGGATTTAAAGGGTTAAAATGAATTAATATTTTTATTGCATTTCACTTAGCGTCAAGTCTGCCAGTGTAGATTCAGATCAGCCAGCACATCTGTAATATAGATTTACATATATTTATGGGCATAAAATTTCAAGGTTTTCTGTTAGACACTAAGGACTCCGAAGGACTCCACGCGTGCTTTAACCAGCCCTAATGACGTTCAAGACTCGGTGAACTTATCAAACACGAAATTTATTACTTATATTTACACCTTATTTTATTATTTTGTTTCTAAATTTAATATAAAGATTATAAGAGTGAAATATTGAGAAATAAGCTAAAAAACTACCTGAAGTGATTGAATTTACTGACATGCTAAAAGTCATGTGACATAGCCACCCTGTAAGTGTTAATATGATGTTTTTAGGTAGGAATGACAGAAACTATTATTTTGACTGCAGGCAAAGAAGAAAAGATGATTATTCGGCTGTTGAAAAACCAGCGCCCTATAGCCAAGTTGGAATATGATTTACTACCCGAAATTTATAAGATTTTTTTCTATTAACCAAGAGCCAGCAGTTTAGATAACGGTCAGACTGAAAGATGTTCATGGAATTAAGACTGTATTTCAGGATTTAAAGGGTTAAAATGAATTAATATTTTTATTGCATTTCACTTAGCGTCAAGTCTGCCAGTGTAGATTCAGATCAGCCAGCACATCTGTAATATAGATTTACATATATTTATGGGCATAAAATTTCAAGGTTTTCTGTTAGACACTAAGGACTCCGAAGGACTCCACGCGTGCTTTAACCAGCCCTAATGACGTTCAAGACTCGGTGAACTTATCAAACACGAAATTTATTACTTATATTTACACCTTATTTTATTATTTTGTTTCTAAATTTAATATAAAGATTATAAGAGTGAAATATTGAGAAATAAGCTAAAAAACTACCTGAAGTGATTGAATTTACTGACATGCTAAAAGTCATGTGACATAGCCACCCTGTAAGTGTTAATATGATGTTTTTAGGTAGGAATGACAGAAACTATTATTTTGACTGCAGGCAAAGAAGAAAAGATGATTATTCGGCTGTTGAAAAACCAGCGCCCTATAGCCAAGTTGGAATATGATTTACTACCCGAAATTTATAAGATTTTTTTCTATTAACCAAGAGCCAGCAGTTTAGATAACGGTCAGACTGAAAGATGTTCATGGAATTAAGACTGTATTTCAGGATTTAAAGGGTTAAAATGAATTAATATTTTTATTGCATTTCACTTAGCGTCAAGTCTGCCAGTGTAGATTCAGATCAGCCAGCACATCTGTAATATAGATTTACATATATTTATGGGCATAAAATTTCAAGGTTTTCTGTTAGACACTAAGGACTCCGAAGGACTCCACGCGTGCTTTAACCAGCCCTAATGACGTTCAAGACTCGGTGAACTTATCAAACACGAAATTTATTACTTATATTTACACCTTATTTTATTATTTTGTTTCTAAATTTAATATAAAGATTATAAGAGTGAAATATTGAGAAATAAGCTAAAAAACTACCTGAAGTGATTGAATTTACTGACATGCTAAAAGTCATGTGACATAGCCACCCTGTAAGTGTTAATATGATGTTTTTAGGTAGGAATGACAGAAACTATTATTTTGACTGCAGGCAAAGAAGAAAAGATGATTATTCGGCTGTTGAAAAACCAGCGCCCTATAGCCAAGTTGGAATATGATTTACTACCCGAAATTTATAAGATTTTTTTCTATTAACCAAGAGCCAGCAGTTTAGATAACGGTCAGACTGAAAGATGTTCATGGAATTAAGACTGTATTTCAGGATTTAAAGGGTTAAAATGAATTAATATTTTTATTGCATTTCACTTAGCGTCAAGTCTGCCAGTGTAGATTCAGATCAGCCAGCACATCTGTAATATAGATTTACATATATTTATGGGCATAAAATTTCAAGGTTTTCTGTTAGACACTAAGGACTCCGAAGGACTCCACGCGTGCTTTAACCAGCCCTAATGACGTTCAAGACTCGGTGAACTTATCAAACACGAAATTTATTACTTATATTTACACCTTATTTTATTATTTTGTTTCTAAATTTAATATAAAGATTATAAGAGTGAAATATTGAGAAATAAGCTAAAAAACTACCTGAAGTGATTGAATTTACTGACATGCTAAAAGTCATGTGACATAGCCACCCTGTAAGTGTTAATATGATGTTTTTAGGTAGGAATGACAGAAACTATTATTTTGACTGCAGGCAAAGAAGAAAAGATGATTATTCGGCTGTTGAAAAACCAGCGCCCTATAGCCAAGTTGGAATATGATTTACTACCCGAAATTTATAAGATTTTTTTCTATTAACCAAGAGCCAGCAGTTTAGATAACGGTCAGACTGAAAGATGTTCATGGAATTAAGACTGTATTTCAGGATTTAAAGGGTTAAAATGAATTAATATTTTTATTGCATTTCACTTAGCGTCAAGTCTGCCAGTGTAGATTCAGATCAGCCAGCACATCTGTAATATAGATTTACATATATTTATGGGCATAAAATTTCAAGGTTTTCTGTTAGACACTAAGGACTCCGAAGGACTCCACGCGTGCTTTAACCAGCCCTAATGACGTTCAAGACTCGGTGAACTTATCAAACACGAAATTTATTACTTATATTTACACCTTATTTTATTATTTTGTTTCTAAATTTAATATAAAGATTATAAGAGTGAAATATTGAGAAATAAGCTAAAAAACTACCTGAAGTGATTGAATTTACTGACATGCTAAAAGTCATGTGACATAGCCACCCTGTAAGTGTTAATATGATGTTTTTAGGTAGGAATGACAGAAACTATTATTTTGACTGCAGGCAAAGAAGAAAAGATGATTATTCGGCTGTTGAAAAACCAGCGCCCTATAGCCAAGTTGGAATATGATTTACTACCCGAAATTTATAAGATTTTTTTCTATTAACCAAGAGCCAGCAGTTTAGATAACGGTCAGACTGAAAGATGTTCATGGAATTAAGACTGTATTTCAGGATTTAAAGGGTTAAAATGAATTAATATTTTTATTGCATTTCACTTAGCGTCAAGTCTGCCAGTGTAGATTCAGATCAGCCAGCACATCTGTAATATAGATTTACATATATTTATGGGCATAAAATTTCAAGGTTTTCTGTTAGACACTAAGGACTCCGAAGGACTCCACGCGTGCTTTAACCAGCCCTAATGACGTTCAAGACTCGGTGAACTTATCAAACACGAAATTTATTACTTATATTTACACCTTATTTTATTATTTTGTTTCTAAATTTAATATAAAGATTATAAGAGTGAAATATTGAGAAATAAGCTAAAAAACTACCTGAAGTGATTGAATTTACTGACATGCTAAAAGTCATGTGACATAGCCACCCTGTAAGTGTTAATATGATGTTTTTAGGTAGGAATGACAGAAACTATTATTTTGACTGCAGGCAAAGAAGAAAAGATGATTATTCGGCTGTTGAAAAACCAGCGCCCTATAGCCAAGTTGGAATATGATTTACTACCCGAAATTTATAAGATTTTTTTCTATTAACCAAGAGCCAGCAGTTTAGATAACGGTCAGACTGAAAGATGTTCATGGAATTAAGACTGTATTTCAGGATTTAAAGGGTTAAAATGAATTAATATTTTTATTGCATTTCACTTAGCGTCAAGTCTGCCAGTGTAGATTCAGATCAGCCAGCACATCTGTAATATAGATTTACATATATTTATGGGCATAAAATTTCAAGGTTTTCTGTTAGACACTAAGGACTCCGAAGGACTCCACGCGTGCTTTAACCAGCCCTAATGACGTTCAAGACTCGGTGAACTTATCAAACACGAAATTTATTACTTATATTTACACCTTATTTTATTATTTTGTTTCTAAATTTAATATAAAGATTATAAGAGTGAAATATTGAGAAATAAGCTAAAAAACTACCTGAAGTGATTGAATTTACTGACATGCTAAAAGTCATGTGACATAGCCACCCTGTAAGTGTTAATATGATGTTTTTAGGTAGGAATGACAGAAACTATTATTTTGACTGCAGGCAAAGAAGAAAAGATGATTATTCGGCTGTTGAAAAACCAGCGCCCTATAGCCAAGTTGGAATATGATTTACTACCCGAAATTTATAAGATTTTTTTCTATTAACCAAGAGCCAGCAGTTTAGATAACGGTCAGACTGAAAGATGTTCATGGAATTAAGACTGTATTTCAGGATTTAAAGGGTTAAAATGAATTAATATTTTTATTGCATTTCACTTAGCGTCAAGTCTGCCAGTGTAGATTCAGATCAGCCAGCACATCTGTAATATAGATTTACATATATTTATGGGCATAAAATTTCAAGGTTTTCTGTTAGACACTAAGGACTCCGAAGGACTCCACGCGTGCTTTAACCAGCCCTAATGACGTTCAAGACTCGGTGAACTTATCAAACACGAAATTTATTACTTATATTTACACCTTATTTTATTATTTTGTTTCTAAATTTAATATAAAGATTATAAGAGTGAAATATTGAGAAATAAGCTAAAAAACTACCTGAAGTGATTGAATTTACTGACATGCTAAAAGTCATGTGACATAGCCACCCTGTAAGTGTTAATATGATGTTTTTAGGTAGGAATGACAGAAACTATTATTTTGACTGCAGGCAAAGAAGAAAAGATGATTATTCGGCTGTTGAAAAACCAGCGCCCTATAGCCAAGTTGGAATATGATTTACTACCCGAAATACAGAGAGAGAAAGACTTCATTAAACAAAAACTGAAGGATTCTGAAATGGTGAGTGTTCTAAAGGTTGTTATACTGTAAATAGAACTTAAGTACTTAGAAATGGTGAGTATTGTGTTGTTTTTTTTTCAGTAAATAGAGTCTTAAATACCCAGCAATGTAAAGTATTCTGTTTCTTCTTAGACTTAAAATACTCGGAAATGCTGAGTTTCCTATACTGTAAATAGAGTCTTAATTACTCAGATATGGTGAGTGTTTTGTGACCTATTGTACTGTTAATACTCAGAAAAGGTGAGTGTTCTTTTACACCGTGTACTGTAAATAAAGTCATAAATGCTTAAAAATAGTGAGTATTCTTTTACATTTTGTACTTAAAATAGATTCTTAAATACTCTGAAATAATGAGTGTTCTGTGACTACTTTTCATGTGAATATTTTCTGTGTTCTGTAACTTGTTGTACTTGAATTAATAGAACTCAAATTAGAAGTACTAAGAAATGACATCCTGTTACTTTGTGTACTGTAAATAGAGTCTTAAATACTCGGATATAGTCAGAATTCTTGGACGATCTTTTTTCTCACATAAAATGGGATATATTTCTTCAGTTTCATTTAAGTTCCATTCTAGGATTCGTACCGATACCTTTTTTTTATGGGTCATGCTTAAGCTATGACATTTTAACGTGGATTTTTTTTATTTAAGAGAAATGTTATTACATATGCGGATTTGAAATGAATAATTTTAATTTAAATAACACTTCGAAATGAAGAGCCTGAATTTACAGAATGGTGTATATTAAACAACATTAACAACTGTATTTAATTATACATCCCACTAAAAGATCACGAGTATGTTGAACGGCTGCAGGGGTACAGCAATGTATTAATTTGTTTTTGTATTTGACCAAGTGACCTAGTTTTTCCTTATCCAAGATGACCCAGTTTCAATAAGGACCGATGCAATATTTTGACAACCATTTTAAGCAGTTTTATTTCAATCACACTAGGCACAACCTTGTTTATGATCTTTTGTTCCCTTTCGTATTACTGACCAAGATAATATGATCTGTGGTAGCGAATAAGAATTGACAGACCGGACTGGACCGGGCCGTTTGGTTCCCGGTTAACGGGATGAAAACGAAACGTGTCGTGTGATCATATTTATTTTTAATATCTCCTTCTGTTCCAGTTACGATTTTAAATTAATTTGTTTTCATAGAAAGAACATCTCGGCAAATTTGATTTCTAGATGATCAAGCTTGCCACGAGTGAAGACACAACGGATTAACTGACAACACAAATGTGACAATTTGCAAATTAACTTTGGATGGAACACCAACATACGATTTAAAAAATTAAAATTATCTTTTACTCCCATGGTTTGTCAGCGCCAAATACTGTCATGTTCGGACGTTCTCACAGATGGGCATTTGTTGGGTATTTTGGTATCCGACAAGTGCCCATCGGTGCGCCCGTGGTTCCCCAAGTTCCATTTTTATCTATCTCAATATATGACGTTACACAATAATTCATGAATGAAATTTTGTTAGAGGTTTGTTATGGGTTGTTTGTTAATTTCTCGTATGCCACCTCCCTTAAACCCTTTTTTCTAAACAGAAAACAGCTGCAACAAAATACTGTATTAAGCAGAGCGAATGTCATCGTGTTACTGCTGGTTACTTTGTCACCGTATGGCTTGGATATATTGTTGTTTTCTTACATTACATTAATTCATAGTGATTTGGTGCGAAAATCAATAACATTACATTAATTCATAGTGATTAGGTGCGAAAATCAATAACATTACATTAATTCATAGTGATTTGGTGCGAAAATCAATAACATTATATTAATTCATAGTGATTTGGTGCGAAAATCAATAACATTACATTAATTCATAGCGATTTGGTGCGAAAATCAATAATCTCGACGAACTTTAGTTGTTTCCATCTTTATCTCTTCATTTCGTCGGAGCGAGATCTTTGTTTTACTTCTCGCTGGTACAATGATTATCCTATTTGTTCATAGTAATAAACTTATTTGAACAGATTAGTACACGTTGAGTTATCTGATTGGCTGAAATGGCGAGTCGCCATTTCAGCCAATCAGATGCTCGAGATTTGAGACTGGTTTCCAATCTCAGCTTTATAACCTTCAGCCCAGACTAGTTCCTCCTCTATTCGCCATAAAATGAGACAGTTTCCGTCAGTTTATAGATTATTGTTCTAAGATTCGCACCGATCGCTAGATTGTTTTGAGGCCATGCTTAACCTCCGAAATCTCAACATCGATTAATATATTTAAAACTTGTGTTGAAATTCGGAGAACATATACTAATTAACCTATTCGAAATAATTGAAAATAGAATAAATGGAACTTTGAAAGCCATCAAACACGATAAAATGTGAATATTGCAGACTAGGTTTGATTGAGGCTGTTCAAGTTTAGTTACGGAAACGCATAGTATGCTCATGCCGCACGTCGTACGGTGTCAGCATGGCTGATCACAAATCGTCCTTCTCCGGTGCTTTCCAAATACCCCTCACGTGTCGGGAGCAAAAAGCATTGAAGAACCTGTGCACTTCTGTGAAAAGTAAACACCCTTATCCGTTTGTCTCTTTAAACGGGGAGTTAACTTACACCAGCAGGGTGTACAACGAACACAAAAAAAGCTGGGAAAACACCGGATTGTCTAAGAAATCTACTTCAAGTACTGACAACCGAAAAAGAATCCCACTGTGATGGGGCAACGCTTCCCGGAGATGAGACAGTTATAAAACAGCTCAAACACTCATTCGCCAAGTGTCGACTGGTGCGACTGGTGCAAGGCTACCTAATGTTAATATGTCACGACAAGGTCATTACTAGGGTCCAAACAACTACATTTTATCGTTTTGGTTTCTTTATAATCATTTTGTGAGACAGTGATTATGCCTAGCTGTTTGTTGACTGAACTAGAACATCGCACTTATAAATAGTAACGTGACATAAACTTTTATTTATACCTTCGGGATTTTAACATAACTTAGTAATAGAAAGTTGCGCGAGTCGAGTCAAATTATTATTCCTATGTACCAACATTTACAGTTAAAAAGTTCATTATCCACATTAATTAACATATTTACTTATTTGACATAGTTCAATGACGTGTCGCTATCAACTGGTTTATACGTTTCGTTGTCAAATAATATTAAATCTATTTAAAGATTTCACCTTACCGTGTATGTTTATTTATTTATAGAATATAAAGAAACTGGGTTATCAGAGAATGGCAGATATTGCGAAGTTATGGCGTTATCTGATAAAAAGTTTTAACCCACTAATAAACAAAGTAACAACGTAGTTGTACTGTGGTTTTACATTGTGCTGCGAGGACACGCACTTGTCACGGAAATGCAACACCAGAATAATGTTGGTATGTCTGATCTAGATAAGGGATATACATGGAGTAAAGGTTAAATACTTTGTTGTTTTTTTTTCATTTCCTCCGAGATCTAAACTAAATGTATACTCAGTTTGTTAATGTAAATCTTGAAATACACTCAACAAAAATATTAAAGGGGCAGATATTAAATAGACAAATTAATACAGACATTCAATTTCTTTATTGATCAAACTTAAACATAGTGTAAAACAACATCATGAATGGCTATTTGAATATCCAAATCACAGTTAATGTTTAAAACAATGTCACACTAATCGCGAATTGACACACACTGTCAAATTATCCATGGTTTGGAGGAGGTGGGTGGGGTAACGTAAATTCTAAACGTCCATTTTCTATGAAACACTTAAGTCCAAATCAAACTTAGTAGTGAGTGTGACCACCTCTAGCTTGAATAACTTCCCTGCATCTGTTTTTGAAGCTTCGAATAAGCTTTCTGAACTCTGCCAATGGAATCTGCCTCCATTCCTCAATAAGCATGTTTGCAAGCTGGTCACGTGTTTCTGGTTTGCGAATTCTACGTGAAATCCGGCGTTGAAGCATATCCCAGGCGTGTTCTATTGGATTTAAATCCGGAGACCTCGCTGGCCAGTCCATGCGTTCAATACCCTCAGTTTCAAGATATTGCTGTACGATTCTGCCCCTGTGGGGTGGTGCGTTATCGTCCATTAGTACGAAATTAGGTCCAATTGCCCCGGCGTACGGACGGACATGCTGATGAAGAATCTCATCTCTGTACCTTACAGCAGTTAATGACCCGTTTCGGATCACATGAAGGTCGATGCGCCCATCGTATGATATGCCTCCCCACACCATAACCGAGCCTCCTCCGAACCGGTCATGCTCGGCTACACAACAGTTCTGAAAGCGTTCATTCCTTTGACGCCAAACTCTCCTGCGTCCATCATTAAAATCCAGCATGAATTTAGATTCATCTGTGAAGAGAATAGCGTGTAATGGATCTCGTCCAATTCTTGCATGTTGGCGAGCGAACTCGAGTCTGCATCGGCGATGGCGTGGAGTCAGTGGAAGCCTGATTACAGGTCTTCTAGCACGCAAGTTTGCACCATGAAGCCGGTTTCTCACTGTCTGGGCGGAAATTCGTACTCCGTGTGTACGCTCAAAATCTGCGCGAAGCGTTACGGCAGATTCAAACCTTCGGCGTCTGGCAGCTAATGTCAATTGGCGGTCTTGTGCTGCAGTTGTGACTCTGGGACGACCTTGGCCTGGCCTGTGCTGAACGTCTCCGGTGTTCAGGTATAAAATCCACAATCGGTCAATAACGCTGTGACTAACGTTAAAACGGGCAGCTACGTCACGGTGAGTCTGTCCAACAAGTAACTGACCTAACGCACGTTGCCGTTCAGTATTACTTAAGTGTCGTCTTACTGGCATTTTTGCTTCAGTTTCTTTGCTGAACTAAATTTACTCAATGAAATGGCAATTTTGAGAAAACACTGTTTGACAATAATTACTCAAAACGGTCATGACAAGTTTTACTCAACCTTACTTTAACAAAAGAATCAGCTCAATTTCACACCTACCTGGGTTCAATCCCTTTGTAAATCAATCAATAATGAGCCTTTCAATACTGTGTATTCAAAAAACCTGTTGTACAGTGTTAAACATTTTATTACAAAACATTTCTATTCCAAAAATAATAACTATCAAATTTTTATCCGCATACATGTACCTGCCCCTTCAATATTTTTGTTGAGTGTACTTTTTGTGTCGCCCTTTCGAAGAAACGGCGATACATAGGGACCGCTTTGTCCGTCCGTCCGTCAGTTCGTCACGAAAACTTAACGTTGGCTATAACTTTGCCATTTTTTAATATTTCTTTATCAAACTTTCCAATATATTGCTAATGACAACACGCTCGAGATGATGCCAAATTCTGAAGTTCAAGGTCACATTTGATGGAGTTATGCCCCCTTTTGTACTTGGATTTTTACACGAAAACTTAACGTTGGCTATAACTTTGTCATTTCTTAATATTTTTACATCAAACTTTAAAATTACATTGCTTATGACAACACGCTCATCATGATACCAAATTCTTTAAGTCAACTTACATTTGATTGAGTTATGCCCCTTTTTGTACTTGCATTTTTATTCCGACATAGCATCCGAGGGCGACACAAGTGTTCAACTGAACACCCATCTAGTTTTATTGTTTTCTCCAGAGAAAACTAATGTGCAGTTATAACCAAAGAACAGGGCATTTAAAATTATCATAGAAGACTGTTACTAATAATTGTACTTAAATAAATTGTTTAGCAAAAATACCATGGGATATCTAAATGTACAGAGAATATACTTGTATAAATGGCCAAGCATTTTTTAATACAATTACAGCGTTAGAATCTTTACTTAGACTCTTTGTTTAGCCCACTTTTGCTGGTAGAACCTGCAAAACTTTCTGCTCAATAATGTCCTTGTCATTTTCTTAGTTAATAATTTTATTTCTCATCAATTCCTTCAGCTGGGGAGTCAAAAGCGTTCCTATTTTCGATGTCTTTTTTCCTTCTGTGTTGCGACTAAGCAGGTCACTGGCAAGTTGTTGTTGTCGTTGTTGTTGTCGAGTATTGTGTTAAAACCGGATATCATTAATCGTAGTCACTGAGGCGAGGGGCGTGCCGATAAGCACCGAGAAGAGGTATAATTAGCTCCGCCTTATTATGCGGAAAGAACTAAAGTAACAAAAAGGAGATATAATGGTCTGTAATATAATCTTTTTAAGTCTTTTGGTATTAAAATCTGGCATATAATATAATACCAATATTCATATCACATGACATAATTGTAATATTTATATACTTCATTCTGAAAATTAGCTCATCCTTATCATGCGGAAAGAACTAAAGTAACAAAAATGAGATATAATGGTCTGTAATATAATCTTTTTAAGTCGGCTGTAAGATACCTTACGGACTGAGGCGATTTACTCTTTGATGCTATAAGGACTGAGGCGGTGGCCTCTAAGTTATCATTAGGGTTGATAATTGAGGCGAGTTTCTCTATAATACCCTAAGGACTGAGGCATGGTGCGTAAGATACAATAAGGATTGAGGCGAGGGGCTGTAGATTATCATAAGGACTGGGCGAGGGGCTCTAACATATCACAAGGACTGAGGCGGGGGGATCTGAGATACCCTAAGGACTGATGTGAGTTGCTTAAAATCCCATAAGGACTGAGGGAAGGTGCTATAAGACCCCCTAAGGACTGAGGCCTGGTGTTTAAGATCCAATAAGGAGTGAGGCGAGTTGCTTAAGATACCAGAAGGACTGAAACGAGGGGCTCAAAGATAATCTAAGAACTGATGTGAGGTTCTTAAAATACCTTAGGACAGAGGCGAGGGGCTCTATAATACCCTAAGGACTGAGGCGATGTGTTTAAAATACCCTAAGGTTTGAAGCAAGATTCTCTGTAATACCTTATGGACTGAGGAGGTGTGCTTAAGATACATAAGAGCTCTAAGATATAATAGGGACTGTGGAAAGGGGGCTCTATAACAGCTTAATGACTGAAATGATGCGCTCTAAGATACCATAAGATCTGTGGCAATATGCTGAATATACACTACGGACTGAGGCGATGTTCTTAAGTTACCATAAGGACTGAGGCGAGGGGCTCTAAGATACCCTAAGGACTGAGGCTAGGTGCTTAATATACCCTAAGGACTGAGGTTAAGTGCTTTAATTACCATAAGGAGTGAGGCGAGGGGCTTAAGATACCATAAGGACTGAGACGAGGGGCTCAAAGATACCCTAAGGACTGATGTGAGGTTCTTAAAATACCGTAAGGCGAGGTGCTTAAGCTACCTTAAGGATTGAGGCGAGATGCACTATAATACCCTAAGGACTGAGTGTTTAAGATCCAATAAGGACTGAGGCGAGGTGCTTAAGTTACCCTAAGGATTGAGGCGTGGGGCTCTAAGATACCCTATGGACTGAGGCAAAGTGCTTGGTGACCTGAACTTTTCTCAATGTCACATTTTTATTTTCCAGGTCAGTGACAATAAACAAAAATCATCAAATTGTTTTATGGCTCCTTTACTATAGTATGCATTAGGCCATAACACACTTGCAGGTAAACCTTAGGTGTGATACCAACACGGATATCTAAATGAAGCTGCATATTTTTCATATTTATTTTATTTGTATTTAATTAAACACAAATTATGCTTAATACAGTAAATGTATTTACTTACAAACCTTACTTTTCATAAGAATACATACAATAGGTAAACAATTGTAAACGGATATAAAGCTGAGTATATTATGTAATTTTACAATTAGACGCCAGTTACATTATGTAGATGCCATTCTAGTATCCAAGTATGTAAATATGATTTTAACTTATATACAGTGTTCCTACTCTTTTCTTAGAACAATACTACAAGGACTTTTGATGATTTTCTAAAGAAATTTTATAATAATTATACACCTCGAAATAAGTTAAGGACACCTGTATTTCTCTGTATAAATTTAACATTGAAATTGTGTATGTGCATGTTTAAGATATACCATATACAAGGGAAGGATTGATATTGTTTAATATCCATCCCAGGTGGATGGCATTATTATAACACAGAGAATACAATACACCAAGAAAGCTATACTTATGGTAAGTCTTGAAATTGGCATGAAAATAGAGAATTTCCAAAAATAAAAACCTAAAATTTTTATTAAGAAATTTCTTCTATAAAATTTGCATCTTTAAAGCAATATCGACCTACTGAACAAAACACGTAGTCTCAATATGCAAAATGTATTCAATTATTGCAAGTCTCAAAAGCAAGATTTTACTCCTATCTAAATTTAAGAGAAATGTATATGGTTATGTTGTAATATTTGTGTACAAGAAACCCATGGAATGTTGAATGTCTCAGGGAAAATGAAATAGTATTGTTAAGACATCAAATTATCTATTTAAACAGCCGTTTGGATTTTTTTGGTCAAAAACAGCATTTCATGCCAATTTCAAAGCATTAAATTTTTAAATTTTGTTGTTAAGAATCTAGAAAGAATCTGCAGAAATCAAGAAATACATACTGGAATCTATTTTTAGTTCCTGTCGTCCATCAAACAAGCCCAAATATTATTAAGAAGTTCCATACATTGAGAAAAAGAAAGCTTGGTTCTTAACTTATTTTAGGAGTATATTTAAGGACCAACAAGGCAGTCGGAACGACAGCAATATCCCCCTCCGCAGATGTGAATTTGGGAAAGGTTATGGATGGTTAAGAGCAAACTAAACAATAGCTCTTGGCAACGGGCAGGCAGGTGGAAGCCAATTCAAGTGCAAAGGTATGTCGTGTTCAGATAAGTTTCAGAGTATTGGCCTGCTCAAACACCACAGGCGCCTTGAGCCAGCCAGGTTGGAACATGGGCTCTGCACATCAGGTTCATGAACTGAACATTTCACTTTCAAGTTTCATGATGTGCAATCCAGGGGTTCAGAAGATATGAACTGGACACGAAATGCATGGTTCAAATCTTTAAACACCACTGGTGACCTTGACATTGAGCCGGCCATGTTGGAACATGGGTTCTGCACGCCGTCTTGATGGGGAGAACATTTGACTAGATTTTCATGAAATTCGTTCTAGGGGATAAAAAGTTATAGACCTGACACAAAGCATGCAAATTTCATGAAATTCCATCAAGGCTTTTCGAAAAACACCACTGGTGACCTTGACATTGAGCCAGCCAGGTTGGAACATGGGTTCAGCACATCATATTCATGAACTGAACATTTCACATAAGTTTCATGATATTCATTCCATGGGTTTAGAGACCTCCAATTAACTTGCCAGTTTGTGTACAAAAGCTGTATACAGCTGAGACCTCTCTTAAATTTAGTCTTAACATATTGAGATTGTGCTCACATTTTTAAAATTTACACTATAAAATCTTCCAGAGCCAAGTTCTTAATATTGCATAACACAGACCTAAGCAGGAAAGTTCATTAGGTCAATCACCAGCAACTGAATGAACTCTAATACACAAGTTTAAGATTGAATCTAAATATAGCTGAAGACAGGTAAAACTATTGGAATTTCCACACATGAAATTTTTACTCTGCTACTAAAATTTTTGTTTGAAATTTTATAACTGAACAACCAGTCAATGAATTATTCAGGAAAGATTGAATTTTAATATGGTATAAAGTTTATGTCAAAATCTGGTTGATAACTGTAGAAAATCAAAGGTAAAAAACAAAATTTAAAAGAAAAAAAATCCCCAGGGTGGGGCCCCTGGCCAATTCCAAAACATGATTTTAATAATTGGAGTAGAGATTATCAATATCAATACTCATACCAAATTTGATGACAATCGGACAAAAATGTGACCTCTATTGCATTAACAAAATTTTTGCTTTAATCTGACCTAGTGACCTTGACATTGAGCCGTCCATGTTGGAACATGGGTTCTGCACGTCGTCTTAATGGGGAGAACATCTGCCTAAAGTTTCATGAAATTCCTTCCAGGGGTTGAAAAGTTATGGACCGGACACGAAATATGCGCGCACGGAAGGACGGACGAAGACCATTCCTATATCCCCCAGCCGCTATGCGACGGGGGATAAAAAGCAGTTTTATTGCCTATTATATAGTGTACTAATGATAAATCAATTTACATCAGACAGGTTTTATAAATCATAGTACAACAGACACTTGTATTATGGTGATGAATTGGTTTCTACAGCTGCTGTCATCACTGTCACTGGATTGAGGTAAAAAAAAAACTAACTCAGACCTCTGATAGAGATTTGATTAGGAAGCTTGCTCTAAATCTTTACCAAGCTTTTATGTTTGATGTTCAAGATTGTTAGTAATAATGTGAGCATGTACAAAGGCCGGAATTCCAGACAATTTTGCTCTATGTCTGAAAACCCAGCGCTTTTTACGCACCAATAAACAATGATCTGGAAGAGTAAGGACCCTGTATATATCACATCAAGTAAGTAGTTAATGATATAGTTTAAAGAAATATTATCTCAGTACTGCACATTCCCAAAATAAGGTACCTTCAGTTTCATTTTTGCAATTCTATCTAATGGATTACACCTTAATAAATGCACCATTACATAAGCATGAAATATCTTTACATCAGTGTTTTTATGTAGTTGTACACAGTTTTAAAATTTAATCAGTTAAATTCTAGCAGTGCAGTACAGTACATGACTGGTAATAACCCAAGCAATATTTCATCCTGCAGGGAAATATTGAGGTAGTATGATCCAATAATATTGTAAGAAAATGAACTAGATTGTAAATTATAATATACATGCATTTTTGTAAGATATACTCAGCAGTGTAAATATAAGCATGAACTTGTCCATTTATGTAAACATGCATTTTCGGAAATGTGCCCTTTTTTCCTTTGTTTTCTGTATAACTATCGATGCCAAATTAAACTTTCACATGCCAGCGAAAATTAAAACAACATAGCTAAACTTTTGTTCTCCATTTCCATCCAAAAAATTAGAAGAAATTTCCTTGATTTTCTAATTACCTCTCTTTGAAATAAAGACGAGTTAGAAAATGACAGATTATAACAACATGCCTAAAACAATTATGAATTTTAAAAAAATTAAATGGTTAAAGTTTTCTTCGCATTACATGTAAAAATTTATGTGATTTTTCATAGAGACAACAGGTATCTTGCAATACCAGGTACGGGAATTTCCAGCAGAGAGGATACTTTCTTTTTTTTAATATAAAAAACCCTTATATATTAACATCTAAAACCCTAGCTGACGCAGGTCCATTTCGGTCTCCATGCATTGTTCCTCGCATTTTTCATATGGTTGACCAAGCTGCGCTGCTATGAGGATTAACATCTCCTTTGCCAACACATATAAAATATAATGGAAGGCTAACCTGTAAAAAAATTTATGTTATAACAAAAGGATATATTGAAAGATGCACTGTCAAAGTTTGGCATAAATCTTCCAGAATTTTTAGAAGTTATAATGCAAAAGTTTTACATTTAATTTATCCATACTATTTGGAATAAAAGCAAGTAAATAATTGAAAATGTGTCCATATGATATGGATATCCACATACACATCTACACTTCATGGTATCATCATATTTCAAGTTTCAATCCAATCACTTAAGAAATGTTGAAGTAGTTTGCTTCACAAAATTCAAGGTTATGAAATCCATAAACTGATAATCAAGACTTACATTTTATATTCAATAAACAAAGTCCACAAGTCACTATGCTCTACCACATGTTTCACCATCATTGACTTCAAAGACGTCACAGGATTTCTGAAAATATAGAATATATCGGTGATCCAACCTCTGTTTTATCTGCTACAAACTTATTTCAAAAATAGCATTTTTTGTGGTGCGGGGTCAGTGGGTTACACTTGTTTTCATCAGTAGTACAACACTATATGCCGGCAGTCAGTTAACATATCCAGCTTTCCTGTTTTTTTCAACCCGAATTGACATTTTTTCCGCAATAACTGACAACTTCCCCACATGAATCAGAGGTTGACCAGTAGACCCAATGTCTGCAATCAAATCGTCACAGAAAGTGGCAGGGCTGAGGATCGAACTCAAGACCTCCGGATTTTAGCCAGCGACTTATCCACTATGCTACCTGGTCAGGCTGGCATGTTTGTAAAATATATTGTGGGAGTCGTATTCAATTTTTGTAACTGGTTAGTACTGGCCTAAATTTAAATGAGGTACTTCAATAGTTTACATGGTTCATGCAGCATTTCATTGTGATTTATATAGATAAACAAGGGAGGTTTTACTTCTTTTTTTTTCTCACCCTGATGGCATTGTTGCACTTCTGTCTGAACTGTAACAAAAGGGACACCATCAAACTTCACATCTAACTCTCCCCTCTTGTCTTCCCACCATATCCTGTGTCCATGCAATACAGCCCTGAAATATATGAATTCGTAAAGATTAGCCACAATAATGATTCGCCAAAGTTTAATAATGATTCACCACATTTGTATAACAATTCACCACAACTCATATCAAATATGTATGATGTTATCAAATGAAATAAAATGTATTTCTGTCTATCTGTATGTGTGTCGGTCAGTGTGTGTCTCTCTGTCAAGGGTGGAAATTAGAAATCTTATAGAGGGCTATGTCCGATGGTGTACAAAACTGACTCTAGCCATGTATTGCTCAAACTATTTTCAACAAACAAATTATTAACTCGACTTAAAACATAATTTATAAATAGCTAAAGGCGCTAACCAGTCGCATAATATGGCCAAACTGCAACGGTTTATTTTTATCAAAAGAATTCTTCATTATATAACAGACTGCACAATCATTCAAGGACTTTTACACCATCGGACACACCCTTATAATGACCAAGACCCCATCGCTCTATAAGATTTCCAATTTCCACCCTTGTATGATAATATGCAGATCGACAGATCTTTTAGTTCAAATGATAACATCATACATGTTTGATATACAGAAGTTGTGATGAATCATACACGTGGCGCATCACTATTAAACTGTGGCCAATCGTTATGTGGCGATTCGTTCTTGTGGCATATTGTTATAATACCAAATATATTATATAAAACGTATGTTTTACAGGCCTAAAATGGGAGATCTACAATTTCTAACATGGACCAGCACGTAGAGACACTTCATGTTACAATATTATTATCCTTATTAAACACGAAGATGTTTCAATTTTTGAAGACTTTCAGGTTATTCTTAAAAAGTTGGTGCCGTTGAAGAGTAGTTATATGACAGATAGCCTCTTGACCTTATTAAAAGCATACATAGTGAAAATTCCAGAAATTTCAACGGTGTTGAGCCTTAGGCTAAGGGTTAAGTAGATCGCGAAAACGTGTGATAACACGGTAACATTTTCTTATAAACCAACAAAAGGGCATTTACTAGTGACTCCGTGATTTCGCATGTGCCATTTAACATATGCTGAAGCAGTTTCTATTTGGGTGATATATGCTTCTGCCTCTTCGTAAGAAGAAAAAGTATGCACAGCACCATCATACGCCATGTTGGATCGGGTGCTTGAGGTTTCACTAAACTAATTCAAATCCCATAGGCTCCCATTATAGCTTTATCTCATATTCTGAATTTACTATTGGATCAATGCCGTAAAATCTGACTTGTGAGAATAGACCTAACCTAGATCAATCACAAATAGACAACAAAAATAAACCGTAACTTGTAAATTTGTTCGCGGCATGGATCCCGAGCCACAAAATTAGTTTAGTCTAACCTTGAAAACTTAATGCTTCTGTTCGCATGACAAGCTGATGAATATTTATGAAAGAGGGCGTGTCACAAAGCTCGTCTCGGTGCTTATAGACACGCCCCTCGTCTCAATGCAAGCGATTAATGGCGTCCCGTTAAAAACTTGGGACATTTTTTGTTAATCAACACTTTCCGATAACATGGGGGTCTGCTACATGACTCATAAATGTTCACATTACTTATTGCGACGATATCTCATTCTTCTACTAATTGAACCCTTAACTACTTCCAACAGAATCTGCAGCAAGGAACTGTAAATATGTAAAGTAGTGCGGTAATTCAAAACAAAGACTCTGGATGTAATAACACAAACACTTGTCAAGTTCCAAAATTACTTTATATATCTTTAAGCTTTTAACAGTTTATTTAATGTTTAAACCGACTTTCTTAAACATAAACAGTTCTTTCTCATAAGTATAAATTTTCCTAATAAATTTCTAAGTGTCATTAGTTTCTCTTATTTAAGTTAAGTAATTTAGCTACGAGACTAATAAACCATCCTCCTTAAAGCATTTCGTGGCCCATTCCGGCCATCCGGCCGTTCTCTTCCTCTATACAGATACAGGTTTTTATACCCTACACTAGACTGTTCCCGCATATGTATAACTAGGGGCGTATTCCTTTCACCTGTTCTGGTACAGTGTTCTGTGTTCCGGAATGCTCTTCTCAAATGTGTGAAAGGAATACTTCAGAACAGTAGTTGTGCTGAATGGAGCAATTTCAGAACACTGTTCTAATAAGTACTAAACATGGCTATTGCAAGAGCCCCTGTCCTTTCTGTGCTATTGGATGAGATGATTGGTTGTGAAGAGGGAATGGAGATTGACAGTGACGAATCTGCGATGCTCTTGGTATTTAAGGCGGCAAAGTTGTAAGTTCAATATTATACAATTGCTGCATTTAAATTTCAGCACTGTTTAAAACATTTTTAAATGCATGGGTTGGTGGTAGTTTAAGCCTTTTGCCTGGAACATCCAATATGTTATGTACGGTCCCTGCTTTTGTGAATGTCTGCAGATTTGATGTTATTCAAGTTGAATTAATGGTAACATTTATGACACAGAAATATAATGGGAATTAGTGACCTAGTAAAATCTTCAGTATGCAACAGTGGCCCAATCGCTTTTTAATTACATGATGCAATTGATATATTTCAGTGTTCGCAAAGAAAGACAAAACGTTGAAAGATATGTGGAGGGAACGATTCCAATGTACTACTTAGACGACTTTAAAAGGTGCTTTAGAATGACAAGGGCAACATTTGAAGTAATTTGTGAAAATCTCGACCAGTTTCAAGAGCTGCTACCCAGTTTGACTGGAGGGAGAGACCATGTAACTATTGAAAAACAACTATCAATAACATTGTGGTATATTGCGACACAAGACACTACACGCAACATTGCTGACAGGTTCAGTGTTACAGAATCATCAGTTGTCAGATGTAGGGATAGAGTTTTTAGTGTGTTTCTAACTCATCTGAAGCAGCAATTTATTATTTGGCCAACCAACAACATCTGGCAAGAAGTGGTAGATGCATTTCGTCGCAAACCTAATTTCCCTGATGTATTGGGAGCGATAGATGGAACCCACATTAAGATTAGAGCACCAAAAGAACACATAAATCGGAAAGGATACCATTCAATAGTATTGCAAGGAGTCTGTAGAGAAGATCTTCGGTTTACCCACGTGTTGGCGGGTTGGCCAGGGAGTTGCCACGATGCAAGGGTCCTGAGAAACAGTGATTTATGGGAGAATGGGATACATGTGTGCGGAAACGGTCATCTACTAGGAGATGGTGCATATCCTTTACGAACTTGGTTAATCACTCCATATCGAGATAATTGGCATCTGACACCACAAAAGAGAGCTTTTAACTAAGCACTTTCTTCTACAAGGGTAACAGTGGAACAAGCCTTTGGGTTGGTAAAAGGTCGTTTTTGTAGACTTCAGTACATCAATACTAGAGAGTTAGACAGCTGTAGATACAACAGTTGTCTGCACTATTGTTCATAACATTTGGATTATCAATGGGGATGAAATGCAAGATTACTTTGATGATGACCATAATGCTAATGTAAATGCACAGAACAATTACCGTTACAATTTGCAAGCAAACAATGAATATGCTGGTATTGCAAAGCGTGATGCACTTGCAAGAGATTTCACTTGAATGCAATTATTACGATATCAGTAAATGATATTCAAAAATAATGTCTGTGTATTCTTTTTGTCTTCTTGAAGCCTCACTTAATAAACACAGTCATGCATTATTTAAATCGTGTATTTGTTACATGACATGCTATTTTCCATCCCTGGATGTCAACCCCCGGTTACCCACATGGTCCCTTCTTGAAAGTAAATATTCACTGATGTTATGTGTCAAATGTTTCATCACGACCTAATCCATTTGTTGTAATCATTTTAATTTGGTTCTTCGAATCTTTTACCTAATCTCAATGATTAATTAATAACAACTCTTGTTTTTATATAAGAAAACGAACGATGCATTGATATTTTTTCAGTCAAAACACGGCGGCAGGTTACCAAACGTCTTTCCTGGGTTTCTAACCAGTGCACGCCAACTTGATGCCATTAGCTGGCAACTACCCCACTTGAAACAGAGATGACGAAAATCACCACAAAGGGTCAGGCCTGCCTTGGTTGTGGCTCGAAACCGAAGCTTTTCTTAGTAAAGGGCCCTGTGACCTTGACCTTTGACCTGGTGACCTCAAAATCAATAGGGATCATCTACTCATCATGACCAATCTAAATACCAAATATGAAGACTGTAGGTCAAAGGGATCTTAAGTTATTGGGCGGACAAGGTTTTCATAGACAAGGGCCAAGTGACCTTGACTTTTGACATATTGACCTCAAAATCAATAGGGATCATCTACTCAACATGACCAATCTAAAAACCAAGTATAAATACTGTAGGTCAAAGGGATCTTAAGTTATTGGGCGGACAAGGTTTTCATAGTCAATGGCCAAGTGACCTTGACCTTTGAGGGGTCGTGAGTTCGATCCCCAGCCGAGGCGGGAAAAATTTCTCCGTGACAATTGAACTCGGACATTGCGTCTGAGAGTCATTTGTCCCTCACCTCTGATTCAAGTGAGGAAGCAGTCAGTCGCTTGCGGAGAAATTGGTTAGTACTGGTTAGAGACCCAGGAACACCGGTTAGGTGGACTGATCGCCGGGATATAACCAGAAAGTGTTATAACCAGGATATAATCGGGATATAACCAGAAAACATGCGCTCTCTCTATCTTCCTCTCTTCTTTTTCGCTGCGTGGGGAGGCTGTGTTTTTTGAGTGTGGCGATTCCTGATATGCATATGTTGCTTTTTTTTTTGAAACCAGGCGTTAAACCCCAAACAAACAAACAAACAAACCTTGACCTTTGACCTCAAAGTCAATAGGGATCATCTACTCATCATGACCAATCTAAATACCAAGTATGAAGACTGTAGGTCAAAGGGATCTTAAGTTATTGTTTGGACAAGGAAAAACCGACGGATGGCTGGACGCCTGACGGACAAGCCAATTCCAGTTTATCCCCCCCCCCCCCCCCCCTTACAGCTTCGTCGTGCGGGGGTATAAAAACATGTTGTTTTATGGGGTTTTTTTTAAGTAAATTCTTACTTTTTAGGCAGGTTGATTTGTGAAATTCATGACAAAACGACTAATTAATGTTCTCTCTTTTTTATTAAACAGATAAACTCATAAACTGTAAACAATCCAATCAAACAAAATACCATTTTATAAAAATCATATGCTTATATGAATTACTATCACAAACTGCAAATTGTGACTAGATCAAAATACTCAACCCAGGACTAACTAGTTAACTTTGGGTCATTCTGACCAAATTTGGTAAAAATCCAACCTGCATTTATGGAGGAGTAACGATAAAAAGAATTACGGAAGGACCAAAGACAAAAATTGATTTGATAAGCCCACCATCAAGCTTATGACAGTGTTACAAGCAACACAAAAGTCCACTATTTTTCAGCCAAATGCCCACTATCCAATGCATGTTCATGCTTGCAAAACTTGTTACAATGCAATCTGAATGACTTGCTATGATATTTAGCTTTTCAAATTCGTCTAAAAAGTCAGTTATATGCAGAGTTTCCCTTTTGCTCTCTTATGAAAACACCAAGTTTTAACAGAATAATTATCTTGAAAACTATCAGCTACAACATGAGCCAGATGTCATAACCAATTAACAAAACAAACAAAGTGTGCCCTTAACTATCAAAACATATGCATCATCTCTACATAACAACATATGAAACTAAAATCATGAAGATTGTTTTCCAAAAATGAGGAAAAATGTAAATCATAGCAAAACTGTATGCTTCTATGAATGATGAGTTTTCACAGCTCTCTTTATAACTGAGCGACAAATAGGACAAATATTTATAAGTGCTGCACAGCCTAAACACACCGCAATATGGCCACATTCTAGCAACACACAATCTATTTTTGTGTCCCAACATATTTTACAGAGATCTTCTTCATGTGTCAGACCTGAAAATAATAATGATCCTTGTAAAGAATACACAAAGAAATTCTAGGATGGACAATAAACAGTAAAAATGCTTGGTATGATATTAAACTGTTTAAAACTGTGAAAGATTCATTTTTTTGTCATCTTTTAAGGCACTTAATAGACTTTTGAATAGTTCCATCTTTTGATCATGCATTTCTTTTTGTCTTTTGCTTTCCTCTTCATGACGTTGTTGTTGTGATGTCATAAAATCTTTCATCATGGACAAAACTTCATCTTGTTTTCTTTTTTTTACTGGTGGATGTGAAGGTTCCTGCTTACCTTGATCTGGGTCTCTAACAATTGTAGTGTCGTCATCCTTTCTACCTGTAAAAAAACAAATAAAAGTTAGGTATTAAGTACAAATTAGAAACAACTCAGCAATTTCCTGCATAAAATGCTAGCTTGCTGCCAAACTTGGTGAAGAGTTGTGTTGTATTACTGCAACACACATTATAGATTTCTGTATAACAAGAAGGCCAAGATAATCCTATAGCATTCACCTGGTTCAGTAATATGCAAAAGCGAAAAAACAAATGACTAAAAAGTCAGCCAGTAGGCCTTCCTGCTATTCGACTTAGTTTAACTTTGTTTTTATCACAGATTTATATTTACCACAATATAGAGTTCATGGAGATTACAATCTGACCAGGTCTTAACCTGATGAAATGAAATGCAATTCTGCACATTCTGATTGATTTTTCAACTATCTCAATTTGACCGTCTGTATCACTGTATATTAATTGAGGACATCAATAATTTATGTACAGCGATTAGAAGACAACTTGTGGACACCAGGCAGTAAAGTCTCCAATTATTTAGAACCTATTTAAATCAAAACGGCTTGCTGAGAATAATCTGTTGCAGAAAACAAAGTATCTGCTTGAGACTTGCACTCATTGATGATAAATTTGAAATCAAATATACCTTCGGTTTCAACACCTCCATCATTTGAGCTGCCAGTACTGTCTAAAACATACTTGGGCTGCACATTTGGTTGTTTACCAGTGAATTCCAAAGCATCTTCGTATGGATGGGTCTTTCTGTTATTTCCAGACTTTCGGTTATGGTCAGTCACATTCTTCAATCCTCTTATCAAAGTTTTCAACCTTCCTTCAGACTGTGAGGGACTGAAATTCTAGTTGTTCTTCTCTAAAGTCGAAGAAATTTCTTTCCAAATGTCCTTTTTTCTTTTCATTTTACGGCCTTCAGTAGTCATTATCTTATACTGTTCAATGAGTAATAAGGTTGCAGGTCTTGTCCAGTACAATACTCCACCAGAGCTTGGACTTGAACAAATTTCACTTTTGTCCATTGGTGTGTCTAGAGCCTCTTGCTCCCCAAAAACTGTTGGAGCATCATAGCCTCCAGAATCTGTAATATAAAATAAGACTTTTTTAGCTGTTGAATAATCATATATTAACATGCAAGTATAATGTCCTAAATGTGACTAAAAGTTTCATTTATTATGCCTTTAATTTATATACAAGTAAAAATGTTAAATTAAGGTATTATGCAGAAATTCTTCCTCGGTTTTGGAATTTTGAAGAAATAAAAAAGGGTACAGGTCTGTAGATTGGTTGTTTGGGGATTTACGCCACTATCAAGAAATTTTCAGTCATATCGCTGCAGGGTAACCAGGGGAACAGACAATAGATGAAAGATTGGCAAACAAAACAAGAATGGTGTCTATTCACAATTTTTGACATAACAATCCAAAGCCTTTTTCTTGTATTTTTCGGAACTTTAGCTTGGTTGGGGGGGGGGGGGCGTTAATCTCTATTTCGGGTCTGAATCAATTCCATCAAGTAATTCAACAACAAAGATTAAGTGAAAGTTCACAACTTTAGACCAAAGTTCTAGATAAAACGGCGCATAATTCATGAAAACGAACATTGCAAACAAACTATCCGAAAACCATGCAACTGCCGTTTCTATCAATCTATATGCACTAGAAGCGTTAAAAAATACTTTAATCTATTTATTGTAGTTCAATAATTATCCTCCTCTACGCAAATGTGTCTTGAAAACACAGCCATGTCGTCAAAAAGACGATTGCAAGTTTCACACTGAAAAAATGTGCGTCTGTCGGCCATCTTGCAACACGTGACGATGCCATCAGCAGGTGCGCTGCACCTCGATTAGATTAGAACAGTCAGAACATGTTCTATAGAACGTTGCGTCTTGCTCTGAAATACTCCTTTAAACATGTTCCGAGCTTTCGGAGTAGCGAAAGGAATACGCCCTAAGTACATGTATTTTCGTGATGACAGTTTGACATGAATAATATCTATAAAACTAAATTAACAGTTATATAACGTCCTGCTTAATCATAAAAAGAACGAGTCAAATGTAATTAATACCTACAGATGAAGACATGACATGATTTACCTGTGGCTAAAATATTTTGACCGAGATGGTAATTAGTAAACAAACTATTTTATATTACCCTTTCTTTATATTGATAATCTGGTACTCTTCCAAGTTTATTTACACCAATTTCAACACAACTATATGTATTTACACTAATTTCAACACAACTATATGTATGTTTCAACATATCTGACTCCAGATGTCAGACGATTTATTTTATAATAATTAGAATAGTTGAATACTGGTGTAAAGGTTTAGGCCTAAAATAAAATGTTGCTTGTTTCCCCATCCACGACCGACCCGAAAAATTTTATCGCCGAAACCAAAATAATATATTTTTTATTTGGTACTAAAACCTGGAGACGAAAATGCATTTATTAGTAACCAGTTTCATTACGAATCCGGATGACTTGGTTTTTTGCAGAAAGGCATCCATCTACAATTCTAATCATGTAAACTTGGTATATATTCAAATTTTATAGTTTTGTAATTCTCCTTGGAGTTATTCTATATGTGGATCATTCTTCAAAAAACTTTCAAATAAAAAATATTTTGACCTACCTTCCTACCTACCCATACTTCATCTGCCTGGGTCGGAATGGGGAAACAAAGAATATTTTAAGTCTGGCATCACATTGCACAATTTTTAACCATTGGCATAAAGTTGGAGGATTTAAACCACCATACTATGAGACAGTAATGTACTAGGTTGGTGCAACAAATGTAAAAAACGAAACAAACAATTTGGCACAAATATTGAGGATTGTTATATAATTTGGTAATGTTTCTTGGCTCCAGGTGAAAGGAGGGTGGTGGGGAAGTAAGGGAAATTGATACACATCCAAATAAATCCACGAGATCCTGCACTGTCCGTTTTCTGTTCTGAAATGGCTGCAGAGGCAGGCAAACAAAGAAACAGCACATGATTGGACTACAGGTATAATCACACTGTAAAGTCCTGTGCCGACTGGATAAAAAGTCCGATCATGCAGAAATCACGCGCGTCGAGGATGACCAGACTGTACCACCGAATTAAGTTTAATTAGACTGGTCACTCTCCTTACAACTCGAGCCATGTAGAAAACAGTCACGGAAATATAAATCAATTTATATTCATTCTTCATATAAAATAGTATTTTATATTACCCTTTCTTTATATTGATAATCTGGTACTCTTCTAAGTTTATTTATGCCAATTACAACACAACTATATGTATGTTTGAACATGTCTGACTCCAGGAGTCAGACGATTTATTTTACAATAATTAGAATAGTTAAATACTGGTGTAAAGGTTTACATTGCACAATTTATAAACATTGGCATAAAGTTGGAGGATTTAAACCACCAGACACTCTAACCAAGGAAGAGTAGCAGAATATTAATGTTTAACAATCACAATTGGTCAATTGGGTGAACATATATATGTACTTGCTTGTTAATTTAACATATGAACTATAATGGGTACACCCCAGTACCCCGACTAGATGTGAATACATTTTGTAATGAAACATAACAAAGACTGAATGCAAAAATTTGGCTACAGTTTTCTGAATATTTCATATTTAATGTGTTCACCAGTTACACCCCAGTAACAGGTAAGATCGTTGTAAGATTTATGTTCTGTTGGCAATATTTTCCAATTAATGTCTATTTATGTACAGCAAATAAGAAATAGCTTTCTGAATGTTTTACATGATATTGTTAAGCTATATTCATCATAGTACAGAGAGGCCCTTAATGGGAGGGAGTCCGTTTAAATGAAGTTGTGAGATACACACCCCAGTGAATCTCGTTTTGGTATTAAAATTACTGATGTGATAAGGTATGTGTATGTTGTGCGAGTGTCACACCCCAATGACACTCATTGAGAATTGTAGTGTTATTTTGCATGAAGAATCAAACCCTAGTGGGTCTCCATGTATTGATTTTTTATCTTAAATGTGCTGTACTGGGAAAGATGTTCATGTGATTTGATAATTGGATGTCATAGCTCGATGGTTCTTTTGTGTGTTTATGTTGTTAGGCTTGGTAATCTTATATATTTTTGAAATGTACAAGACCTCCAACGTCCCATTCTTTTCACTTGTTCGTCCGGAATTCCAGACATGATTGCTTGAGTACAAGCCCCAATGCGAAAACTGTGAGGTTTATACAGAGATGGTGGTAGTTGTACGAATTTTAAAGTTTTTGATAAAATTGATCTAAATTATGCAATTGATACTGGAACTCCGGAGGAATCCAAAAAAGGGGGGCCGGGATTTATTCCTCTTTCGTTAAGGTATTTTCCCAGGATGGTATGTGGTCAATAAGGCATTTGCGTACGGTTGATGTAGATTAAGGTGGAGTTGCCCGACTTTTGGGTTGTATGATGACGTAGGGTTATATCATAATAACCTGGATGTAGACTACTGTATGCATCTGTGAGGTTATGTATTTGTGGGAGGAGTAGCCGTAAGCTCGAGTGCTTGTTTTGGCTGTTTGTCCTGCAGCCAAGTGTCCTTCGACGTATAAAGAACGAATCCGTTGGGTTAGAGAAATGTTGTACTTGTGCTGATAAGCAATAGCTGACAAATGGCTAGATATTGTTGGTGAGGAGACAATAACATATGATATGAAGGAAGCTACAGTGTCGACATTGGCGGGAAGATAAGGTTCGTGCAAAAGTCTTTACACCTATTAAAATATCTGTTATAACATTGTCTTGTAGACTTGGATGGAGAAGAGTAAATCAACATCTTTGTCACAGTAATAAGCTGTCTGGAGACAGACTGTTTGGGATCTTTATTGGTTCTTTTTCTAGGTGTGGTGCTTCCAGGAGTGCTTGGGGAATCTGAAATCGAGATAACTTATCACACACACTGTTTTCTACGGTGTACTGTTAGGGCCATCGCGTTTTCTCTGAGGACGGAAAACGCGAAGCATGACAGTACGATGGTGACAGTACGACAATACGATGGTGACAATACGACAGTACGATGGTGACAACGCGACAGTACGACAGTACGATGGTGACAACGCGACAATACGATGGTGACACTACGACAATACGATGGCGAAGCGCGATAGTACGATGGTGACAGTCCATCGTATTGTCGTATTGTCACCATCGTATTGTCGCGTTGTCACCATCGTACTGTCGTAGTGTCACCGTCGTACTGTCGTAGTGTCACCATCGTACTGTCGTACTGTCACCATCGTATTGTCACCATCGTACTGTCGTACTGTCACCATCGTACTGTCGTAGTGTCACCATCGTACTGTCGTATTGTCACCATCGTACTGTCACCATCGTACTGTCGTAGTGTCACCATCGTACTGTCGTACTATCACCATCGTATTGTCGTACTGTCACCATCGTACTGTCGTACTGTCACCATCGTACTGTCGCCTTCCTGTTGGGCATGCGCATAACTGAATATAAACATGGAGGAAAACCTTGACACTGTCATCAGGTCTCATTTTAATAATGGCCTCACATATAAGGAGATAATTGTACTGATGAGAATAGAGCAAGGAATATATATGAGGTATCTTCTGTTAGATATAGTCAAAATGAGTTAATTAACGTAGCATGACTTCTACAAATCAATGACTGTAACAATGCTTAGATTTTATTACAAGGGCTATTCTATTCTGTGTTAGGAATGAAATTAATTTTGTGAAAGTTTACGTGTTCCAGTGTACAAGTATTAAATTTTCTATTCTACTTTCGGTTTCTAAGCTTTATGTATCAAGTACTCCCCCTTTACTTTTTTTTCTCAGGAATGTGCAACATTTTGAGCTCAACTATTCCTACTCAACCCGTCATCGTTAAGTTTTTCATACCAACTCACTTTTATTAGTGTCCGTCAATTGAAAAGGAAACTGAATCAGTTAAAGTTGAAAAGACGCCAACACTGGAATCACAGACAGGTGGAAGTGGCTATTCAGGTACATTTTAAATAAATGTTTGTATTAATTTTGAAGGCGATTCGAATATATATATAATGTTATTGTTGAAGCCTTGCTGAAACGTTTATTCTTTAAGACATTTTTACCTGAAATGTAAAACGGCTATTTTACTCACCTTACATTAATTGATGTGTGAGCCAATTTCATATTTAGACAAATTCAATTCAAGTTTGAATAAGCCAAATGTTTAACATTAGCTAACATTGGCGTCCTTGCGTGGTTGGTACTATGAATTAATTTCCAACACTTCAAATTAACCTGACTGGGCACAAGTTGGAATTTTAGCTCATTCGGGCTGAAAGATTAGAAATTGTAGATTTCAATGGCTTCAAAAAGTGAGTTACTCAAGACATTACTACCACAATGACAGATTGAAGTATTTACTATGTAAATATGGTTATCATGTCAAATATATTTTGAAGAGGCTTCAAAATAACACCTCCTAGCATGGGATTCGAACCCACTGCCTCCGCCAATATAGGAAAAATGCAAATTACTGTAAATACTGAAAATAATTACCCAGCCTGTACTCACTGATACAGTTACAGTTTACAGTTTACAAGTAAACATTCTGTTATGGTTCAAAGCCTATGCATTTTCCACGATAAAACTACACATTGATTGTTTTCTTCGACAGACAGAGCTTGCAGGCAGTGGCGGGAATCTTGGCTGCCGTTCAATGACAACAAGGCTTTTGTCACGACATGGAATTTCTGTCGGAAGGTTTGGATCTCATTTTAAATTTACGTTGTAATTTTTAAAACCACAGAACGTTATATATAATATAATTTGCATTAAAATACTAAAAACAATATCGTCCTAACACATGTCCTTGTAAAATAATTTCCAGGAGACAAAGTTCATAATTATTTATTTTAAATTGAACGCTATTCTTTTGTTTGTTTGTTTGTTTGTTTGTTTTACAGCATGTTCGGTAATCATTCCGCAGATGTTTCAGACATTCGTGTTTTATATGATTAAACATAAACATGATATGTATTACTTTGCGAATAAGTAACTTCACATGCTATTTCATTTTATATCACAGAGACACCGTACTTGAACATCTCCGTCGTTTAGACCCCGAAGGAATCGAGAGAAGGTTGTCTCATAGGTTGTCCAGACGAGAATATTTTAACAAAGGTCCAAACTATCTTGTGCACGTTGATGGCTACGACAAGATTAAAAGATTTGGTTTTGCCATCCATGGCGCTATCGACGGGTGAATATACATTTATTCATATCATTATAATTAGTGCTCACACTCTTCTTAGCGATTACAGAGCGCTTTAATGCAATAACACTGACCAGAAACAGCTGCCCTGTAAACAATGAAAGCATATGCATGCAGTTACTCGATTCATATAATAAAACTATATCAACCAAACATAATAATAATAATAATAATAATAATAATAATAATACAGCTTTTATCCATTTCTACAGATATTCCAGGAAAGTACTTTGGTTAAAAGTTGGGAGAACAAACAATGATCCTGCTGTGGTAGCTTCTTACTTTTTGGAGTGGTTGCAGGAAAATGAAGGTACAATTTATCTTAGATGTTTGTTTATATCTTATATAATTATACTTAAGTAAGAATAAAATGTTTATGTGTATCCATTTGTTAAAATTTGTAAAGCGCATTGCTATTACATTTCATGTACATATATAGATGGGTGTGTAAATTGATAGATGCAATTATAGATATATAAATAGTTAGACAGATCGATCGATAAATTATTATCCATCTACTTACTTTTACTAATGTCGGTCACAAGCTATGTTACAGAAATGTTATATCGACAATAAAGAAATATTGAATTAAATTGAATTGATCGATAATAATAGGAGGCGCGATAGCTCAGTTGGTTAGACTAATGACTGTCTCCTGAGGTTTAAGGTTAGATCCTGGGTAAAACCTATAGACACTCAGTTTTTCCCACCTAATGTTGATCCAACTGTTTCATAACAAGGTTTTCTTGATTTTCATCTCTTATTTGAAAGCATTTCAAAAAAAATATGCAAGTAATACATCATTTCAAAGATCTCAATGGGGGTTATAGGATTTTTCGAATTTTTACAAGAAGTTTAAAATGTTGATTTAGTAGCCAAAAGCTCATTTTCCCATTGTAAAATAATAGTCTAAGTATTTGAGAAAAATATCAAAAGGAATCATATTTTTATGTTTATTTTGAAGTACCTAAGACATCCTGGTATTTTCCAAACAATCCAAAGACAATAAAAGCCAAAGTTTGAATTTTTATTTTTTTCATGTCGCAGAAATTTACATTGGAAAATATCCCCTCAAAATTGATTTTTTAAGATAACTTATAAAGTATTAAAGATATTTCAAAAAAAACAAAAAGTTCCTTTAAATCCAACACACACACACGCGCGCGCGCACACACACGTGCACGCACACGCACACACAAATACATATTACCTTCAATTAAAAAAATATTATGAAAATTGTGCAAATAGCACCTAGTGGTGAACTCATTAATAAAATTACCTTTATCAATGTAAAGCACCAACTGTAAATGCTTTATATTTAGCTTCGTTAAAAAAACAAAATATTGAAGTAATAATTATCAGTTCTTATTGAAAGTATAAATTGTAACAATATTTGCAGGAGTTCCTTATTGCATAAGGATGGATGCTGGAACCGAAAATGTAATATTGGCAGATATTCAAAAGGCGTTTAGATGGTTCAATAACGACAGACGGTGTGGTGAAAAAAGTGTTATTATTGGCAGTTCGCACACCAATCAGGTCAGGTGAACTATTTATATAAAACGCACTCTGTTAAATAGCATATTAATGTGCTTACAAAACCTTTATCATATATAATGATAACGTCTTTGTACAAAAGGACAAACATGTCTTTTTTAACTGCTGTAATAAGAACTGGGAACTCTTACATTCTTATAACCTAGGGTAACTACTGCTAAAATGTGTATGAAAAATATATGAAAATATCGTTCTTTTTCTTTTTACCTCCGTACAAAATAATAGGCAACGTTTTATTTGTGCAAATTGATGCAACGCATCAATGCAAAATATGATCTGCTATATTACCAGTGAGTAACATTTTGTGGGGATATATAACCATTTTGTAGAAAATTTGGAAAGTGTTTCGTTAGAAGTGTGTAGTGCGTATATATTTTCATAAAAAGATGTTGACTTCAAGTTTTTAGAAAATGATGTAGTTTAATTTTCTCAGCATGTGGCTCATTTCATGAAAATCGTTCCGTCGTCCAGACTAGACATTTAGTCATTTTGACACTTATAGTGGCGAAGCGTGATAGTAAAAATATTGCTTGTTAGTTTGGTAAGATGTAAAATAATTCTTCGTACTCATGAATCACTTTTATAGTTTTGTTACTTATCTAGAGAATAGAATGTTGGTGGAGACAACTACACCAACTATGCACATCAGCTTGGAAAGAAATGTTTTCAGTCATGGAAGAGAACAATGTGTACAGCACAGCCAATGAAACTCACATGTAAGGACATCATTAAAACCTATCTTTATTTCTGTAAAATAAGTTATTTTCTGAAAAGACCTGGGTGGTCAGTGTTATCAACTTTAATCTTGTTTTTACTTAAATATGCTATTGTTTTAATTTTCCTTTCAAGTTACAAAATTATTATTTTCATTGCGCAATTTCATTCTCAGCTAATTCATTTTATTCAGAGATTTTGGCGAGATAATGTACCAATAAGATCGGGTACATTTCATTTAAAAATACTTGTCGCTGACAGTTTACGAAAGTAGGGCGAAAATAAAGTGAATGCTTTTATATAATTGTAGAATTTCTGTTTCCTTCTGATCGTTTTTTAATAAAATGTACTTAAATTGATAACAGCTGCCATCAAAGTTTAGTATTTTGACCGTAATTAGTGAATGTATCTAAAAATATCCTGTATTGATTTCATTGCAAACAGGGAATGCGTTCGATACTGCTTTATGCAGGTACTGCAGATAGAGTTGGACCAGATACGCTTGGAATGGAATAGATCAGATCAGAAGGCAAAATCAACAGGACGCACCCCAAGGAAAACCTATGATATTATTTCATCACCCAGAGCTTTACGGTATTTGTACCAAATTATTGTTATACACAACATTTCTCATGACTAAAAAATGTATCCTAACATAATACGGACCAAAGCACATATATGAGCCTATTGCCAAAAACTATATCAAGATAAATGTGACGTCATAATTCAGTGCCGCTACTTTTCGCGTCTATCGAACAAACTGAATACTTTCTGAACACAGTGCTATACAGCAATCATGTGAAAGTCCATGGGTTAAACAAACAGCCTTTTTGCGGGCGATCTTTTACAAATTTTACAATAAAACTGCAGGAAAACGTTTATCTCATAAAAAAAATCTCCTTTCATATACCGTTTTCGGCGTTTCGGTTTAGAATAATTACCAAATGTAACAGAATCACTTGACTTTCTATTCCTTCTGGTTAACAAAAAATGTATTGGCGTCTCCCCTAAAATTGTCTCCAGTGTTACCCTATACAAACTCCAATAGAATCAAAAAGCAAGATTTTGTTTTCTCGGATTAAACGTGTCTTTTTTCTTTACATTTCAATAAAACTATGTTTTACACTTAACAACTTTTACACATAACAACATGGTTACGTTATCATCATATAATATCAAGCGATTCGTGCTAAAACTGACTAACTTTACAGCTGGATGTTTAAATGAAATCGTTGAACAATTATGTTCATGTGTTCGTGTTCAGCAGGCCGATGAGGCTGTAAACTCGGCCACGTGATACTAATAAACCGTCTAAATTACAAGCATTTTTTTTACTGTTTTTTTTAATATAAAAATTGTATTATTTTTGTTATTTTATAAGGTACCAAAGACTACAAAATGTTGATAAACATGGAAGAGTTGACCGTTTTTAGAGAGATGTATCCTCTTTCCGATCCCGTTGGTCATATAGCCACACGGAGAGCATTGGACAGTCTTCTTGAAAGAGGTGGAAAGAGTAAACCAGATACCCTACAGGAAGCACGAGACTTGTTACCATGGATTTTGAATCATATTAATTAATGTTTAGTTAACAATGCTTTAATTAAGCACATCATGGGATTAACATTTCAGAGATCAGAGTAAAATTTCCGATTTTAAACAAAATTTCGCCATGTTTTAAGCCTTAAAGGTTATTGTTGCGGCCCTTTGGACTTTGTCAATTTGTTAAAAAAGAAACAGAAATAAACATAATTGGAAAATATGTGTCTTTTTGTCTAGCTTGCTCTACTTTTTGTTGATTTGCCCTGTTTCTCCAACCTATATCTTATTCATTCTTTCAACGCGAATTGATACGATGCATCTATATATTTACATGTATAAAGTGCATAATTAGGCTGGAGAAAAGTAAGTGTAAAACAAATAAACCAAATGTCTTCTATTTCTTTTTGTGGTTTTGTTGTTCCCTCATTGTAGTTTGCTCTGGATGAAGTCCATACCCGAGGAAAAGTTGGTAAAGATCATTCCTATAAATTTTCATTAAGATTCCATCAGAGGTATATGAGAACTAGTCCAGACAAACTTTACTAAAAATGACCATTTAGGTACCATAACTCTGCCAAAAAAAATCCGAGCAGAAAATCATGGCGATATGCACAACTAGTCTTGGTGACAAACATTTTTGTGAACTTTCATTGAAATCTTCCTAGCGGCAAGATATTCCGGACGGACAGACACAGCGCTTACTAAATGCCGCCCTTCGGGGGCATAAAATGAGTAGCTTGATCCGAGACTAGGGACATTAATATCAGCAGCCGGGTATATGGTAATACGGGAATCACATCAACTCAACTCAACTCAACTCAATATATTCTATTGTAACATAAGGCCTCCGGCCCATAATACAATATAACAAATATAAAAACAATACATAAATAGTTGTGCCTAACATTAACCCACTTTTGGAACTTATTTACTTATAAGTGCTAGTTTTAGAAGTATTTACCGCAGATTGACATAAGATTTATGAACAAAACAAAAACCAAAAAAAATATGAACAAAGAAAGAAAAACAATTAATCTAACATGGGAAATCATCACCTGTTTCGTATTTATTGTAACAAAAATAATGTGTAGATGTTCCCTCTTTTTTAGTTTATACATATGTGGGATTTATGGAATTTAAACAACAGTATTAAATTAGTTTACTTAAATTATTTATCATGTGCCCATGTGAGATATGTAATACGTCAACATTTATAATTTGCCATTTATACATGAAACATATAAAATATTCTTTGTATTTAATAGCCCCTGAACTGTGAGAATAAGGAGATTATGGTAACTAACTTAACTACTGAATATAACACTGAAAATTTATATCTGGATGATGAAGGTTACGTATGTCATCTTAATCATAACAGATTATATTACTGATTACATTTTTTTGTAATGCTGCAACATTATAAACAAATAACCAGTGTTTCACAAATGATGATAAACAATTATGACTTGTTTGTATAAAAAGGGGTAATAAAAAAGTTTCATGCTAGGTAACCAAATTATTCATAGATGGGTTTAAAAGGTATATATAATTATGATCAGGATTAATCATTGTCAATAACAGAAGCATGATGTACATCATATAATAAATGATAAACAAATTGAGCTACCCTTCTAATAGTGTGTTCATAAGTGTTTTTGAGAAGATTATAAAAGTCTTCAACTCTTGTGTTGCCTGTATACCATGTATATAAATACTTATTTCGCGTTTCATTATATTGTGGACATACAAAAAAGGCATGGTATTCACATTCAATAAGTAAAGACAAAACTGACAAAATCTTTCATGTAATGGTATATTGTTATGCCGTCCAGTTTCAATCATAAAACTGTGGTTAGAGCATCTAAACTTGGTCAAAGCTTTTTTAAACTTAAAAGGTAATTCTAAAGTAAGATATGACTCTATATCTAACAAACTTTTAAATTGTTTATAATGATAACATCTACTTGCCGAATTCAAATCATCCTTCCAACATTGATTATAATGTATAGATAATCTTTCTTTAAATTGAGATACAAACAAATCTATATTTCCAATATTTTGTGATATCCAAACTACTCCATATCCATAATAAAAGAGAATAATCTTAATTTTTGTTGCCCAACAAATACGTTCAACATCATCAAGTTTTTTAAGCATTAGATAACATTGTTTGGGATATCTGTAACTGGGCATAGTCAGCAATTTGCACCAGTACTTGATACAATTTACTATATATGTTACACATAGAGGTTGTCTTCCACATTCACCTAAAGCAATACATGTATTTATGGTCTTATTTAAATGAAGATGTTTCCTACAGAAATTGTTCTGAACCTTTTCAATATTATTACAATATTGATAACCCCACACTTGGGAACCATAGTTTAGAACTGGTTTAATCATAGTATCAAAAAGTTGAAATAATTCTTTGGAAGGAAAATATCCAAAAGGCTTTTGAGATTTAAGAAGTGAAAAAATAGCCTTTTCAGCTTGTGAAACTAACTGTTTTTGAGCTTGACTCCATGACAAATTATATGAAACCATTAAACCCATATACTTGTAGCAATTAACAACACTAATTTGTTCCCCTTTATAGTACCACTTAATGTCCCACCGTTTCTAAATACCATGATTTTGGTTTTATTTAGATTAACTTCCATACCAGTAGATTCACAAAAACTTTCAATAACATTTATATGCTGTTGTAAGTTTACAACTGTTTCAGCAAAATTTGCAATATCATCTGCAAACATGAGGCAAACAATTTCTTCAAAGTTTTCATTAATGAATATACCCTTTATATTATTTTCTTTCAGCAAATTATACAGCTCATCAATGTACAATATAAAAATAGTAGCACTTGTCTTATCTCCTTGACGTGTTCCAATATTACAAGGGAAAAAGGAACTATAAGAGTCACATTTTATATTTGAGTTTATACAGTCTTTGCTTATTTTAACACATGATTGTAATTTTTCATACATTGAATGAATAATAAGGATTTAAGACATATGACAATCAACTAATTTATTCCAAATATCAAACACGCTGTTCAAAATGAAACATTATACAAGAGGGTCAAGATGGCCCTAGATTGCTCACCTGAGGTTGGTTTGAATAAGTAGGGTGGTATAAATTCAAAGGCTCAATATTTGAACATTGTGAACTCCTTTTGACCTCACCTCAAATGACCTATGTTCCGACTTTTTCAAGAAATCAATCAAACATTCTGACCAATTTTCATGACATCTGAGGAAAAGATGCAACCTCCCTTATATGGGCTTTGCAACCTAGTTTTTGACCCAAGATGACCCATGTTCGAACTTGTCCAAAAAATCATTAGGACAAACATTCTTACCAATTATCATGACATTTGAGACAAAAATGCAACCTCATGAGTGTAAACAAGTTTTTACCATATTTGGGCATTGTGACCTAGTTTTTGACCCAAGATGACCTATGTTCGAACTTGTCCAAGAAATCAATATGACATACATTCTGACCATATTACATGACATTTGAGGCAAAATGCAACCTCTAGACTGTTTACAAGCTTTTTCCTTATACATGTATGGGCATTGCGACCTAGTTTTTGACCCAAGATGACCCATTTTCGAACTTGTCCAAGAAATCATTAGGACAAACATTCTTACCAATTTTCATGAAATTTGAGACAAAAATTCAACCTCAGGAGTGTTAACAAGTATTTGGGCATTGTGACCTAGTTTTTGACCCCAATGACCAATGTTCGAACTCGTACGAGAAATCATTTTATACCAATTTATTTTAGTTCAATTGTGTAGAAAGCTTTAAGCTTATAAACACACGCTCGAATCCGTTCCTGGAACCAACCAGTATTGAGCAATGAGTGTAAAGTTTCTTGCTCACAGAAACAACAGGTAGCCCTTGACTGGGTTCGAACGCACGCCCCGCAATCCTACGATTTCAAGTCCGATGCGTTAACCACTCGACCACGCCGCCACTCATGAGAAATCATTTGGTCAAACATTCTGACAAAGTTACATGAGAATTGAGACAAAAATGCTACCTCTAGAGTGTTAACGAGGTAAGTGTGGACAGATGACGGACATTGATCGATCCTAATATCTCACCCTGAGCATGCTCAGGCGAGCTACAAATCAAATGATAAATGGTTGTTTTCAGCTGTTTTGTCACAAGGTCGTGAATTCCAAATCTAATAGGTTTTGACCATGACCTCTCATATGGCAAAAGTCTATTCAAGTTTACTTCCTATATTTTGAGGAATCCACCAGATTCCTTTATCGATCTCACTAATAGTGATGTGATTAGATCTGGATCATTCACCCTAGGCAACCAAAGTTGCAGAGAACATGTGGAGACCGATGGCAACCTTCCATCATCATATGTGTAAAAGTCAATGTCTATTAGTTTATCAAACCCACATGGCGGCACCTTATCAGCTCCAGTTATGAATGATAAGAGTTCTCCCAAAGTAACGTCGATCTCTCCGGCTAAAAAACAAGGAATAAAGAAATGGTTAATTTGTAATAACTTCTATCATTAACATCAAAAAATATGTAGTTATCTTATTACCTCTTAATAAGTAAAAAAAATAGGAAATTTCCATTATGGTATAAGGTATCATTTTCTTGGACAAACAAATTCAACTAGAAAACAGTCTTTGATTGAACAAAAACCCATGTCTCCCCACAGCCTGTTGTTATAGAGAGTAGTGTGCTTGAAGGTTGTAAAATAACAGGGGATAATTTGTTTGAATGTGCATGATCATCTTTATACTGGGTGAGCATTTCATTCAAGAGTTATACATATCCTTTATTGCCTTTTTTGAAGGTAGAGAGCAAACACAATTTTGTAGCATTTGACCTTTGACCTCTGAGTGAGACTTTGATTTTAAAGTTGGTTCTGCATGTTTCCTTTATGAGTTGACTTAAGTTTCAGTACTATCCTTCTAGGTTTTTCAATAAAAGAGGGGACTCAGTAGTTTCTGAGAAGTCGCCCAGGTTAGTTTTATGACCGATGGACAGACGACACAGATTGGATGCCTATTTCTCATAGCTACTCTGTAGCAGGCAATACAAGAATGTAAAAATAAATATAAATTTATACTCGATGTTTAATGAAAACAATAAAATCAAATTCACCTTCAATAGATTGTATAAATGTCTCCCACCCAAATATGGAAATCTCTTCCAGAGCTCTTTGATTTGAGCCTTGATCGCTTAAATTAGTTTTAAACAATGACAACATCTTTTCACCATCTAATTCTTCTGGGTCACAACAGAAAAGACTCCTAAACAGGTCTGCATATGATGAAACCATATCCCAAGCTTTATTGACGCTATTCATTCCAGATGTAAACTGAAAGACCTCTGCAGAAGTCCTATATAAACAGAAATAAAAATAATTGCTTGTACTCAATATAGTGAGTTAAGAAAATTAAGAAACTAAAATAAAGTTTTCAATAAGAGCTATTATAGCAATCAGCGCTATTCAAACTCTTGATAGTTTAGTACAAAAGCTAATTAAAAAATTTCTAACTCGAAAAAGGGGCTAAACTATTTGAAAAGTAAATCAGGGTTATGGTGCATATGAAGTAATACAATCAAAGAAAAAAATGTGTGAGGTTTCATGACATTCCCTTCAGAAATTACGGAGATATGAACTTGAATGTGAGTCAGAAAAGTTGCATGATGATAGCACCTCTTTTTCTAAGGAATTGGGAATTTATAGGCTGCGCTATTCAAGTCCTGACTGTGCAAGCCATTGCCCATGAAATTTCAAATTGATATCTTAAATATCTTTCAAGATATGCCCTGTCAGTAGACAGCCCGAAGAATAAGAAAAATGTATGTTAACTAAACATGCTATTGCAAATTTCAGGTTCTGAATATCACGGTGAATACCTGTAGAATATGTGGTGTTTTAATAAAAGTTGTATCAAAGTCTCCTTTTCTTCTCTTGCCATTCTGTACACATTTGACACTCCCAAATCTATAAGTTGGTCACTATACTCAAGGAGAAAGGCATCTTCTTTTTCAGCATTGTCAGCATCTCGCAACTGAAAAACAAGAACTGTCACTAAGGTAGCACGCTCGACTTTTCTCAGTGCTGGATAGCATAGCAGAAAGTTTTCATTAAAAAGAATCCAAAGAAGGAAACAATAATTACATTTAAGCAGGCATATTTATTGTTACTGTTCAGTTATGAAAAGGGAATAATTCCAAAACAACAAGTTATTGCCCTTAGTAGTATGGTAGATGTTGTGCCAATAAATGTATATTTCAACTTTCAATCAAAACTCTGCCAATATTGAGTTCCATATTTGAAAGTAAAAGAGAATATACTGAGGTAATTAAAACACAATTGTTTTCATTGTAACGTGAATCTAATTGTCAAACATTTGAAAGTGATTGATTAACCAGTTATTAATTAAGTTTCAACAGAAAACATCTCTACATATTAATTGCCAGAACAGACGAGTTAAAACAATTCCAAACCTTTCTCATTTTTATTTTTTATAGTGTAAGATGTTATTTTCATCATAAATTTATTAACCATCTATTCACTGTAGCTTAAAATATCTTATAACAATAAACTGTCAGAACAGCTAAGAACAAGGTAATATTATTACTCTATTAACAGAATGTTTTACCAGCTGTATCATGGTGCTGATGTTTTCTGGTAGATTACCAATATCTTTAATCTCCTTTTTACTCCCAGTCATAAGATCGTAGAGATCCGGTGACAGAAAATGTATCGCAGGACCACCCTGGGATAGTGACATTGCCACTAACTGTCCAATCATGCGGTAATGTCCCTTTTCCAATGATGGTAAATCATGTGAGAATAATTTCACTCCTGCAGGACCTCGAAAAAAATTGAGTCATGTAGAGCATTGAACACCAACCTGTATAAATCATAAAAAAGTTATTTCCATGAAAAAGCGAGGAATTAAAAAGTGAAATGTAATGTGGTGAAGAACACTTTTATAAAATATTCAATTTTCAAAGGGGGTGATAATACATGTATATTCTTTAAAAGAGTGTCAAAACATTTGGGTGAAGATGAAGAACAACTATTTCAAGCTGTAAGTAAATCCAATCTAAGACAGAGAAATTTTAAAGTAAAATGTAATATGGTGACAGACACACATTTTTACAAATATTATAAAGTAAGTTCAAAGGGGAGATAAATGTAATTCTGACAAAATATATCTTAATGTTATCAACATGAACAACTATGATGAAGAACAACTATTTTAAGTTCGAAGACAAGAGAAGTTACAAAGAAATATGTTTTGTGGTCACTGGTGACATATAGACACACAAATAACAGAGTAACCGACAAGCAGATTCCAGTATAGCCCTTACAAACATTCGTTTACTGGGGTAAAAATATAACAGTTAAAGAGGCAATAGGGCAATAGTGTTGTATCACTCACCTGAGTCACCATCACCATTATGTGACCTTTACCTCAGTATGCAGGTTATATATGTACCAATTACTTATTTAAAAAAGTCAATACATAATAGGTAGTGTAGGAGGAAAGGTAGAAAATCTGTTCTTAGTAAAAGTATGTCCACACATACTAGTTATGTAAGGAATCATTTACTATTTACCTCATACAGGGGCCATGGGTTTAGAAAAAAAGCTAGTTACATAGAGCTCAGAAAGGTATATGGTACATACATTAAACTATGGTATATGTAACTTGTATACTTTTAAACTTATTGTATCATTAGTTACAGAAGCATGAACATTTTTAATCTTTGAGAAAAAATGTGCGCTGTGCCTTCCCTCAGTACAGCTTCTGACAAGAGAAGTTTTACAGGTTTTCTTAGATTTAAAAATCTATGATAAATGAAGGGAATCCTAGATGACGGACATCCATTGATGCTTAAAGCTCACACAAGCACAATATGCACAAATGCTATAGGAGAACACACAAATACTTTTACAGGAGCAGAGAATAAACTTTACCTAAAAAACTCTCTCCTTGGTCCACCCAGATCTTCCCCAGTCTCACCGGAAAACTTGATGTAAAGTCTACGTCTAAAATCAAAACCCTTCCTATCCATTCCTTTTAATGTGGTTTGTAGAATTTGGCTTCTGAGTACCAATAATTTGGTTACTGACTCAGTGTTTGTGATGGTTTCCTCCTGGAAGTTCCTCAGAATGTCCCTGATATTCATTTCTTCTACATTGACAGGAATGTCCCTGAATTAAAAGACTTTATATAAAATATAACAAGGATGCCCCCAGGAGGGGGCTCATGTAATTTGACATTGTAATGGGGGTATTCTTAACATTTGACCCCAAAATGTTTAGGCGGATAGAGCTCATCAAGATGCATCAGTATATGAAGTTTCATGGCTGTATGTAAATGCATTCTAATGTTACAGACATTTGAAAATTTTTCTTTGTCAGAAATTCAGACTCAGACTTAGATAAGTAGGATGGATAGCCATAGGCATTCTCTCATGACTGTTATGTGATGACAAAAAAATAATAACATGATAACAAGACTTCAAAAGTTTGGGATAAGAACACTAATAAAGAACATGATTTGTCAACTTACAACTTATCTTTGTTGTCTGAGTGAAGACTTCCCAACAAAACAGCCTGCAGTTCCTCATCTTCACTATCAACAATGTTAATCACATCTTGTTGATGTTGATTTTCACTGAAAAGCACAGGAATTTCATAAATGTTTAATATTTGTCTCATATGAAATTAATATTTTTAAAAAGAGCAACATCATGCCAGTATCCGGTCGAATGTTGAACACTGAGGACATCATTAGACACATAATACATGTGAGAAGTTTCAAGTCAATATCTTAAGCAGTTACAGAGATATGATGTTGAATGCAAAACTTTACACCCGAAATTTCTAAGAAAAAAAAGGGACATAATTTTGCTAAAATATTTGACAGAGATATCTACTTTTGCATCCAGATGGGGATTACGATGGTTAAACAAATATGCAAAGTTTCAATTAAATATCTTTTAATCTATGTACTCTCACAAAGAGCAAAGCAAGCATTTTCCCCAAAATTGATATTTTACTTTTATTCTTAAATTCTTCAAATAAACTTGGTTGCAAATTTAAAATTACATCATATATTATTTTGAATGTATCATATATTATTTTGAACTTATCAATGATTGAATAGTTGTATATTTGTGTGATCATACTGCTCTTTAAAATAAATTGTCATTAATATCTCAACAATTGACTTTCTTGGACTTTTCGGAACTACAAATAATAAACTCAGTAAATACAAACAAAACAACAACCCAGAAGAAAAACAACCGCCCACAAACCGTGCACCAAAGCTGACTGCATCAGTGGAATTGAACTGACCACTACATTTTAATAACACATGCATGCAAAATAAACAAGAGCCGTCAGAGACGGGTTATGCTCCCCAACGCCGCTTTGTCACAAATACTTTTTTGTTAGAACAGGAAGAATTTGTAAGAAAGATATTGTATTTGAAAGTTTCCTTTACGATTCAAACAGAAAGCATTTTACAATATTGTACAAAAATAAGACAAAAAAAAATGAGAAATTTCAAAGGGCACTAACTCAAAAATGAATAAAGCAAGAGTTATGGTTCTTGTGCATTGCACTGCTCCGCATTGAGATCATTCTACTTATGAAGTTTCAAGTTCAGAAACTTTTATACTTTGTGAGATATGCACCAGATAAAACTAAGTAAGAGAAATTTCAAAGGGAAATAAATAAAAAATCAATAAAGCAAGATTTATGGTTCTTGTGCACTGCACTGCTCCTCATTGAGATCTATCTACTTATGAAGTTTCAACTTCCTAACTCTTATACTTTGTGAGATATGCCCCGGACAAAAAGTAAGTATGGTAAATTTCAAAGGGCATTAACTCTATAATGAATAAAGCAAGAGTTATGGTTCTTGTGTGCTGCACTGCTCCTCAACGAATTCATTCTACTTATGAAGTTTCACGTTCATAACTCTTATACTTTGTGTGATATGCCCTGGACAAAAAATAAGTAAGAGAAATTTCAAAGGGCAATAAATCAAAAATCAATAAAAGCAAGAGTTATGGTTCTTATGCACTGCACTGCTCATCATTGAGATCTATCTACTTATGAAGTTTCAACTTCATAACTCTTATACTTTGTGAGATATGCCCCGGACAAAAAGGAAGTATGAAAAATTTCAAAGGGCAATAACTCAAAAATGAATAAAGCAAGAGTTATGGTTCTTGTGCACTGCACTGCTCCTCCCTGAGATCTATCTAGTTATGAAGGTTCAACTTCATAACTCTTATACTTTGTGAGATATGCCCCAGACAAAAAGTAAGTATGAGAAATTTGAAAGGGCAATAACTCGAAAATGAATAAAGCAAGAGTTATGGTTCTTATGCACTGCACTGCTCCTCATTGAGATCTATCTACTTATGAAGTTGCAACTTCATAACTCTTATACTTTGTGAAATATGCCCCGGACAAAAAGTAAGTATGAGAAATTTCAAAGGGCAATAACTCAAAAATGAATAAAGCAAGAGTTATGGTTCTTGTGCACTGCACTGCTCCTCATTGAGATCTATCTACTTATGAAGTTTCAACTTCATAACTCTTATACTTTGTGAGATATGCCCCGGACAAAAAGTAAGTATGAGAAATTTCAAAGGGCAATAACTCAAAAATGAATAAAGCAAGAGTTATGGTTCTTGTGCACTGCACTGCTCCTCATTGAGATCTATCTACTTATGAAGTTTCAACTTCATAACTCTTAGACTTTGGGAGATATGCCCCGGACAAAAAGTAAGTATGAGAAATTTCAAAGGGCAATAACTCAAAAATGAATAAAGCAAGAGTTATAGTTCTTGTGCACTGCACTGCTCCTCAACGAGATCTAACTACCTATGAAGTTTAGTCTTGATACCTCTCATAGTTTTTGTGTAATTGTCCGGACAATATTATGACGGACGGACGGACGAACGAACGAACGAACGGACGAACGGACGGACGAACGGGACGGACGGACGGACAAAGCGACAACTATATGCTCCCCCGAATTTCGGGGGGAGCATAAAAATGGCTGCAAAAGGGTATGATAAAACTTCTTAACAAAGACATGCAACTCTTGAAAGCTGACATGCAGGTATATAAAATAGAAAAGCTGAAATAATAGTCATTTAATATACAACTATTTTGGTAATGCTCAGAGTGTCAAAATCAAAGTACAATGTGTAATCATTAATGCATCCCTGTATAATACAAATTTGATAATGACATGTAATAATGAAAATTTGTTGCTTTGCTATCCTATAATATTTCTATGTATTCCTTTTAAGCTCATTCATCATATTTTCTTATAACCAACAAGAAGTTGTTGCTTTGACATACATGTAGTCTGACTTCAATATTTTGTATATCAGGACATGTCACATTTTGTGCAATAAAATTTTTCATGTTTTTTTTTTATTTGATTTCAACACCTATGAGCATTGAAAACCAACACAAATTTAGTGTACCTTAACGATGGTGTCTGTAAGTATCTACGACTCTATGAAAAACAGATCAGTTATAATTGTGTCAATCAAACATTAAGTTACAAAACTGCAATGCATGTGTCAAACCCTCCTATGCTTTTCATACATAACATCAAGTCTTCTCTTATCCTTAGATTGTTTTGTAACTAAACTTACGGTTTGTAACTAAACTTACAAAGGTAATATAAACAAGACGGATAGTCAAAATAAATGACATCAAAATGAATGACAGAGTTATGGAACTTGGTCAGCGAACTTAACATATTACCCTGAAGATGTGTGAAGTTTAAGAGGGCTGATATGTGTAGTAGTTGCTGAGATACAACTTGCATGCCATAACTAAACTAAGACTTTAAAAGTCCAAAAAGAGGGATAATTTAGTCAAAAAGAATGACAGGGTTATTGGTCTTGGTAAGTGAGCTTATTATATCAGCCTAAAGACATGTGTGAAGTTTCAAGTGAATATCTTGATGGGTTGCTGAGATTTAACTTCACTCCAAACCCAGCGCAACGCCGGGTGAATAGGTAAGCACTGCTATTCTTCGACTCTACTATTCTTCGAATAGTCCAGCTAAAAATGTTTGTGTTTAGCTCAACTGTCATTTTTATGTCATTTTATGACTAATGAAAACACTATATGTTAGTTAGGATAGACTACCAGTTCTACGCAAAGTCATGCAAAGTAAAATACCACTGCCACAGATATTAACTAGCTAAGCAAAGAAAGCTCACCAATGACAAAGATCTCTGTTGCCGGCGCTGGATTGTAGGTAGGTCTGAATCTGTATTCTGACAGTCTTGGGAAGACAAAGATGCAAGTGACTCAGCTAATGTTGTTGATGATACAGATCTTAGTGACACAGCCCCTGTTTGGTCTTCATTTGCTACCTCACTAGCCCTATCAAATTGGTTAACAAAGATTATATTATGACTGAAATTGTTTTGAATGAAGAGAAAGTTCTGGTGTGTGTAGCAATATTTTAGATACGAACTTTTCCTTAAACAATGCTGACAGATAAAGATTTAGTATTAATAGTAACAGGATGTTGACTTTGTAGAAGTGGTGTAAGTTTTAAGTGCTCCAGTAATATATCATTGTTATAATATGAATCATAGCAATACTAACCGTATTTAGAGGCAGCATGCAACTAACTTATTACCAAAATAAATTTACCATATTTACCATAATTAAAGCTGTTAAAATAGCTACTTAATTGTAGATATCAGCACACTAACAATAAAGGCATTTTTTGTTCCAAATCCATTATGAATTTTGAGCTTTTCCAAACATTCTATATATACTCACTAGCTAACATGTTCTTTTTTTCAAAGTTAATTACCAGTATCATTTTATTACTAACTTTAAATTCTGCATTTGAAATGCTTCAGAATTTATCATGTCATACCAGACTTTAATAAGTCAATTAATTACACAATAATACCATAAGTTATCACCTGGCTGATGAACAAGACTCTTCATTTGTCCCTCTTAATTGTCTGTCAGGCTGTAAAACAAGGATTTTTGTAAGTGTTGCAATTATATATCCATTACAAATGAACACCAGAACTATAACTTAAGGTGATGCATATCGGTATCCAATCATCTGTCCCTTTGTGCAATCAAATCAATATGCATACTTATTGCAATTTTGAATGACAAAATATCAATATAATGAAATATGTGGGAATATGGAATAATTTCATGTAAAAAATAAATATGGTGATATATACCATTTTTTCAATAATTGAATATAAATATCAAGATAAAGGTCTTTTATTAACAGCTTAAAATGTAATGCAATTTTGAGCTGATTTTATTGGTAAGTTCTCGTTGCCTTTTAAATGTATGATGACAAGCAACTTACTGTATAAATTATGAAAGCACTTACTAAACTTAGTCCTTGCCTACGTTGTCGTCTATATGTTACGGTTGGCGTGTCTGCTTCTTCAAAAGTTAATTCCTCATCCTTTTTAACAAATGAATAGATAATTATTAGCTCAATAGCTTAAGGGAATATGTCGTGAAAATGGTGTTTTGCTGCAAAAGGGGTTTATGATTTGTTGTTGTTTTTTTTTAATCACGGATGCATTCCAATGTGTTTTGATGAATAGGTGATGCAATCATTTTTCATGTTTTGCCCGTCAGTTTAAATACATGTTACGTTTCAACTACTGCATTAACATATCTACTTAATTGACACAAATGAATGGCTCTTAAACTCAGTTGTATGTATTCTGAAAGTTACATCAGATAAGATAGGCAGGATATGATATTTCAGGTACCCAACCAGCTGTTTGGTCAGAAACTTTTAAGACTACCTTGAAAAAGTTATACTGATAACAAAACTAATGATATATAGAGTAGGCACTTTTTAAGCAGTTTCCTGGAACTTCGTAAGAAATCTTTTAAAAGCTGCAGATGGCCAACTGCTAAAAATTATTTAGTAACTGCTAAAAATGGGGAAACTGCTAAAAAACTACTAAAAACTGCCTAGTCAGTTATCTTTGACTTTGGATTGGTATCTCCACTTTTTGACAACTTCATTTTAGAAATCCATTATTCTATGCTATCATGTTTTTTTTAAAATTATGGCAGTTTAAACTTTATTATGTGATTCTGACTTACTCTTGACGTCCCAGTATCAACGAAATCAGCTGGCTGAGATTCCGGTCTCTCCACTGAATTTGAGCCCTTCATGGAAAAAGAAATTACAAAACTCAGTAAATTTTCAAGTTTGTTAACAAATAACAAAACTTTAGAAGGAATGTATCAAAAAACTGATTTAGTGAGTAACATAAAGCCTATCTTCCAAACTTTCTTCCTTTTCCTACATTTATAACATTATGTTTTTCAATATACAGTAGAACCTCACTTAAAGACCACCTCAAAAAGACCAACTTAGCATTAATACCCGTTTTCATTTCACAGTTTGCCGATTTTCTTCTTTCATGCAACTCAATAAATAAACCAAGTCATTTGTAAGACTATATTTCTTGGTCCTAAAGGCACTTTACTGTGGTTAACTTAGTTCAGACAATCTGGACAATTGATATTTCACAAAAAAATAAACAAATTATTTTGTTACAATATATACAGTTGGACCACAGTTATTCAACAACCTTTTATTCGTATACCTGGTGTCATGCGAAATGAAGTCGCGGTCCAGATTTTTTTCTGTATAAATGTATGTATTTTTTGTTGTGCTATCCGAATTAAATTATCCAAATACCAGCTATTATCCGAAGAGATTATAGAGACCAGAAAATTGAGGTTGAAAGGATTTTCACACCTATTATTCGAAATGCACCTGTCTAATTGTTGACCGTCTCGAGTTGTGAAAATCTTCTCACGGTCAACCTGATATAATTGTTATATTGTGATAATTACACGGCGTTATCAAACGACTAATTAATTGCCGTTAATCAGGAACGTAAAAAACAGCTCCATGTGTTATTTGATGATTAAAGTGGTAAAATGTGTGCACTTTGATCTTGAAACGTAAATCAAACTTAAAAAAACTGCGACTAAAATTTGCGATTATATTATTCTGCATTGAAAGGTGAAACTTCATTGAGATGACAGCAATTAATTTTAAAATTCGCGAATATTTTACTCTATTATGACGTACATGAAAAATAAAATGAATGTATTTATGTATGTGGCATGAATGTAGATGTACATTGCATATTGCAAAAATACATTTATATATTTGATGAATTGTAAGAAAAATGTAAATACATGTACAGTAAACAAAATATTAATCTGATATAACTGTTTCTTATTTTGATTAGTAAATATGATTAAAACAAACACAGATGGCTAATTCCTATACAATACATCAATAACATACGGTACGGTTTACAAGGCCGACTGATGCCAGGAAATGGGTCAATCGAAACCCTGGGTCATTCAAAATAATAATTTAGCCCCCATCAATTTGAATAATTGAGGTTTAACTGTACCTAGGTCTACAAGCGATATCTTTTAGCAAAGTATTTATGAAACGAACAACAAGAGAAATCTAATAAGTAAATCCGGTACTCTGTATAAGCCTAAGGGCGGACTCGTAATGTCAAAAAAAATGATATTGCCATGAAACATTGCAGATGGTTACCCTTTCATGTGACATAGTGCTTTAAATAATGAATCATATCACAATGTATTTAATAAGAATCTATGCATGGTGTCATGATCGTACAGTCTTGCTTCGTGCTTTTCCTTCTCAGACAAAACACACTCGTTTTACAGGAACATCGTATTAAACCCCGTCAAGAATCCTTTCTTTACTTTATCTTTACACTAACTGCTTAGAACTAGTTTTTTTCAAAGAATCTATTCGATATGCTTACTGTTTTATACACAATCAAAGTATGTAAATACATGTATGTAAAGAATAATTTGTGGTCTTACTTAAAAATTCAAAAAATACTTCTGACTTACCATACTAGGTCTGTTTGTTGCAAGGAACATATCTGTCCCTGTGTTGGTGTCAAACTCAGTTGCAGATTCCTCCATTGCATTTGAATCCTATATGCAAAACAAAAGCTTGTAATGTGTAACATTTCATCTGATCATATATTGGTAAATGTTCTAACGTTCTCGAAATTATGTATGATAAACAAATTATTTTGAAACCATAAATGATATTACTTCAACTACTAGCTAAATCAAGAACCTAAAATTACTGCTGTATTTTTCTTCAAACATATAGTCTAATATAAGCAAAGTACTTTTTTCATACAGTTATAAATAAAGCTCTTACACTACTAATAAAAGGATCATGTATTGAGACTCAAATGTTGATTGTATTCTTAAAAACAGTAGAGACATAACTGCATCATTTTTTGAAAGGTAAGTGAACGTTATATTGTAATATAATCATAGGACATGGATGCTCCTTCTTCCGCTTTGATTATGTCAAGGACAATCACTCTACAAATACTGAATTAATCCAGAAGCAGAACCCTTGGTGCATAACTGCACATGCTGATCAACATTCCTGTAAAGTTTCGTGACTCTACTGTGGTCAAGTACTTTTTGAACTATGCACGCCACAACATTTTGGGACAGACGGAACATAGATACGGACAGACCTATGGACGGATGAACAGACAAGGGCAAATCTAAGTGCATAACACGATACTGGTATGTCTTTTAAAAATTACAATAAATATTTGTATAAACTTGCCTCTTTAAGACGTGTATGTAAATACAGTCTCACTGGCAGAGATTTCACCTTTTTAAAGTATTTCCCAACTGTAAATCCACCTTCACTCTCCATTTCCGGCAAGAGGTCACCAGCAAAATTAGCCACAAAGTAATTCAATTCAGAAATGTTTAATTTCTGGACCTCTGACCGTCCATTTGGGAAGTATATTGCAACTATTCGATCTTCTAACTCTTTAAGTGACAGGGTTTTATTTGCATCCAGGACTTGGCGACCGCCCCCGTTGTTAACATTAATAACCTTGTAAGCAGCTTGTGCCGACAAGTGCTTCCATCCTAAATGTATCCGTCTTGTTTGGGATTCATTTTTAGCATGTTTCTTTGCACATTTCTAATGGGATGTTTTCGTTTTTTTTTATTTTGTAACATATTGAAAACATCCAAACTTGTAGACAACTCTTTTGCACCTAAAATATAACAATAAAGAGATAATTTAATATGGGTGTTATATAGCAACAGATTTCATTGTTCAAAAGGCCATTGTTTACACTGTTTTCATTTGCATTTTAAGGGCCTTTCCTTATATAAGATATGCATATCATTCAAATGACAGATTACACAACCTCTAATTATGCTACTTTTTTTCTTCTTAATTATTATCACTGGAACCAACGTTTTTAATAAATACTGCATTCCTGATAATGATTCGGATTCTGACAATGATATAAGTGATGATACGATTGTAGTTCCCTTTATTTATATCACAACAAATATGAATAGTATAATTATATACCTCCGTGATCAGCACACCATAACATTTGTTTTGCACTCTGCTGCACACCGCGCACCATGCAAGCGTCACACTTTGTTGAGCCCACTCATATATATATACTACATATAAAACTGTATATCAAACTATGACTTACAACTGATTGTCTTGAAAGTTCAAAGAGTCTTGAATTGGACACAACAGGAATATTTTACTGTTAAATATTGCCTTATAAAAGAAAACCTATTTTAAATAATACCCAAAACACCTTTACATTTTGAGGCCAAACAGAGGCCACCGTAGAAATATCTTGCAGAATTAGTTTATATACTAATTTATTTATTCTCTATCGTGTACAACTTATATTAATGGCTCTCGAGACTAATTGCAAATGGAACCAACATTGAAGAGAGAGAAAGAGGGGAAATGTGGATTTCAAGCATCTTGTCTAAGGACACTACCAGATGGCACCTTTTGAGGCTCGGACCCTCAACCCTTCAATCACAGAGCGAATGCGAATTACCAACAAAAAGAATGTTAAATTAATTAATAAGATTGTTGAAACTTGTTATTGATAAAATGATTGTCATAATTTAAAATTTGATTTTTTTTTTGTTAAATTAATTAATAAGATTGTTGAAACTTGTTATTGATAAAATGATTGTCATAATTTAAAATTTGAATTTTTTTTGTTTAATTTGTTAAATGCTATATTTAAATAGTGACAAGTTAAATTGTTGAAATTTTTATTAAAAGGTGATATTCAAAATGTGAGAAGATAAATTGTTTTGACTTATTTTTGTTACTTTTTATGTTTTATAATTTTATTTAATCAAATAAATGAAAGATTTTAATGATGTTCATTTTTATTTATAACCAACCCTAGTAAGTGAAGTAAACCCTATTTTGTTGTCTAGAAGCGTTAATGTTTGCCATGCACGACATGACGTCAGACGATCCTCAATGTTATTTGAAGCAAACCTCTATTTTACCACTAATAAGGTAGTCGCTCTCGTCCCATATGGAATTTACTGGCAGTGTATATTCCATATTAGGTTACCTGAACACAATGTAACTTATAATATATATATTATTCTATATATATGAGTTGGATCAACAAAGTGTGATGCCTGCATGGTTCACATTGTACAGTGGTGAGCACAATAGGTGTGCTGGTGTGCTTGCTGATCACGCTTTTATATATACTACTAATGTGACATATACTTTTATGCCTTTTACTATCAAACTAAGCATAATACTATAGCTCATAATACAAGTTAATGCTCATAACGTTATGAGCATTTTACACTCGAATGTATTATGCATGTAACATAGCCGATATATTACATAAAACAGTTCAAGAGGCAACAATGACTTGAAATAAAGTAAACATTAAAAATAATTTACTTACACTGCTGTGCATTTCTGCACGCCTGCTTGATTTTCAGTCTTGTACCAATATGGTACACTCCAACATTCCTGAAGTCCACCTCAGACATCATTTCCACTTGTTCAACAGTAATCTGCAATTGATCCATATTGATCATAATTCATATTACTCATGGAATACCAACAATAGCAAATTGTTTGTTCGATTTTTTATGTTTGTGCTTTACGTTCACATTATACATTCTCGTATAGTTGGAATACCGACCTTACATTTCAAACTTTATACACTATAGGTAGACACAGTATCAATATATTAAATACTGTTATCAAAATCTTGCATTTTTTTTAAAGAAAGGAGCAATTTCACTTTACCTGCATTAGGGAATGCAGCTTCCCATACACAGTTTGTACAATCTTTTATTCAAATTAGGTATATTCAAATAGAATATTATTTATATACAATAAATTTGAACAATAAAAATATCTTGCTCCAAGATGAGCATAGTATATCTTAAGTCATCAAAATCCATACTCATCTGCATTGACTATTTCCAAAAATATTCATGAAATTGAACCATTTTATTTTAAACTAACATTTGTTTTATCATCATGGCCAAATAGTTACATTCGTAATTGCAAATGCCAATAAATAATGGGCATGATGTTTGATGATTATCTTGTTTAACTTTAATAAATAATATGATAGACAGTCTACATGTTTTCAAATGCACCAACTTTGTTTACAGTTACTGGTGCCTTAGCCATGCGTTTATATATTTCACTTACCCTATTCTCCTCAAATTGTTCAACATATTGACCTAGACCAATTCCATCCAATACAGATGACATTGTAGGGTTGTCCTCTGAAAAATAAATTTAATATATTTAGTGGACTGGTATTCCAGTAAGAACATAGTAGCTATAAATATTTTTTTTTTAATTTTGGTATATTTTGATTATTGGCTAACCATCTCAATGAATAAACTTCCATTCATGTTTGGGATTTACACTGTATTTGTAATGAGCAGATAATGCCCCCACCCATATATACCTACACAAAAATGCATTATATTATATACATATTTTTTTTTGGCCTGGAAAGATGGGGGAGGACATGGCCCCCTTTACCCCTCCCCTTCCCCTTTGGTAAATCATAGGAATAACTAGCAAAATAAAACTAACTAATAACTGGTACCTAGAAAAGAGCATTGTTTTCTAGTTTCTACCTACCTAATATATATATATATATATATATATATATATATATATATATATATATATATATATATATATATATATATATATATATATATATATATCTGTATTGTTTCAATAAAATGCTGTAATGTATTACTAAAGTACTGGAAAGATATTATTATTATTATTATATCAACTACATAATCATTTAGTAATGAAAGATGAAAATGTGTTAAATAATTTAAGTAAAAATTCATATTTTTAAGAAACAAATACTTTTATTAAAATAATATTGTACACATTAAGCTTTTCAGTTTTCAGCATGATGTATCAAAAAGTCAAATATAACACTTATAATGCCAAGAAAAACAGATTTTCATCAAGGCAATATCTAAAGGCCATTTTGTTTGAAGATAGATAGATTTTATTCGTCAATATAAATGTCATACATGTAGTTACAAACAAATATCACAGATTGAAATATCACAAATTAACAGCATCAAAGCACCAATTTTCAATGTCACATAAATTATTTTTAAACACCCATATAAAAGGAATTGAATCCAGTATGAACCACAGGAATGGCATATGCAAGAGAAATGCCACTACCATGGTAATACTTTTACATCGGTAATAGGTTACAAGGTATAATTTTCGGCAGCAGGTCAAAACGCCCCCATTCCAAAATGCTCCCATACCAAATTAAAATTTTATGAAACCTAATTTAAATATTAAAAATAAATATAACTAATAATAAAAATTCATGAAGTGTTCTTTGCATTTTATTTGTCAGACTACACCATCCTTAATATTTACCACTATAATGTGTCTGAAAATTTAAAGTGTTTACCTGTTTTGATAAGATTAGCACATTATTCAATCAATTAGGATTTAAATGGTGTGAATTATCAGTAATTCAATCAAGGATAGTCAACAAATGTGTGAACAAGGTTGATGATTAAGTGTTATAAGGATTAAAAAGCAAAAATATAAAGTCAATTGCAGTAATTCATTACTATATATAAGAAAGAAAATAAATAAATATTTTAATGGGGGCGATTTGGTTTGGGGGCGTTTTGAATTTTCACTTTGAAATGTTCAATGTAGCCGGATCATAACTTTATAGAATTATCAACAGTCTAGATTATAATAAATTACATTATTATGTTAATCAAGCAAATTGTTAGGCTACAACATGTGTAATTAAACATTGATCGTGTTGAAACTGCAAATACATTGTGTACATGTAATGACGTATGCAGCAAAAAATAGCTAAAAAATAGCCGCTAGACTAATTTTAGGCCTATGATAAATATGTACAGTTTTACTGTCTATATGTACAATCTGCTAATCTTCTTAGTTGATAGAAATATTTTCAGTGCCTAATAAATTTAACACATATCTCAATTTTTCATAAATAACAAAGAATTGAAATGCACTTACCTTCGTCTGACGCCATGTTGAGTGAATGTTTGCGCGAATTCCGGACGTCGTTTCCTCCCCAGACGTTTCACCCCCATGGCGTTTCCTCCCAAGTCGTTTCACCCCCAATCTGCTATTGGTCGAGACGTTTCACTCCCATTATATAAACTTTAACCAAATTTACTTTTTATGACTTTGTTTAGTTAAAAAAATATCAAATTGTATGTTTGTATGAGTAAGAAATGAATTTATGCAACTCCCATTTTGGGGGTGAAACGACTTGGGAGGAAACGTCTTGGGAGGAAACGACTTGGGGGAGAAACGACCGACACCAGTTTGCGCATGCGCGAACGGAAGGCGACAGTACGATGGTGACAATACGACAGTACGATGGTGACAGTACGACAGTACGATGGTGACACTACGACAGTACGATGGTGACAGTAAGATGGTGACAATACGACAGTACGATGGTGACAATACGACAGTACGATGGTGACAATACGACAGTACGATGGTGACACTACGACAGTACGATGGTGACAATACGACAGTACGATGGTGACAGTACGACAGTACGATGGTGACAATACGACAGTACGATGGTGACAATACGACAGTACGATGGTGACAGTACGATGGTGACAATACGACAGTACGATGGTGACAATAAGACAGTACGATGGTGACAACACGACAGTACGATGGTGACACTACGACAGTACGATGGTGACAGTACGATGGTGACAATACGATGGTGACACTACGACAGTACGATGGTGACAGTACGACAGCACGATGGACTGTCACCATCGTACTGTCGTGCATCGCCATCGTACTGTCGTATTGTCACCATCGTATTGTCGTACTGTCACCATCGTACTGTCATGCTTCGCGTTTTCCGTCCTCAGAGAAAACGCGATGGCCCTAATAGTACACCGTAGTTTTCATTGGAAGCTATGTGTTTTGCTTTAAAATTAAAATTATGTTGAAGGCTTTCGAGCACCATCATACGAATAAGTTTCATAATAATCGGATCTTTTGATGTCTGTTTCTGTAGACAAAAGACTATGGCCGATTGTCACACAAGAATAAAATATTTTAAATTTTTCCATTGGCTACCGAACAACATTACTGCGAGAGTTATTATACCCCCACAAACGAAATTTTTTGGGGGTATATAGGAGTGAGCTTGTCGGTCGGTCAGTCGGTCGGTCGGATTCTTCGTTTCCGGATGATAACCCATGAAAGGCTCAACAAATTTAAATAATTTTTGGTACACAGGTGTAACCTCATAAGATAAGGTAAAGTTCGATTTTGGGGCTAGTGGGGTAAGTGTCAAGGTCACTGTTACTAAAAATAGAAAAATGATTTCCGGACAATAACTCCTGAAAGGCATCAACTGTTTAAAAATGTTTGGTACACAGGTGTAACATCACAAGACACAGGTCAAGTTCGACTTGGGGGTTTGTGGGGTCATTGTCACATCAGTGTTACTTAAAATAGAAAAATGGTTTCCGGATGATAACTCATGAAATACTTCACAGATTAATCCTTTTTTGGGACATAGATGTAACATCAGAAGATACAGATCGAGTTCGACTAAGGGGCCTGTGAGGTCAATGTAAAGGTCACTGTTACTTAAAAATAGAAAAATTGTTATCGTCCACTCATGGAATACTTCATAGATTTAATTATCTTTTGGAACACAGATGTAACATAACAAGATACAGGTTAGGTTTGACTTTTGGGCCTATGGGTTCAAAGTCAAGGTCACTTTTATTTAAACTTCAAAACTTCATTTCCGCTCAGTAACTGTAGCTTGGAATGACATTCTTGAATAAAATTTTGTGTATTAGTGGTTTTTGTGAAGACGACTGTTGGGATTGAAAGTAAGGTCAAGGTCATTGTTACTAAAAATAGAAAAACTGTATATGCTAAAAAACTTTAGTTAGGAATGAGATATTGCGATGAAAATTGATATATAGCAATGTTAGGTACACAATTGTAAAATCATAAGACACAGGTCAAGTTCAGCTTTGGTGCCGGTGAGGTCAATGTCAAGGTCACTGTTACTAAAAATGAAAGAAAACGTTTCCAGACGATAACTCGTGAAAGACTTACGTAGGTGAAACATCGCAAAAAACAGATCAAATTCGATATTGTGGTCTAGGTTTAGTAGATCACTGTTACAAAAAAATAAAATGAAAGATTTTGCTCAGTAACTTAGGAACGAGATATCATGAAAAAGTATTAGTAGTTTGTGTGAAGAAAACGCCAAGATTGAAAGTTGGGTCAGTGGGTTAAAGGTCAAGGTTACTATTGATTTCCGGTGGCGGTAAACACTAATGGCGGTTTTCTTCTACTGAGAAAAAAAATGTAGCTTTTTGTCTATTTATCGGTTCCTTAAACCAAAAACGTGATAGAAAGTGGTGTGTATAATGTATCTGTGATTCCATTGTGGCTTTTCTAAACAGAAACGGATGTAATTGTGATTTTAATTGTGAAAATACTGTGAACTGCGACTTGAACTTCGGACTAACCAATGCCGTGAGGACGCAAGCGAAATAAGTCTTCTCCACAGCAAATTTTGGGTAAGAAAAAACAAAAGCATTTGAAACCCGGTTACCAACAATCAGACGTCGATAGCGATACTAGTGTTTATTTTGAAGCAGTTGAAGATTCAGACTCCGAACATAGTCACGCCGATTGTTTATCTAAAATGGCGGCCAAATTTAGCAAGGATGACTTGAGAGACCTAGCAAGTTTACTTGCTAAAGATTTTAAATCCGTCATCTTATCTGAACTGAAAGGAGATTTTAATTTATCAAACGATGATGAAACTCTTAAGCTTAGACAAGAAATTCAATCATTAAGAGAAGAGAACACTAATCTTAAGGCAGAAAACGCTAAACTAAAAGCATCCCTTTCGACTTCTAAACTAGAGCTGGATGAACTTGAACAATATGGGCGGAGGATGTGCCTAGACATTTCCGGTATTCCAGACGATCCAGGAACATCGAATGAGAATGTTGAACAAAAACTCCTAAACTATGCGAAGGTTGCCAAGATAGAACTCTCTACCACCGATATAGACCGGATACACCGTAAAGGTAAACCTAAGGATGGTGAAAATCGTAAAGTGATAGTCAAATTCACCAATTCTAAAGCACGAGATCGTGTGTATTCTCTGAGGAAACAACTCAGCGCAGGAATTTTCGTGCAGGAAAATCTGACTAATTTTCGTGAGCGTCTTTCATTCGAGGCTAGACAGCTTGTGCGAGATAAGTTAGCTCAAAAGACTTGGGTAGCCGGTTGTAAAGTGTATGTTAGTTGTGCCGGTGATGAGGAAGGTTCCTCCCGTAAGATCTTGATCAGAGATCTTGAGACAATACAAAATATTCGGGAAGGCAATGTGATGACCTAAACATTGTTTACATTAACTGACAGATTTGACAGCTCTGACCTACTTACACCTTACAACAGTGTATCAGTTTTTTACGATTCGCATTTTTCCTTTGTAACTCACTAACTATAAAAACTTCCTTTATTTCCAGCACAATAGAAAGATTACCTAGGATTACTCGGAACATCGAGCGCGTTTTTTCTCGATATGTACTCCACGATTTAAAATTCATCGATATTATGTAACTTTACTATGTTTTTATTTGCATCTAATCCCTCTCGTTTGTAATAACATTATAATAGAGATTACCTTGGATCTCACGTTTGTAATAACAATGTAATAGAAAGATTACCTTGGATCTTTAGAGAAAACATCCACGTTTCTCGGTAGTTATGTACTCCATAATTAATAGTTCATCTAAAATATTGTATATCCAATATGTAACTTTTCATATTCCAAATCCAATGTGTGTTGTTTTTTCCAAGTTGTTGAGACATTATCACGTTAATCAAATTTCTTATTTCTTATTTGTACACTGTAGTTTTTTTTTTTAAATAAACACTTAGTAAGTTTTAAACACACAAAATCCACACTGATATTATGTGGCCGTTCAGGTGTTACAATTGTCAGTGAAGGGGAGACAAACCAAAGTTAATTTGCAAACTCTAGTCTAGATTTGTTTCCCTTACACAACAATTGCGCTTTGCAAATAAGAATCTTATATCAATATTATCCTTCATATTTTCATGGAAAAAAGAGTTTTATATATAATTGTACCAAGATAGTAAACATCATTATTTTTTGTACCGAATAACATGATAGCTGTACTGTCACTTTATCACAGTATAAAATGTTGTTTTTTTTCTTTTGAAACAGTTCATACCATTCTAAAGTATTATCGTCACGTGCTCACGGTTATGTGGAACCGATTTATTTCTCATCTTTTATTTATTCTTTTTTTTTTCTCTTCGCAAACATGTTTTCTTTCATTTTCGTCATTATTGTATGTCTATTCCTTCTGTTCATTACTTGTAATGTTTCACTGTACCGTCACGCCTGCACCGTCTGTCCGCTGTCCTTTACGTTAGAGTGGTCGCTCGCTGTATATATTACATTTTTCATTTTACCTAATGGGTAATGATATAATGTCCTGGAGAGCGACCATAGGTATCTTCTATATTCGAAGTCAGGGTAACGGGCAATTGATGCGAAAATCAATTAAACTGCTGCATTTGTTGTTACCTATCGGTATACTATGTCAAAGATTTGTATCCGGTATTAGGAGTTTGTGCTATGTAACTCACCTGGTGTTCAATATTCAATTTGCTTTTGTTGCATTGTTATTTGTATTTTTTTGAATATTTTGGTACATGCAACGAATGCATGGTCTCTGTAGAACATAAAATATCGTCATATCAAAACGTAGGTATGCACTACAATATTCATTTTTACTTCATACTACTTAAATTGTTACTCCTATGTGGAGATGTAGAACAAAACCCGGGGCCCGAACAAAACCAAGTACGCTGTATGTCCATTTTACACCAAAATATTCGCAGTATAAGAAACAAACTTGACTATATAAGAGATAATTTTTTAGACTTTGATATACTGTGTTTTACTGAAACACACTTAACACACATTATTACTGAAGACCACTTGATGCTGGACGGTTTCGATGTTATTTACCGAAAAGATAATACTTCTCACTCTGGTGGAATTTTAATGTATCTTCCTTCTGATCTGAGACCGAATAGAATTTTTGAACTCGAAACCATTTTACCGGAATCAATGTGGGTTAAAGTTAATGACAGAAATCAATCATTTCTTATATGTACATTATATCGTCCGCCAAATACAGCCGTAGAACTATGGGATAGGTTAAATATTTGCATCGAGCGAGCCTCAGAATTGGTTAACAATATCATCTTACTTGGTGACGTGAATGAAGACCAACTAGCGCGAGTCAATACCAATTTTGGTAATATTTTACTACTGAACAATTTGATAAATGTAATTAAAGAACCAACACGAATTAGCGCACACTCCAGAACATTAATAGATCCTATTGCCTTGACACGTGATATTAAATGTCACCACGCGGGTATACATGAAACCGATAATGATATAAGTGATCATTTTGCAACTTTCGTTTACGTTGACGTTAATTTACCGTCCAGTACACCATACCAACGTAGAGTCTGGAATTACAAACGGGCTGATTTTGCTAAACTTAATGATCAAATACAGCTTTTTGATTGGTCTATCCTAAACACAATGTCTGTAGAATCTGCATGTGAACATTTTACCAAAACAATAATGGAACTTGCTGAACAGTGTATCCCTAATAAATTCGTTACAATTCGGCCAAATGACAAACCTTGGTACAATTCCGAGCTTAGACGAACATCGCGTAAGCGAGATCGATACAAACAAATTGCTTTAAAATCTAATAATTTAACTCACTGGATTAAATACAAACAACTTCGTAATAAAGTAAGTAACATGAAAAAATACGCGAGAGAACAATTTTCAAACAATCTTGAGTGTACTCTAAATGACACTAATACTAACCAGCGTGCATATTGGAAAACAATAAATGTGCTTGTTAAAGAGAACTCAAAAAGCTATAATAGTATTCCGCCGTTAAAAAATAATGACAACACCTATTCGTTTTCAGACTCTGAAATAGCAAACACACTGAATGATTTCTTTGTATCAATCTCAACAGTCAATGACCAAGACGTCGATCTTCCGCATTTTTCTGCGAAAACAGAATCAAAATTAGAACAAATAAATACTACTCAGGATGAAATAATCGATGTTCTTAATTCCTTGATAACAAATAAAGCCAATGGTCCAGATGAAATAAGTCTAACTTAAGGAAACATCCTACACAATTTCTCGGCCACTGTTTATTATATTTAAGATGTCTTTATCGAAATGTTACTTTCCAAGCATCTGGAAAAATGCGAATGTTATGCCCTTATTTAAAAAAGGAGAAAAAGATATACCGCCTAATTACAGACCGATTTCGCTTATAAGTTGTGTCGGTAAAGTTCTAGAGCGTATTGTTTTTAAGCATGTATATAACTATTTACACGATAATAACCTTATTTACAAAAATCAGTCAGGTTTCTTACCAGGTCACTCTACTGTCTATCAACTTATTGATATATATAACCAGATATGCAAGGCTTTTGATGATAAAAAATCTACTTGCATGGTGTACTGTGACATTTCTAAGGCTTTCGACAGAGTTTGGCATAAGGGTCTACTATTTAAACTCAAACAAAATGGCATATGCGGAAATTTAAATAAATGGATTACACATTACTTACTTAATAGGACTCAAAAAGTTTTTGTAAATGGGTCTTTTTCTTATTCGAAAATAATAAGTGCTGGAGTTCCACAGGGATCTGTTTTAGGGCCTCTTCTATTTTTAGTATATGTAAATGATATAGCCGATTCTCTCTTGAGTACTACTAGACTTTTTGCTGACGATAGTTCACTCGCAGTGTCATCTTGTGACACTAAATTTATCGAAACTACCCTAAATAAGGACCTAGAAACTATTTCAAAATGGTCCAAACAGTGGTTGGTTCAGTTTAACCCACTAAAAACCGAGGTTCTGTTTATGTCACTTGTTGATAAACCTAAACCCAATTTAATATTTAACAACGTTCAGTTAAGTTTTGTTAATCATCATAAACATCTAGGAATTACAATTAGTGATGATGGTAAATGGCATGAACATATATCGAATATTACTAAGTCTGCCTCAAAAGTATTAGGGTCGATGAAAAAACTTAAGTTTAAACTCAAAAGGCACACTTTAAATCAAATTTATATATCCCATTTACGACCAATTTTAGAATATGCATCAATTGTTTGGGATAATTGCACGGAATATGAAAAAGACAGTTTAGAAAAAATCCAATACGCAGCTGCTAGAATTGTTACTGGTCTTACACGTTCGGTATCTATTGACAAATTGATAAAAGAAATAGGCTGGTAGTCATTATCTAATAGAAGGAAGATTCAAAAACTTACTCTCGTATATAAAAATATAAATGGATACTTGCCGAACTATCTTGAAGAGTTATTTCCACCTAACATAAATGATACAAATCGCTACAACCTACGGAACAGCCAGGATTTTGTAACAATTGTGAGACGTACCGAAATTTATTCTAAATCGGTTATACCATCTTCAATTAAAATATGGAACGAACTTGACCCAAATATTCGAAATTCTGAAACACTTTCAATATTTAAAAACAACATAAATAAACTTTTCGCAACTAGTCAGGTACCAAATTTTTTCAAAATTGGCGAGCGAACACAATCAGTATACCATGCAAGAATAAGAAATAGATGTAGCAGTTTAAATGCAGATCTTTATTACAACCATTTACGTGATTCTCCCAAGTGTGATTGTGGCTTTGAAGTTGAGAACGCCGAACATTTTCTTTTTGTATGTAAACGATATCAAACACAAAGACGCGATTTATTTCTTGCTACTAGAGTTTTTCACCCCTTAAGTGCACAAAAACTTTTATTTGGAAATGAACGTTTAACAGACGAGGAGAATGAATTGATTTTCTTAGAAGTCCAAAAATATATAAAAAAAACAAAGCGTTTTATTTTATAGTTAAATTTCTTTACACCTGACAGCAGGCAAAGGTCAGTACGCTGCGGTGTAGGTATGACGGTACATGTGTTGTTTTTTGTTGTTGTTGTTTTATGTCAAATTATCATTATAATTGTTAAATTATAAGAAATTGTATACAATGTAGTTACCACCTCATTGTCAAAATTTGCAGTTATCGTTTTTCTCTTTAAATAATTACTTCTCGCCTGGTATTGCTTAATTTTAATGTAACGAGATGGGAAAGGCCGTCTGCTGATGTTGGAATAACTCGTGGCCTGACCCATTTGCGTAAATAGATTATTTCTTTATATAAAACTGCATGTATATTGTATGCTATTTATTGCAATAAAATATGTTTAAACTGGTTACTATTACTAAAAATAGAAAAATGGTTTTATGTGTAGATAGCTCCTCTGAAGACAGTGCTTGGAATTGAAAATAGACAAATGGTTTGGTGTATAGATAGCTCATGTGAAGATAATGCTTGGGATTGAAAATGAGGCCAGTGGACTCGAGCTTATGGGTTTTCATGGAGCCACAAAGAAGAACAGCTTATGGATTTTCACGAAGCCTCGAAGAAGAACATTATGTGAGTATAAAGTTTACTTAACATAATGTATTCCACCTTTCAAGTTTATATGTTATAACACTGGTATTGGGAATGAAGCAAACTATGAAACATACAAGCTGGTCTTATTGATAATGAAGATGTGTCCCTTTAAGCTCTTTCAGAAAAAATGTCTCGTAAAGATTTCCATTTAATATGGTACATCTAATTCGTGTATAATCATTCATCTTATTCTTATTTTAAGTTTATTCCAAATTTTGGAAATTGGGAATGGAACAAAGATGAATAACAAAAAATAAGAAGTAGCTAATTTGGTCTCCTGAGTTTTAATGGCCATCAAATAAAATGGAGATCAAGGTAAAAATTCTTACAGAATGATATGCAAGTTCAAACATTTCTCTTAGTTATTTTGAAGTTTATTAAAATGCAAGAATCATTAACTAAACTTTGACAGTATAAAGGGTAGATTAATAGAAAAAAATGAACAATTCAACATCAAGAGAACATCAATTTAATATTATTTTAAAGGGAATAAAACATGTGCAGATGAATTGTTTGCAAAATGCAAAGGAAAAAAAAACATAGCAAATAAATAGCAAAGTCTGCTGTGATATACATCTCACATGGTATACATTTTCAGAAGCTTAAACAGAAGTTAAACCATCAAATATGGTTAACTAAAGAACAGCAACATTAATTTTTAAAATAGAGATGTGTTTACAATTTCAAAAGCTTAAACAATCATATACAGTTAATTACAGAGAAAGCAACATATTAGTAACAGTTCTATTTAAACTCTTTTTATTTCAAAACATTTCGGCCATCTGCCAAATCTTAAAGATATGCATGTTCAAACATTTCTCTTAGTTATTTTGAAGTTTATTCAACTGCAAGAATCATTATATAAACTTTGACTGTGTAAAGGGTAGAAAATAGAAAAGATTAACAATTTAACATCAAGAGAACATCTATTTAACATTATTTCACAGGAAAAAAAACATGTGCAGATGAATTGCTTGCAAAATGCAAAGGAAAAAACAAATCAAAAAAACATAGCAAAGTCTGCTGGGATATACATCACACATGGTATACATTTTCAAAAGCTTAAGAAAGACGGTAAAACATCAAATTTGGTTAACCACAAACAAAGTATTTTAATATAGAGAAGTATTTACTTTTTCAATATACGGTTAATTAGAGATGGCAATTTATTATTAACAGTTCTATTAAAACTCTTTTATTTCATAACATTTCGGCTATCCACCTTCTTCAACTGATATTGCCACAACAAGTCTACCTTTTCCTTTTATTACAACACACCAACAGGAAATAAAAAGTAATGTGTGTATGATTCAATTGACCATCTATGTGCAAGGAAATTGTCATTGATGTGCATTAATTTTTCTCTTCCGAAGCAGATGTAATACTCAGAGCAAAAAGTTCATCATCTGTATCATCATCTTTTTGGAATGAACGTTCTTCACAAATGGAGGTGTTTTCACTCTTCAGCTTCAGGTTTTCCTCTTTCAGCGCTTTTATCTCAGATGCCTGTTTTACATTGCCTCTGTGCAGGAACAGTTCCCGAGCAGACAGTGCATCAAGCTTTTGTAGCTGTGCAGATATCTCAAGATGCATTTCATCTAAGAGGGCAGTAGCTTTATGCTGCTGGATTTTTACAAGTCTTCTTGTCCTCTCCAGAGTTATGGTTGCTTCATTTTGTTGTGATTTACTCACATTGTACAATGCGGATGTTATGTTTGTGTCAATTTGAGTCGACGAATCTGTTAGCAGCTGCTTCAAACTTGGTAAGAATGTTTATCTCAATGATATCTAGGTCACGTTCGTAACTATGTCACGTGACCTTAAAAACTAGGTCACTAGGTGAAATTAAAGAAAAAGCTTGTCTGCACTCTAGCGGTCTTAGTTATGGGCTGATCTTCTTCAAGCTAGGTCAAAATGTTTATCTCAATGATATCTAGTTCAAGTTTGAAACTGGGTCATGTAACCATAAAAACTAGGCCACTAGGTCAAATTATAAAAAAGCTTGTCAGCACTCTAGAGGTCTTAATTGGGTCCGCTTTTTCAAGCTTGGTCAGAATGTTTATCTGAATGATATCTTGGTCAAGTTCTAGACTGGGTCATGTGACCTTGAAAACTAGGTGACTACGTAAGGTTATAGTAAAAGCTTGTCTGCACACTAGTGGTTTTAATTTTGGTCTGATCTTCACTTTCATTATTACCATAAGATCTTGGTTCCTTTCTTGAAATTGCAATATTGCATTACGGGTTCCAGAGTTATGGCCCTTGAAAGTGCAGAAATATATTATTTAGACCTTGTCTGCACAATATCAGCTTCATTTTTTATTTGAATTTAATTAGACTTGTACAATATTTGAGTTACTATAAGACTTAGGTTCCTTTTTTGAACCAGCTACATTCCATAATGGGTTCCAGAGTTAAGGCCCTTGAAAGAGCAAAAGTAAGCTATTTTGACCTTTTCTCCACAATAGCAGCTTTATTTTTTTCACTTGATTTTACCAAACTTGCACACAACTCTTACAACCATTGAGCAGTTGTTGACAGGTGAGCGACCCTATGGACCCTCTTGTTGCAAGGGTTACGGGCTCTTACTCTTTACTATTTAACTTCCACAGGCTTACTATTTAACTTCCACAGGCATATTTTTACTACATATGTATACTTATTCGATTTCAAAGCTGCATTTCGGGGGCACATGTCAATTTCAAGTAACAACTCTTGTTATTTTCTGCTGAAGAATCAGTTGAATAGCCGATGAAAAGGATTCAAATATTTGAACACTACTGGATGCTCCCATGGGTTATACACAATCAAAATACATTTGACCTTCAAAAGAAAACACTAGTTTGTGATAATCAGTTGGGGAGATTGGAATTATGCGAAAGCTTTCTTTGATGTCAGCTTTAGCTATGTAGCAGTTTTGACCATGCTTAAAACTAGTGCTGCGACATAATCGAATGTCTCAAGTGTGACCCGTGAATTGTGTGTTGGGATAAATTCATTGATAGATGGTCCCTTATTGCTGAAAGGCCATGAATGATGCGGAATTCATGAGGTGTTTTCTTAGGTATGACACCTAAAGGATTGCATACAAAATTTTCTGAGTCTGCAACAAGTCTCTTGGAATACGGAGTACTACTAGCCATTTGGAATATTTGGCAATTTCATAATAAACTGATCCCTATCAGATAGCGGAGCTGACAGTAAAGGGTGTGTTCCGTCTATAGTTTCAAGTGAACTAATCTGTAAGAGGCGCCATTTGAATGCGAAATCTTCCTCACAAACATCACATTTATACTTGCGAACATTCATGTGCACATTATTAATGTGTCTTTTCTTTTTATATTTAGATACAAACGTCAGGAAACAATATTCGAACGGAAATCTTTGTTTCCTCACCTGGCCATGAGTGATTCTAGCGTGTAATTTCAGCCTGCTTTTATTGTTGTACACCTTTTCGCAGGCCAAGCATTTGAACAATCTAGGCATATGTAACACAGAAAAAATATAATTAATTATAACCTGGAAACGTATCAAAGCGAATTTTAAAAGAGCTGTTTGTAATTATATTAAATGCATTCTTGTTTTGTAATATAGGATGATGATGATGATGATAGAAATATAGTACGTTTGATGTAGTCCATATCGACATCAGACAAACATAATTATGACGTAACAAATAGGGGTTTAAATAAATGGAATGATTGCAAACTTTAGCAGCGATTATGTCAGTAAGCATCGTTTCTTACAATAGTTAAATTAACGGTCCACTGATTTTCCAAACGCCTACTGTAATATTTCAATAGGTGAAACAGGTATAAATCAGTTCGAACCTGGGTGTATAAATCAGTTCGAACCTGGGTGAGTGGTGGAATCGGTTGACTCCTGTTGCATTTTCTCTCGAGTTCGGCACCGATTTAGTCGGATGATGTTGATAAAGAGATTGACAAGGCGTGTTCTATTAAAGTTAAAGAAGCTGTGCTGTCTTGTAGCACGAATGAGCTAAAAGAAGTTGAAGTGGGAAATATTGAAGAGAGATCAGCAGATGTGAACAATAATGAAAAGAGAATTAGATAAGACATTAGAATGGTCAAGGATATCACGTCGGACAGAATTATTCGGAAAGCAACACGACCGGATCCTGTTCATGCCCCGAAATCCAGGAGTAGTGTTTCGACCATCATGGAAGAGAGCCATAAGGAAGTGAAAGGCTGTGTTTCAAGTAATAAGAATAACTGTAAGAAGCTGTTAACAGTGCAAATGGTCTATCGGGTTGAACATAATAAATTAGGCCGAACTGTGAATGTAATTAATGATAATAACGAACATATTTCAGCTAGTGTGAAGGACTTGCATAAGTCAAAATTAGGGGATATGGTAGAAAAGCTTGATGACTTTTTAGTGAGATATTCATACACTGAAGAGCACTGAACTTTTAAAAGTTGTCAGTCCAAGATTACACTGAGTTTAACTGTGTGTTATTTTTGTATTGTTTTCTTAAGTAAACAAAACTTTTATATGTTCTTTCTTCGTTTTAATTCGTCATGCGAGACTCATGAAAACGGAGGCGTTGGTAATGTCACAAAGTTACGTCCCCTTAATTGCGTTCGACATTTGTCCGTTAAAATTAAACTATCCTTCAAGATATCAGTCTTACAGTTTAAGCTTTCCAAAAAGCTAGTCGGTCATTAGCACATTAATTTGGAGATGTGGTATGGTTTTGGGTATACATATACTTGTTGACGAAAGTATATAGTGAGCAGGAGAAGAACTGAATCAACAATGGTTGTGTCCACGCAGACACTGTATTCCATGACAAATATTTTCAAAGTTTATGTAGGTTACATTATAAGTAATTTTACAGTTGCATTTGAAAGGGGCGGAACTGAAAAATTGGTGAAATAGAAGTTATCACTTCAAGGGTTCTGATATTGCAGATTATATGTTTCTAGTATGAAGTCCATAGAACAAGTACTTTTTAGTTTTAGTGAACTTCAAGTATTAAAGTCTCTTGGAGAAGTACTTCTATAGACATAGGCAACATTCAGTGTCATGTTTAAGTTACATTTGACGAGGCAGAACAAAAAAAAATAGTGAATTACAGTGATCATTCTTGTTGTCACCAATGAGTTTGTTCATGCTGATGATATGTTCAAAGTATGACGTGAATAGGACAAAGACTTCCTATGTAATAGCCAGCATTAAGTGTTATGTTGAAGTTTAGGGACTACCGGATGCTGCTGCCAGACAATAGGATTCCTGTGTTTATCTGATATTGCAGGCCACAAAAAGATGGTGCTTTATGTAATTATGTGCATTATAATAATAATGTGAACAAGAACACGTTTTCCCGTGATGGCGCCATATAAAGAAGTTTGTTAATGAACGATGAAGAAAAAGAATATTGAAACTATTACTGTTTTTTTAAGCATATAAAACATACTATATGTTAAACTATAAAAAGGAAATAACAATTCCAAGTAAGTAACACTTAAGTTTAAATTTAAAAAGACGTTGCGAAACTACTAAGAAGACGTATACATATTATATGGCAATTTGGTAGGGAAAAATGAAATGACCAAAGTAAATAATACGACAAACATCACATGCTCTGTATGGACTATGTGATATGTTTTTGAAATAAGCGGTATGTTAGTGTAGTGCTTCTATAGAGACAAAAGAAATTGTGCAAATGTTCGATAATCACGTCTTTTTAGAAGTGAGGCAACAAAGAACTGCTAAAGAAAACCAATTGTCTTTAAATAGTTTTGGTGTTCATAGAAACTGAAGCATCAAGCTTGAACATACATGTTGTCTGATAAGACTATAGAGGCTTTGCACATTGCAATAAATGTGTACATGGAAATAAGGCATATTAATAGGTGATGTTGATGACAGGAAAATAAATATTAGGACAAAATATTAGTTAACCGTTAAGCTTTAGTTCAGTTAAAGACATTTTTTGTCTTTGTATGTTGAGATGAAGTAATACTAGTAGTTACTGAGCAATTGAGGAAGAGTGAAACAAAAGCTATGAAGTTATTTACAACTATGAATTAAGAGAAGCTATGATCTAAGATGGACATAAAACAACATGTGAGACAATACTTAAAATGATCATGTCTAGAACAAGAAGAAAAAATCACAAAGAATACAATTTTTGGAAAATAGTAAGCAAACATGTTATTCCCGAGCAGAACGTTATTCCTGTAAGAACTTCTTCACGTTCTAATGGCAAATGGAATGCGATGTACACAGGAAGAAGAAAACAAAAAATATAACTATGAACACATTAACAGGCCTCTCAGCAGGCATGAAGAAACTTAAGTTTTTATGAAGACTCCATTGCATGGAAATGAAGGCCTTTTAGTGTGAAATATAAAAGACAAAAAGTCAATAAAAAGTAATGTTTGTTGGGGTTGTTGTTTAAAATACAAAGTAAGTATGATAAGCAGCTATTTAATTAAGAAAAATTTAATTTATAACTGAGGGAGAAACACATTCAAAATAGCATGAGATAAATTGTTTATCTAAGAGATGCCACTTACTGAAGATGTCTAAAGGTAAATGATACACCATATGTTCATTAGGGGAAGAGTCAGTTTATCATCAAATGTTTAGAAAAGAGAAATTCATAAATTATGGTAGGCAAATAAGGTGTTAGATTTAATTAGTACCTTAAGAGCTTAACAATAAGTTTCACGTGGAGGCCTGTATTAACAATGTGCAAATAAGAAAATTGTGCTAACACAGCTATATATAATGAGACATATAACAAGGAAGAAAACAAAAACTGTAAAAAATATACATGCGTTTCCTATATGCAAAGAGATAGGCAAGTCATAGCCAACACAAAGTTTTGTGACACAATGCAAATACATAAAAAAGCAAAACATCATCAACAAAGGTGTGACCTAAATAATTTGGGTTCAACCGTCATATAAAAACCAATAACATTTCAAAAAGTCATGGAAATTAGTAAGAAATGGGAGAGTGATAGCTAATGACAACATTCTCTTCACAAGGGCAACAACACAAAATCAAAAAAATAGATTAACTAACAGTTATGAAACATTCATTAACAAATGAAACATAGTGTTACTGTATTGACAGGCCTCCTAGCAGGCATGAACAAGAATAAAGGCTCCAATCTAAGGAAATAAAGGTCTTTTAGTGAAAAATATTAAAACATAAACAGCCAGATTCAAATAATTGACTCAATTTTGATCAAGTGAAAACTAAAAAATGAACATCTGCATTTGAGGAAAGGATGCATGTTTTTTTAGGCAATTATGTGTGGAATTCAAATAAAAGTATGGGTCATACCATTTAAAAGATAAGTTCAAAACATAACAGTTGCTTTTATGTGTCAAAAGTTCAGTTACGAAGGAAAACTGCAGGTAGCTATAACACATGTTTTATAATAAACACTGTACTTATAACAATACACACTTTTAAACATTTTTTTGATGAACTGAAACATAGTTTTATGGATTTAACATACAATGTTTAAGGATTATAAACACATTTTACCAATTATAATGAGTACATGCACATTAGCTTTTATAGAAATTAACTTTGTAACACATACAGGTGTGCATTGCCATTTTAACAAAGAGCAGCAACCTACTTACATACTTGTGAATGTACGTATATGTATTAGCAAACAAACTAATAATTAATATTCAATAATATTTACGAGTTGACCCAGTTAAATAACCAATAAAAATCATCCAAAAGTTACGGAGGAAAAGTTACGGAGGAAAATGTTAAGTAGGTTTATGTTATTCATATTTTTCTATATACATAAATATGTTAAAAGGTATATATCATAAGGTTATATGAAACAGAATGTTTTCAATCTGTATTTAATCAAACAAACGCTAAAGCCAGCATTTCAAATGAACATATGTACATAAAATAATAATACGGACCACTTAACATCACTGTCCGTCCTAACAACAACACAAACTATGTCTAAAACTGTGAAAAACTCCCTGTTTTCATCATTATTAAGCTGATCATGAAACTTAAAATCAGTCTTTTGCAGCTATATTAATACAATTCACTATTATGACACACAAGCTGTGAAATGTTTACTACATTACGGAGCAAATATCAGTAACGGAGGAAATGTTTCCCTTCTTCATCACTGGGCACGGGCATTAATTTTGTAATTACACGTTTCTCAATTCATACATGTTCTGTAACTTCTTTCTTTCTTCTTCATTTATTTTGTAGAGTCTCTTTGATTTTCCGACTGCCACCAGTGTCTCAATCTTCATAATCACATCAGACTTCCAAACCCATACCTTGTCTGGTAGGTTTGGGAATTTGTATTGATCTTTACTTTCCTGCTGCCGTCAGAAAATTAATGAAGAGTTCATTTTCGTCGATGTCCGTAACTTGACCAACATACCAATCGCTTTAATATTCTACTGCTACCAAGTCAAGTTTATCTATTTCCAAGACAGGTTTCATTCCATGACTGGAGGTCGTCTCTGATTAGCCCACTCGAGTTCGCCTCGGGTGATTCTTTACTTGAGATCATCACTGTAACTCTCATTGGAGTTCATTTCTATCGGCTGATCACCTACATCCTGATCATCGTTTGTCGTTGCTTTTAGTGGTTCTGTTTGCCGAGGTTGTTGCTTGACCACGATTCGAGATTCCCACCCTGTACAATCTGTGCTACTGACATCGTTTGTGCAGTTCTTGCAGTAACAACTTGTGTTTCGTATGAAGATTGAAGTTTCATTAGCACGAGCCACTGCGTGTATTTTCATCGTGCCAGGCACTGCAATGGCTGGTTCTTTACTACTTAGCTTGGACTTTGCTACTTCCAGATCTATCTACTGTAGGATATGTAACGAATCTTGCTTGAATTGTTTTCCATTGTCCATCTATAAAAGTCGTCAGCACTCTGTATAGAACATTTCTCCTGTTTAACTGCCATGTCAGCAGTTCGTTTGACGCTTACACCCAGCCCATCACAGGGACCTTTCCCGTGACCAACTTCTAGATAATTCCATTGGGCCTTTGCTCCACTAAATTCCTTTTCATGATCACATATCAACTGAAAATGGTTTTGTTCGATACTGACTTGTCGGTGAATCAGTGAGGTAGTGCACCTTTGTAAGTCCTGGTAGTAGTTCCCTTATAAGTGGAATAACTTTCAGAAGAATACAGTAAACTGTTGTTGCATTGTGTTGTAAAGAGGCAGAGACTGCTACAAAACTCTGGATTTTCCCATCAGGTAAGTATGCAACCATTGTATGCAAAGAAACCTTCTCCGCATTCCAGCATTCCGACTGCACCTCTTACATCGATGTACAGTTGTAATTTTCAGCAAAATCCATCCATAGTAAAATCTCATTATCCGGAAGATTTTTTGGAGGCGTCTTATTTTGCGGTACTGTGTTTGCACTCTCTGCACGTGGTTTCTAAAATCTGAGAGTTCCACATGAACTTATCAATAAAGTCATCTGTTGAAACTGTTTCTTCAATTTCTTTCCATCTATACTTATTACTTTCTTTCACTTTCTTCCAATGTTTGTATTTTACTGTCGAATCAGTTATCTGCTCTTTCATAAGGTCTTTCACTTGGCTATCTTGATCATAGGTTATCACAAACAGTTAGAATTAACTGATATTTTAACTCCCATTATTTTCATTGCTTTCAGTTTAAGGGCAAAGTTCTGATGGTACGTACATAAGCATGTTCTTCTGGATGCAAAGCAGGAATACAATATATGCTTTGGACGCAGTCTAAGGAATGTTGTTTTAGATAGGTGGATGGAAGGATTTTCAAGTCGAAACTTTTCATACAGGTTGTGCAGGTAATCACTTAGTATCCGTTTCTGAGCAGCACCATCAGCTGTTCGTCTAGTGTCTCGTTTACCTGGCATCACAACACTATTGTCTTCTCTCTCTAGGAATTCTAAAACGGTCTGTCCATATTAATTTTCTCCCTTAGCGGTCGACTGACTCTTCTCAAGTGTAAGTTAACCAAGCGTCTTCGTCCAACTCCTATTTCTTTGCTTAGATAGCTCAAACATCTGTACTTTTTCACCAATTCAAGTCCAATCTTTTCAGTTGGTGTCATCTTTTTCTTTATTTCAACATCTTTCTTTACATCGCTTATGAGGGACACTCCCAATAATAGCTGCTTGTAGACGCCGCTTTTCTTTGCAACTCTTAAACCAGCCTTTTTCAGAAGAAATTTTGTTTTTGACCAAGGTGTAGCTGGCTTGCTGGTTCTGTATACCTATAGTTGTTCATGATCCTCTGTTATGCCTTTTGTGTTTCTCTCTGATAAGTCGGTGATATCTGTGGGCGCGTTTCAGAGAATTATCATATAACCTTCTTACACCTGTTCCTTTTTTGGGTTTTCTTTTCTCTTCTGGTAGGGATATTTTAACCAACAGTTTCGTGTTATTCCTACTTGTAGCACTGGTTGAAGGCTCTGTAAGAATCGCTTCATTCTGACATTTAATTTCTTCTATCCTTTGGCATTTTCTGCGGTATTTAGCTTGACCCTTTTTGCGTTCGATGGCTTGTTTTGCTGCTGTCAGGTTATTAATTGGAATATATGATTTTCGTTCCCGTTCCGCCATTTTATATGCTTCATTGTTCTTTTCCTTCTGTCTTTCTCTCCACCGTATTTGCTTTTCAGCATTAGTCAGCGCCATTCTGAAAACAATAACCAGATACTGTCTGTAAAACTGTATTCTATTTGTTTAAAAAAGAAGACGAAAGATCTACAAAAATAAAGTATTGATGACCAAACAAATTATTTATTTCTTCCGTAACCAAAATTTTCCTCCGTAACCATGATGTTGTCCCCTTAATATTCACAATTAAACTGATTCCAAAGTTTGTTATTTATTTTCAGCTAAATATTTCCACTCATGTTTTATAACTTTCATTTAAAATATAAATTTATTGTTTAAGCAATAGAGGCCAACATCAAGCAAAAACATGCACGAGTGAGTAACAGTAACCTGCACATACACAAATATATTTAAATGTTAAAATTCTGACAAACATTTTGCAGTATTTTTGTATCAGTTGAAATGGAGGAAGCAACTTTCTAATAAACATGTGTGAAGCTTACATTAAGACACAAGAAAGTCGAGGATAAATTGATAAATGTGCATATTTTTCTTCCGTAACCTTTTGAGATTCCTCCGTTACTTTCTTCCGTAACCAAAAATTGCATGAGTAAATTTTCATTACCTCCGTGTAACCTGCCTCTGCAGAAATCTAAATAAGATGAATTGCATAGATTGATAAATTATTTTCAAATATCGTGATAACTAAAAAATGCACTTAACAGAAATACAAAGTTGTAATCAAATATAAAATTTTTTACAGCGCTCCGCAGCAGTAGACATGCTTACGTCATTCCCGGTGGCTTGTGAAATGCTTCATCTGTTATAAGAGCGATAGGTTAAGTGCGACTAAATTATAACAACAATTTAATTAGCATTTTCAGCTATAATGATACATTTAGTTACGAAAGAAAAAATTACGCATGAAATTTTAACGTTTAATGACAGAAATTTGCAGTAAATAATACTTATTTAGTGACGGTATGTAGTTTTCAATAGATAATCATGTAATTGACGTAAACTGTTTGATCCATGGAATTGACATAGATTAGTAAAATACACAGTTACGGAGGAAATTTTTATAATCGGACATTACGAATTTCGTTTTTTAGCTATGACCAACAAAAATTTATTAAAGCCACGTTCTTTTTTCTTTCAAAAACATAGTATTTTATTATTCTATAAAATACTGATGCCTTTATAACTGCTTTTATCGTATTTAATACCACTAGCAGTGAGGTGTAAAAATGGTTACGGTAGGAAAGTAGTTTTTTTGCGACATTCTTAAAACCAGTGTCATTGTTCGAAATCACATCCCATTGCAACATAACTATCCCATTTCATATTTACAAGCGTCTTAAACATAAACGACATAAAATTTCTTAATTGCCAATCATCATATTTGAACAATTTGAATGTGAACATTGGGGTTTTGCCTGGCGACATGCCAAAATGCGATTTTACTAGACATTAAACATGCTGTAAAAATTAAGGGGAGTAACATATATGGCTAAATCAATGATGTTTGTTCTAAGTAAACATTATATTTCGCCCAAAAAATGCAAGCATGTGCTTTAGAGTTTAAACCTTGAAGATTTGCTCTTCCAGACTGGCGACATGTTTTTTTTCAAAACTGAGTCAATTATTTGAATCTGGCTGAAAGAGTCAATTAAGGCTATTTTGTCGGATTTCTTGTTGAAAATGCATCAATATAATTAAATGGGGATTAATGAAAAAAAAAAGTTAATTTATAAATGAAAACCCACTCAAAAAAGATACCAGAAATAAGCATGCTTGATATTATCTCAAACTGTCTGATATTCATTCTGACTGATACACAAGCAGCATCCTAAAAACAACACTTAAATAGGGGAAGAAATACAATCGTACAAACATTTTAAACTGCCGGATCGGATACAGTCTGAAGAAAAATAAGGGTTTTGAGTAAAAATTTCAGGCTATTTGGGCATTTTTAAAGGTTTTTTCCAGAAGATTTAAAGGTTTTAAAGGTTTGCAATGAAATCAAAAGTTTTCAAAGGTTTAAAAGGTTTCGCTGTATTGATCTACATGTGGAAGCATGGCATGGCAAGTAACAATGGTAAACATCCATTTAAAAAAACATAAGGTTACTCTATTGATGTACATGTTCAAGAATGGTATGGAAAGCAACAATAGTAACATGCATGAACAAATGAAAGATAAGATAATGTTACTCTATTAATGTACATGATGAAGCATGGTTTGTCAAGTTAACAATGGTTAACAGTCATAAACAAATAAAACGTAAGGCAACTGTATTGATCTATATGAAGAAGCCTAATATGGCAAGTTAACAACGGTAAATATCAAATAAGAAATGAAACATAATGCAACTGATCTGCATGTGTAAGCAATGTTTTGAAATTAACAGTGGGAATTGACAATAATAATCAATTTTTTTACTCCTTATATATGCAATTAGAGCATATGCAAGCAGTGTAGATCCAGACCATCTGGCACATGTGTGTGTTTAGTATAAGTGTCATGGCAAGAATGAATTAAATACTGCAAAAAGTGAACAGTTCAGATCCTGATAAGATTGCATGCATGTGCAACCTGATCTGAATGTACACTGTTCACTAAGGCTCCAACGTTTACACGTGTAAACGGTAACGTTTCGATTACGGGCCGTAAACGTTTACAGAATCTCGAACCGTTTATACGAACGGTCACGTGACTGTAAAGGCGGCCAGATATTTGCTGAAAATCGGCAACGATACACTAAAATATTTATTTTATTAGTACCTCTAAGTACACAATTGTGTTTTGATATGTAATTTACATTGTTGAGGTATTAAAAAACTTTCGCTTTGATGCGGGTTTCTGCGATGTTCAGGGATTTCAATAGCTTCTGAAAACCAGGGGTTATCTCCCTGTGGGGAATGTTCATGGGATCATTATCAGATCGTCAGTAGTCATATCTTATAATTAGTGAACTTTACTACTTATAATCTTGCTTTAGATTCATTTTAGTTTATTATCAGTGGTTAAATAAAAGTTTACTTCATTATTAAAACGGAATATACACACAAGTTTTCCTTATTCTTGCAAAAGTTGACCACTTTTAAAAATTCTTCTGCATCAAAATGACCCCAAGCTCAGATTGAGGTGGGGTCAACAATGGAAAAAAAATCAAAATTGCTTGCATATAATGCAAGAATCTGCATCAGCTGAAATCCCTCGATGTCGTGATCATGTTGGTGAGTGTAGCAAAATGACAGATTCGGAATTTTACAGGATATACCCGGAAGTTTTGCGATCCGATAAGATCCAGTTATAATGGAGTTGCATTGTTATTTACAACTTATTATAGTTCAGTGAAACTTTTCACATTGTTATCAGGGTTGTATGATATAAACAACGTTTAAACGGCATCGTTTCGTTTTTCCTAGTCCATGTAAACGTTTACAAAAAATAGTAAATGTTGGAGCCTTACTGTTCACCCATGCCATGAGGTGAATAAATGCTGGAAGGGGTTAACAGCTGAGAAAAGTGAACAATATCAATAAGATAAAGGTCTTTATAGAAAAATTAAGCAAGCAATGTTTTATTAATGGAAATAAAAGAAAAACATTCTTTTTGTACACACTTTAAAAAAAATCTCACTTATTTTTGCTCAACTCTCTAAAACAGTCACTATTCTTGATGTGTTTGGGAGACGTAGAATGTATGCATCATTGCAGAGTTTACATCATCAGGTTTTTTATAAATCTAAGCAAAATGAAATGACAACATATAAAACAGTGAAAAGCATGTTCAAAAGCAAATTATTGTTATTTGTAAGATTTCTACCACTGCCACATCTTAGTTTTCATTTGACCACAAAAATAATCTTGTATTGAAAACAAGAAGGGAACTTGAAGGAGAATGACCTAAATGCTTCAATGTGATCTTTACAGTATTAAAATGGAAGTGATTTTATTGTCCTTCAGTTGGAGTTTAGCTGAAAAATGGAAGCTTGCATACAAGCTGCCGATGGAAGTTTTTGTCAGTGATAGTTGCTTGAACATTTAGACCTTCTTTCAACTGTTCAGCCTGCTGGGTGAAGAAAATCAGTGGTGCCGCTCTTCCTTCGACCTTTAATGAGGCATTCAAAGAAATGGAAGATGCTCCTTGTGCATAGGTAATGCCACATTTAGGGCATTTGTTATTCACAAGTTTTTTTCCGGTAACATGGTGGGTTGATGCATGACCTGGAAAAGAATGGTGAAACATATTCATGATAATGGTTTCTAAGAACAGTACATTTATATATAGCTGATAACTGTCTGGACAACTCTTAAAATGTTATTGTGTGACCTGTTCATGTTAGATTATTTTGATCTAATGGTTCAAACGTAAATAAAGTAATGAAAAAAGGAGGCTACCAGAGTATGCATACAAGTGAAGAATCCTCTATCATTTGAAACTCCCATCTATAATTTGTGCCATTTAGCTTTACAGCATTATATGTCATAGACAATTTGACTTATTGAGCTTCTGGAAATTGAGTTTATGCTGACCGACAGACAGAGGGATCGAGGCAAAACCATAGTCCTCCAGTACCCTGGTACAGGAACATAAGCAATGGAAACAAATTCCACTTCTAATTATATTTTCTTTGGTTATTTAGCGCAGCCAAGTGATCAGTTAATTATGAAATCTTCACAATAGGTGTAATACACAAGACAAACAATGATAAGCATGTGATAGCTTATGCTACTCGGCATGTATTCATATACAGCGTTCATTAAGAAGAAAGTGTAAAATGGAGAGCACGTTCACACTGTGAAAACAATACAGGAGGATTTGATACAATTTTACGAGGTTTTAGTAATATCTTATTGACCTCAGAGTGCACACGCACACTGTACTGTAAATGACCAGAATTGTAATTTATTAGCAATTTTGGTAATGACAGAAGGAAGTCCACAAATTTTTGAATTGGGAAACTTACGAGTAATACGAGAAGGGGCCAAAGCCAATGACACGTGATGGCTGTACTGGGTCCACATCATCATCCAGCAAGTCTAATAATGTTTCCAGATCGTCAGTTCTGGGTATTACCGGAAACATAATGTAAATACTGAAGGTTTGGCAAATTCATGAAAAGTAAGAAACAACACCACAATGAGTAAAATATGCCTGTCAAACTGCCGTGCACTGTTGTGCAATTCACTTTGACATGATTGTGAATGGCAATCATAGGGGAATAACATGAAATATACAATGAGAGAAAAGGCATTTGTGTAGAAAGGTGAATAACTCCAAAAAAGAGGAGAAGAGTAATGGTTATTGTGCATTGCACTCCGTTTTAATAACATCTATCAACCTATCAAGTTTCAAGTGAAAAGCTTAATATCAAGCCAGTTTAGTCAAGAGCTGATATGATATCTTCAAACAGCCTATAATACTTGTCATCTTTGACGTGCTTATTAAATAATACAATCTCACTAAAGTGAGATCTAACAAAATGTTAGATCTGATGATGGCCCGCAGACACCGTACACAGGTAATAGCGGTTTTCCCCGATTACTATTTTTAGAAATTGTCAACACAGCAAGCATGACTTAAAGTCAGTACTGTTATCAGTAAAATAACCCATTACCGATGTCATGCAGTGATTGTTACGTATATCAGGGCTATCCGATCAACCTTTTGGGGTTGTCCCGGTTAGCTCAATTGGTTGCGTCGCAGGAATTGCAGGGCTAGGCGCTGTCGCCGTGACGGTGCGGGTTCGCTCCCAGCTAGAGGCACTAGCATTTATAACGCTCGCAAAATGATCTGAAGATGTCATTACATTAGAAATGAATGCAATACTACATCAACACATATATCTCCAGTAAAATATGGCTTACACAGGCTGTCAACACTTTCCATGTTTTGAAATACTATTTTTACTTTCACTTTCAATCTGATTGGTTCAAAGGGTTTGTGATAAAAGAGACTTCTCGTCAGATCCCGATAGTGTAGCGAAGGGATTAAATGATGGTTGATTATAATCGAAAATCGATCGTTTTTATGATCGATTTTCGATAATCGATTACAAAGTTTAATAATCGATCATCGGTTTGCTGTTCTTAAGCAGCTCACAAGGGAGATCACTGTATCAGAAAAAAATCAGTGTTTGATTATTGACATAGATCAGTGTTATTTTGGTTTCAAATAAGCTTTGGAATATATTCTCCTACTAAGTATTTTAAGAAAGACTCCTGTACCTGCAGCTTACACCCTATTCCCATATCAGAAACGGTTACAAATTACAATACTTGCAGCCTGTGGGCTAAAAGTGTGGTTCATGTAAATTCTAATTCATACCAGAATATGCATTATCATAACAAATTATGAGTATTTTTGTTCCTAGAATATTAATAAAGAATTCCTATAAATAAAATTCTTCTTTATTAAAGCATGTACATTGTTATTGTAAATGCTTTGATTATACAATCGATGATTGATTGAAAAGAGTTGTTCGATTATTTCTGATGATCGATTAAGGTGTTTGTCCGATTATGAAACCCTAGTGTAGCGGTTTTCAGAAAATAATTTCCATCAGATTGAAAATAATACATCCCATTTTCAAACGGTTTATAAAAAATAATTATGCAGACTCTCACTAGACATCCACATCAGGGTGAAGTTTTGTCATAATTATACAAAATAATGGAGAAGTATGCAGATAACATCAATGTTTTCTTATATAGTCGATACAAAAAATGACTTCTCTCATAGCTGAAAGAAGGGAGTTTGGTTACTTTTGGGTGACCACTTCTAGTGAGAGCCTTGTTATGAAAGGTCAGATTTAAAGTTTCCGGGGTGAAATGAGCTAATGTACCTCAATCTGAGGTGCTGGCTTTGTTGGTAATAGCTGGTGTGGGAACGCCAGAACTGTTGAAGGTGTCAGTGACAGCAAAGTTCTTAAACGACACACAGCAACCCCTTTCAACTTTCGTGTTGGCCAAGTCCCTTCAAAGACAAACTTCAATTGTTCCGGAACTGTCTCGGACTTTCAGTTTCTTGAACGGAACATCTTCCCGTGTTTTCCTTACTCTTTTGTGTTCAGTTGGAGATGACTGCATGAAATGAGATAAACTTAATACATGTTTTCTGTACAATACAAGAAGAAATAAATGTGAAGAATTATAATTCTGTTTGCAACACTTTAGCTAGAACTACTCAGGACCCCTTGTCACCTAAATATCAATGTGTAACATGATAGTAAGAGCTGTCTACAGTCTTCACTAAACCTCCTTCGAGAAAAAAGAAAATGATAAAAATCTCTTTAATAGCAAAATGAGAATTTTAAGGAGAATTTCGGTTGTAAGGTTTTTTAAAGTTCATGTTTTACTATTAATAATTTTAAAAATCCGATGTAAGCATAGATTTACTAATGTTTAATACATACCTTTTATTGTATGTATTATAATTTTAACGAATTATTGTTCGTGAAAATAATTACTGAGTCTGATGGTTTTGTCCATACGTTAAAATGCAATTGCTTCAAACGTCAATATAATAAGTATATATATATTTAATTGGTAACATATATTTAACAGCGAATTAAGTGAAATTATAATAATTCTCAATTCTAGAATCAACATAATCTTCTTGACAATGGAAAGTTGAACTTGTTGTCAAGTACTTATTTCAAATAATATTTATCTGGCAGCTAATTATTCATTATTTGATATTAGTAATTGACAACAAGGTCAAAATTTTACATATTGTTGCATATATTGGTATGTGTAAGTTGGATTCCGCATAAAATTGTTTTTGTTGTATACTTTGACCAAGGGCCATAGTGGCTTATGTCAACTTTGTAAATAACTATGTATATACTGTACGCTGAATAAATTTTCTTCTACTTCTTCCATTTACCAATACGTCGTTAGGTGACCGTAAACTGATTATACCGGGATACATAAAAAGGGAAACACTCACCTCTCATAAAAATATTTACACAAAACTATTCCAATTAACTATTAAATTTCTCAAAAACGGGGAAGTTACAGCAAGTTTGCGGAACTCTCAAAACACGTACATGGCCAACTTAATTCAAAGGGCAGTAACAATTGAATTACGAAATGTATGTACCGCGGATCTACGTATCACATGGTCAGAAATAAGTTTCAATTGTAAACTAATGCACTATCCAAAGCCCCCCCCCCCCCGACCCCACCCCCGTGGGATAGCGTGGGAAAAGAGCCGTGTCTATTCTTGACGGTCTAAAACCCGTTCTGTCCGGAACAAGATATGTTTTGATATTTGTACCAATAAATGTTTTTGGGGCGGGTGGTTTTGGACAGGGGCGGGCGGGGATGAGAATCTAAAATATTTGTTTCTATTGCCTTACATGACCGTCACTAAATGCAATTTCTAGAAAAGGGTGCATCACTCTGCTCTTTAGTTTGTATTTTGATACTTTATTTGGTTTTTGCTGAAACTCTGGAAAGAAAATACAGTGGATTTCCGCTGTAACACGATCCGCTATATCGCGAAATCCAGTATAACGCAGTCGATCCGTGGACCCCGTTTTTTCCCCATAAAATGATATTTTGTCTAAGTCTTCGAACGGGAAAAAAATTCTGGCTGAACGCATATTTAGACGAGAAGTTTTATTTAAAGAAAGATTGTCCGAACATTTAGATACATGTACATTAATTAACATGTCCGTAAACGTAGGCCAAGAATAAGTCAACACCTGTCAGACGTTTCTTCTTTTGAAATTTCTGCTTACCTTTGTCAAGCAATTAACTCATAGTTTTTAAATAAACATCCTATTGTTGTATAATCAACAAAAACGCGATGGCTTAGCAAATAGGGGTGCTATAGATTAGTTGCAAACTGCCAATTCGGCGAAAGGTTGGATATGCAGACACAAACACAACTTGATCAGAAATCAGGGTAAGATAACATCCGCTATATGAGGAATTATGATCAGCATAATTCCCGACCAACAACAACATCATCAACAACACCACCATCACCACCAACAACAGCGAAACCAGCATCACTTCCAACACCAACAACAACACCAACAACAACAGCAACCAGCATACCATACTGTACTACACAACATCGGTGGGCAGGGATAGTGGATTGATGGGTGCGGGATCAGGGGTGTATGGGCTGGGTTGTTTAAACCATCTAAAAAACTACAAGAATAAATTAAGTGTAATTTATTGATTTCCTAACTTGGATTAAGAATCTTTTGTTCATGTGTGTGCGTTGGGGGTGTCATAAACTTCTGAATCACTCCCCAGTTTAAATGAAGCCCAGTTTAAAATGTGCTTAAATATGTCTGACTTTTCGAATAGTCGAGCGTGCAGTCGTTTCCGACTGGCTCTTGTTTAACACGTGCACTAGTGCTAACTCGTGTATTTTTACAGTTAATAAATTCTTAATTTTTACAGATCGCCAGTGAAGCTCTCAAAAGTTCAAAAAGTATCAAGTTTACGAACTCAGGAGAATACGACATAAAATTAAATAATAAATCTACAATTACAGAGCCAACTCACGCATTGGCATTTTCTTACCAGTCACGAAATACAACTAGTAAAACTGCAGTGACCAAGATTGACTGCATGAAGACCATGGAAGAAAACACTAGAGTAAGTATACTAATTTCAGACCCTAAAACTTTTTAAAATCTCACTTTTAAATACAAGTTCGGACTGTATTATTTACTGTATATCAAACAAAACGTTCCAGATGTCCTGATGCACATTTTGCATAAATTCACATCATTACAGATCTTTTCTTTCAGGAGTTATTCAAAGTACCTTGTACGTTATTAGCTATTGCAAAAAGTTATTCGATTACATTAAGTCTGTTTCAGTTGATCTCTTCAAGACATCGAAACTATGCATTGATTTCATAATAAACAAAGTCTGTTTTTACTGTGACAGCCAACATCGTATTTCAATCATTAACTGCAAGATAATGTGTTTAAAGACATTTGTGAAAATATGTCTTACTGAACACTTGCAAAATACATGTCTATCTTCCAGTGGTTAAACGAATACCCTTTATTTACATCGATTAAATTTGTTAACATTTTTGTTTCCTACATTCTGAAGGTTTACTGCAAAACAGTCTTAAAATAATACTTTTGCAATATGTAATTTCTATATTTCAGATGTCAGTGAAAGCAAAAGTCATTAGAAACAGGACGAGAGTGAAGTGACTGTGAGAGGGACACCTCTCAAGATGGTCACGTGTCTTCTCGGGACGAGACGGGCACGATCCAGTGCCCACTCTGGGAGAAGCATATAATATTAGTCCAAGAGCATCAAGCATATCTCTTTGAAAACGTTACAATAAAACACTATGAGACAAAAAAACTGTCAACTAACCCCACCACCGTCATCAGCGAGACAGATGAAATTCAAAATGTAAAAGAAGTTGATGAATCTATGCCAAGATTTAAACGCATTGAAATCTGCACAGCACGTGTACACAGTCACACGTGCTGCAATGCATGCAATGCTGAACTGACCGTCAACCTTTAGCTCCCAACTGTAAAATGTACATGGTGTGACAAACGGCAACTAACATCATCACTCAAGAAATACACGAACTGTGAGGTAAACGCAGTAGCAAGTTCCGGAACCACCGAATCATTTTCAATAAATGAAAATGTTCTCAAAGAATTTGTCCCCGAGATGACCAACAATGATGATTTTGAGATTCATCTTCTCACCCACAATAAACTGCAAGTATCCACAATAAACCCAAGCAGCAAGGTCATCACTAAGATCAAGTATGAAAATGATGACTAGTTGAAAAAACATCAAACAAGTATCAACAACCTCATGGAAAACAAAACAGAACAGTATAAATGCTCAACAGATACATAGTCCATCGGATGTGTCGGCTTATCTGGATCTACACTGTTTGGCCAATCAAAATTTCACATTATTTGCCATATGACAACATAATGGTAATGTCGCCAAATTCTTAAGTCAATTTCTTATTATTTCCTTGTCAACTTCAAGTTTCCTCTTTGTTCTTAGAAAGTACCTCAAAGCTAAACAAATGTTCACATGAACACCTATTGCTAGTTTTTCTTCTACAATAGCTACAGTTTAGAGATACTTATGAACCTAATGAATCTGAAAATGAACAGTGTAGATCGTGATCAGACTGTATGTATGGACTGGTTGATCTGGTTATACACTGGCGTTGCACTAAATATGTACCTGTGAAGAATCACTTATGAACCTTTACTTCATAGGTACAAATTTATTGCAATGCCAAACAGTGTAGAAACAGATCAACCAGCCCATACATGCTGTGCGGGGGTGGTCTATGTAATGATAGGATCGTATAGTGGAATGAACACAAAGTGTTGTGTCAGGTTTCGTACCTTTATTCAAACTGATATATCAACAACGGAAGTTACGTTAACGTCAATACAATACATTAAACCGCGCCATAATAAGAAGCCAGGCGACGTCGTGCGACGTCGCGCCATATTCTCGACATACTCCGGGCCTCGAAATGTAAGAGTCTAATGAACCTGAAAATTCTAAACAGCAACAATCATTATAAAGACATTAGTATGAATAAGTGCGTTAATTAATGTTCATTATGGATATTTGTGATTACCAATAAAATTACGGAACTAACTTATTCACATACTTTAAATGTCTCTATTATTAGAACACAATAAATGTTTCTCAGCTTAATCGCAGTGTTATTGAAAATATTTCACAAGTTATTAAAGTTCACTGCGACTTTCATATATCTCCAATGGGTAGAGTTTAACTGTCGGAAGTGTTGTCAGTCCTTGGTGTGTTCGTACTCTGGCGGCACGTACCCGTCCGTCGTTTCCTGTCACGAGCTCATCGACCGGGGCGAGATTCCATTGCACCCGTGGTGTGAAGTCATCCTTGATTTGGACAACGGCGCCAGGTCTTATTGTCTGCTTGTTGTCTCCACTGTGGCGGTGGAACTCTCGGAGAGCTGTTAAATACTCATTTCTCCATCGGTGCCAAAACTGCGTTAAGAGATGAGCATGTTGTTTTGAACGCTGTACAAAGCTTTCGCGATTGGGTATGTTGACGTTAAGGCGGACATCATCCTGTATAAACGGTAGTGACGTCAGTCGCCGGCCATTCAACAGATGTGACGGTGTTAAAGGTTCAGGGTCATTTGCTGATGATGATATGTAGGTCAGTGGTCTATCGTTAATAATTGCTTCAACTTCTGTTATGATTGTTTGAAGTGTCTGCATGTTAACACATGACCGGCCAAGAATTTTCTTTATCGTCGTCTTGGTTACACCAATGAGTCTCTCCCACCAGCCGCCATACCAAGGTGCTCTAGTGGGTATAAATTTCCATTCGGTTCCTTTTTGGCTCAATGTTGTTTGTACGTACGGCGAGGTGAACATGCGTTTAAAATAGTTGGCCGCTGTGTGAAATGTCGTAGCATTATCTGAAATCATCAGACTAGGTAAAGATCGTCTGCTCGTAAAACGTCTAAAAGCCAGTAGAAACGATTCCTCGGACAGGTCGGGAACTATTTCCAGATGAACAGCGCGTGTATTTGCACATGTAAAAAGGCATATGTAGGCTTTAGTCTTAACTCCGTTTCTTTCTTTCAAATGTAGTGCGCCAGAAAAGTCTACGCCTGTTATATAAATGGTGGCTTGTCGTTAACTCTAATGGCCGGAAGCGGTGGTGGATCAGGTGCACGGTAAGCCTTTCCGGTTACTTTGCGGCAGACGACGCATGAACGCACGACTGTTTTGACGTACTGTCTCATGGCTGGTACCCAGTAATGTTGACGAAGATGGGTACAAGTCTGGTTAATGCCGGCATGCAACTGGTGGTAGTGAGCGTCCAATATGATGAGTCTTGTTAGATTGTTCTTGGCAGGCAGTAAGTAAGGAAATTTGGTCGTTTCGTGCAAAGGAGCGTTATGTATTCTGCCGCCGCATCTAATGTAGCCCAGTTCATCAAGATAAAGACGTTGTTGTCTCACTATGGAAAGACGTCGGCTGTCTTCATTAAGACAAACAATCACGTCATTGTAGCAATCAGTCTGACAATCCTTAATCCACTTGTTCTGTGCATAAGTCAATTCGGATCTTGTTAAGTGACCATAGCAACGTTCGATTGGTGTTCGTCTACAATTTGAAATGAACCGGATCATGTAAGCTGTAACACGGATCAATCTCCGATAACTGTTGTAACGGTTGACGTCAACAATTTCAAATATACTGTGTGTCTGCTTGTCTAGTGAGGATTGCACCCTTTGTTCGGTTTCATTATCTGTCAACATTGTTAGAGTTGTTGTCTGTAACTGGTCCCATTTCGGCCATTTGTCTTGGTCGCATATCCAAGGTGGTCCCTGTCGCCAGAGTGTGCTTTTCTGAAACTGTTGGCTAGAGATGCCTCTGGTTAATAGGTCTGCTGGATTATCTTCTGTTGGGCAATACTTCCACTGATAGGTGCCAGTAAGCTTTTTGATTTCTGTAATTCTGTTGGCAACAAATCGTTTTAATGGTTTGGTGGAAGTTAGCCAGTGTAATATGATTTGGCTGTCTGACCACAAGATAACATTTGTACATGGTACTGCAGCTTTCACGTGGTTAGCTAGACGAGCTCCAACTAATGCTGCCATCAGTTCTTGTCTTGGTAGTGTTGATGTCTTGTTAATAGGGGATACCCTGCTCTTGGCAATCACAAATGCTGTTGTTAGTGCACAAGTACGCCGACGCTCCATAACATCTTGCACTAGCATCTACAAAAACATGTAATACTGTGTCACGTGATGGGTTTGCACTCTGGCAAAAATAGTGTCTTGGAAACTTGACAGTCATGACAATGTTCAGATCCCTACAAATATTCTCCCACGTTTCACTAATTTCTACCGGAAGTTGCGTGTCCCAGGCGAACTTCCGTTTCCATAGATCTTGCACGAGTAATTTGGCACGCACGGTGACCGGGCTCAATATAACAAGAGGGTCATATAATCTCGACGTTTGTTGTAAGACGATACGTTTAGTGACGGGCTGGTTTTCTTGAATTTGTCGACTGACGAAAGATATTTCGTCTGCTTCATAGTCCCAGCTCATACCTAATACCTTGGCATTAGTATTCGTGTCCTGAACGCCCTCTGTACTAGCAGTCTTGTGAAGTTCGGTAGAATTTGAACACCACGATCTCAAGTTAAATCCGGCTTCCGCCATCAGGTCGCGTGCAGACCGGAAGTAGCGCAGTAAATCATTTTCACTTGTGAAGCTTGAGATAACGTTGTCTACGTATAGGTCACGTATAATGACGTCTGCTTGGTTGTTTTTATTAAGTTCTAGGTGTTTCATTAACGTTACGTTCAGGATGAATGGTGAACACGTAGCACCAAAGAGAACAGATTTAAAGCGGTACGTAACAAGAGTACTCTAAGGATCACTAGGGTCGGAAAGCCACAGAAAGCGAGTGACGTCTCGGTCATCTGGATTTAAACTGATATGCAAAAAGGCTTTCTCTATATCTGTTGACACTGCATATTTACCCAAACGAAATCTGATCAGCAATGAAGTCAGGTCATTGAGTTTCGGTGGTGTTGACTGCAGACAGTCGTTGAGACTAGGACAATTTTCAGACTGGCGACAACTGCAGTCGTAAACTATCCTTATAGGTGTAGTAGCGGAGTTCTTTTCCACGCCGTGATGAGGTATGTAATGCACGCGCGTAGCTGATGAATTGCTTGGTACCTTTTCGATGAAATCGTGTTGTTCCTGATACTGGATTATTTCATTGTAGCTTTTTAGCAATCTCGGTTCCCGAATCATTCTTCTAATTGCACTTTCTGTTCTTTTCTTTACAATTGTGTAGTTTGTCGGTAGCGGAGGATGGTTTGGTTTCCATGGTAACCGTGCAACATAACGGCCATTTTCAAAACTTAAGCTGTTTTCTTGGTATTCGTGCAGATACTGAATAGAATCGTCGTCGCTTTCATATGCGGTTATTCCCATAGACTCTATTTCCCAGAACCGGCTCAGATCAGATGTACCAGCAACGTGTATAATGATGACGTCCATGATTGCAGGTGACGTACTGCTGCATAAAACTGTGTAGGTACCTGACAGGAAGTAACCAATGCGGGAACTAACAGCAGTGGGTCCATCTCCTCTGATAATTCTGTCTCCAACTATTTGCCAGTAAAAGTCAGCGCCGATAAGTAACGAAATGTCGAATGCGTCGTCCATGGTAACGGGGTGTGCCAAGTTTAGACCTTGAAGATATTTCAGTGATGATACGGACTTTCTAAATCGATTATTGACTGGTTTCGCGATTACAGGCACTATCAGGACTTGAATCGGTATCTTTTCGCCATCATCGGCTATCAAGTTGACTGTAGCTCTATTCAGACGGCAGACATTATGTGTGGAGTCACTGAATGCTGACAAATGTATGACCTCTCTTCCATCATACTTTAATTGAAGTCTGTCCGCTAGCTTTTGGCTTATAAATGACCGCTGGGCCCCTTCGTCAATTAAGATATTAGCGTCTGCACAATGGTCACCGGAACAAACTGGAGCTATGGCTGTTTTCAGTAAAACGTCAGATCTTGAATTTCTTGACGCAAAATGCATAATAGCTACATTGCCGTCTAAGCTATGCGATGTGTGGGTGGTAGACTGTGGTGCTTCTCTGATGGTAGATGTTGCAGTTCGCTCGCAGATACTTGTGTGATGTTTTCCTCTGCACTGACGGCAACGGAATTTGGACGGGCAATTAGACACCTGGTGACGGTTACTTAAACAATTGAAGCACAGTCTTTTAGTTTTAACAATTGCAATGCGACTTTTCACTGAACTTATTCGTTTGCATTCATCTTTGTGTGGCTGTTCGCAGAACACGCAGTTTTTAATAGAAATTTCTTTGTTTTGTTGCTTAGGATTTTGTTCACTTCCGTGTTTCTTTCTTGCGCCAGTATGGAAAGATGCGGTAGGAAGGTAAGGAAGGTAACAGTCGTGTTTTACATCACGTGGCTGACCGGCTTCTAATATGCCTATCTCTCGTCGTATAGCTTTGCGTAGATCAGACAGGGTCCAACTTCCGGTTCCATGGTCCCGTGTTAGGTGTTGCCTAGTAGCGGACGATAGCTTGTCTAAGTTTGTGGTGAACAACACTGGTCGATAGGGAATTTCGTTGGAGCGGCATGTTACGAACTATTTCCTGATTAACCACAGTCGTCTGCTGGGTGCTCAAAGTTTCGTCTGCAGACGAATAATGTGACGGTATTTCTTGTTGAGAAGATTGGTTTGTATTCTCATTGCCGATACACGACGTATTAGATGAAAGTGAACCCTGATAAAACTTCCTGTGTTTACTAATGTTTAGTTTTAAACGTAAATTGTACGTACCAATCTGTCGCACTTCCGCAGCCAATATCTCGGGGTCGCACTGGTTGATGATCTTATCATCGACGGTTTTTAGAGATGCCGCTAATTCCGCTATGGACTCCAGTATAAGAACGAAGTTGTCGGGTTCGCTGGCAGCCTCCGCCTCCTCGAGTTCACGCAATTGATCCTCGATCAAACTTCTTTGCCCATCGCGCATGGATAATAGTCTCTGTAAATTCATGGTTTCGATACACGGCACCAAAAATGTGCGGGGGTGGTCTATGTAATGATAGGATCGTATAGTGGAATGAACACAAAGTGTTGTGTCAGGCTCGTACCTTTATTCAAACTGATATATCAACAACGGAAGTTACGTTAACGTCAATACAATACATTAAACCGCGCCATAAAAAGAAGCCAGGCGACGTCGTGCGACGTCGCGCCATATTCTCGACACATGCTGTCTGATGACGATTTACACTGTTCACTTTAAGATTCATTAGCTAATTTTTTTACCAAGATGTGATTAGTGCCAATCCAGATCATAACACCTCAACATCTATACTTTTATTTGGACCAACTGTCGCCAAACTGTTCCAATATAAATTATTACAACATAAAATCTTAAATAGAAGCCTGTTGTTTGCAGCTCATCGTAAATCAAGAGTTTGTGGGGGTGTTCCTCATGTAAAATTACAAATAAACAGTGACCTATTAGAACTTTATGTGTGTGTTTATTGAATATTTTTGTAGGATTAATATTTTTTGCTTAGGTTGATATTTGTTAGCAATTTGATGTTCGAACCACTTGTATTGATGATCTCATGTTGCATTGATTTGAATTATCCAAGCCTAACAATAAGTGTACATGTCAAGCTATCTAGTCCCTGTGCAATATTGTACTGAATGTAAAATTCAGACTGTTACATTTACATATAGTTTATTACACATTTTTAGTTACGTAGTTAATGTTATGATTTTTGCTTTGTGTTTCTTAACATTGTTTTATTTGATTATACCTGGACTATTCAAAGATTACAGGCATGTAAAACTATTCTGATCACTTCCCTCCTACCTTTCGCCATTTCCCTTGCATACTTTAAGGGATCCATTTACTCTTCATTGCTGTAATTCTAGACAAGAAATTTTGTGTGTTTCATTTTCAAATTCCTTTAAAATATCAGTTAATAGTAACATTTCGGACAAAATGTTTCCATGTCATTTTTGGATGATTTCAAATAAAATGCTGTGATGCGAACTATTGGTACAGTTTTCACGGTAATTTCGTCAAACTTAAAACATATGCTCGGCTTGAAGTGTAGATGTGTGTAACATATATTTCATGTAGGTCAGTCCATTATTTTTTGTAGGGGAATGATTTAACAAAATCTTGTGATGCAAAGTAATACATTTTCAAGATATTGACTTGAAACTGAAATCATGTGTTCAGCATGAAGTGTTGATGTGGTAGACATATTTTTCATCTGGATCAGTCCATTAGTTTTTGAAGGGGAGCGCTATTGAATAATTTATTCATTGTTAGGTAAAAAGATGCGAACATTATTTCTGCATACTCTGACAAAGCATTATTGCGGGGGTATTAATCACCTTCAGTGATAGTGCTAGTTTTACCTGAGTTATGTCCGTTTGTAATAAAAACTTGTGGCTTCAACTTCTCAATTTTTTATGAGGCGAATTCCTTTTAAACTTGCTAAGGGGATCAACCAGCATGTTTAGATAATCAAAAAGTAAATATTTTAGTTTGTTGACCATTTTTTATGAGTTATGGCCTTTAGTTAATTTCTGTTATCGTGAATTGGGATATTTTGGCGTCGTAATATTTGCCCATTTTGCCCCAAAGTGCCTGTGTTTTATTTTGCATTTTCTATTGATCTACCTAAACAACTATGTTATTTGTTCGTTGTATAAAAAGAGAAATTTCATGATGCCAGATACTACTGTTTGGTTTATGACCAAATGTGTTTGTACTGTTTTAACACAAGCAAATGTATTAACCCTTTCCTCCATAGACACACCTTTATTGCGAGGGCGAACAGTGCAGATCCAGATCAGCCAGCACATCCTTGCCGTCTGATTGGGATATGAACAGTTCGCTTTTGATTTCGTTAAATTATTTCTGACCAAAATGCGACCTGTGCATATCTGATCAACCGGCAGGAATGTGCCAACTGATCTGGATCTACACTGGTCGCACATGTGTAAAAATGTGTATATATAGAGGAAAGGGTTAAGTTTTGTACTGTTAATATACCGAACAAAAAAAGAAAACTTACTGTGTAAAGTATTTTCAACTAATTAAAGAGAAATCCGTGATTGTTGGTAGGAAAGTACTAGAAAAGTCTTCGTCTGTCTGTCTGTCAGTCCTTCCATCTGTTTGTATGTGCAAGTGTGCAGATTTCGTGATGAATCCTTATTTTTTCAACCTCTTAATTGAATTCGATAAAACTTTGATCAAATTTTCAGTCCATCAAGAAAATGTGCAGAACCCATGTTCCAACCTGGACTGCTCAAGGTCAAGGTCACCAGTTGTGTTTAAAGACTTGTACTATGTATCTTGTGTTTGCTCAAACATCTGCTAGATGAAATGTTGTGGTCAAACGTTCATCTCTTCGAGACTATGTGCAGAACCTGTGTTTCAACCATGCTAACTCACGGTCCAGATCACAGGTGCTGGTCAAAGGTTTGAATCATGTCAACTGTATCCCTACCATAATTTCTAAACCTATAAAAGAAATTTCATGAAACTTTGGTCAAATGTTCACATCGTTGAGACGACGTGCAGAACATATGCTTCAACCTGTCCAGCTCAGTCAATGTCACCAATGCTTGTTTAATCCTTTTCGCTATCCATAACCTTTTAAACATTCCCTAATGCGGCTACATATTGCTGTCCTTCAGACTAACTGCCTTATTCACTTAAATTTTCTTCACCAAGATTCTTCAATTTCTTTCTTTGCAAAAAACATGCCAAAGCAAAAGAAGAAATCATCAAAACAGCGTAATGCTACATCCCGTGCTTTGATGAACAAGAAAAGAAATGCGTATAGGGTGAACCTGAAAGTGGCTCTAAATCAGATGGGGGTATTGCCTGCCCTACAGATCATATGATATCTGTGCCTTCAGCTGTATCTACAGCTATACTATCTGATCAGGGTACAAGTTTATCAGATGGGGGTCATACCCGCCCTACTTTTACATCTCAAGATGGTTTTGTGCTTCGGCCATCGGATCTTAATTCTAACAAAAAATCTGATGAAATCTTGCTAAAAAAATATAAACAATTCTGAAAACCCACAAACAACGCCTTTAAAATATTTCCATAAATAAAGTAAAGTTTTCTTTCACGAAACTACTCGTGTAAATGTGAAATGTGATATCACAAACAAAAATATCATAAACCCAAACAGAAAGGCTGAAGAAAATGTTGAAATATCAAATCCAGATTTTTTCCATGTTCAGACGCACAATGTCACTGCTAATCAATTTCAACCGTGCAATTTCTCATACAACACTTGCACGTCTGGACAACAAATTTCTGATCACAAACTTTCAAACATTAATTTTCGGATCTTTTCACCAAGGAAATACAAAATTCAGTCCATTTCTCGTGGGAGTCAATGAACAATAAATTCCCTTTGTGTCCTAATTTTCGCACACTTTTCTGAAATACATTCAGACGTTTCTGTTGATGACACCCTCAATAACGGTGATGATTTATATCAAAACGTTGTATATATGCTTAAAGACAGAGGAACATTCAAACACAGATTGCTGTCTTTTGATGAAATACCAAACCATGTCTATATGTTGTCTAAAAATATTCAAATAAGAAACAAAATAATTGTGTCCGGCTTTGCAGTAGAGCACAACGGAATCACAGATTTACCAACTTTACATCACTCACTACAGACAACTTTTGAATCTGTTTCGCATATTTTAGTGATGATAGGTGCTATTTGCTCAGCAGTTTATAAAAAAAGATAACTTGTATTATTTCTTTGACTCTCATTCACATGAGGCAAACGGTCTGTCAATCCCAGATGGCACTTCAATTTCAATATCGTTCAACTGTCTTGTTACCTATATGTATGCTCTGTATGACAGCATAAACATTGATTTGTCATCTCAGTATGAACTGCTACCATTAGAATTTGATTGTCTTACCAAACCTGATTTCAATAGTTCAAACTTGATATCACAATATTTTCAAGATCAAGAAATGAAAACATACGCCAAAAGAAAAAAAAACAGTCTATTCATAACAACAGTAAATCTGAACATAATAGCAACCATTGGCTACCCATCAAAAAAAACAAAACAATATAATAAAATTTACAAACAAACTCAAAGACAAGATCCTCTATTACAACAAAAAGAAAAAATACAACAAAATAACTAAAAAAGAAAAGCTAGATCTATTGAAGAACACACATTGAAAGAAAAAGTAGACAAACAGAAAGCAAGACAAGATCCTCTATTCAAACAAAAAGAAAAAATTCAACAAAATAACTAAAAAAGAAAAGCTAGATCTATTGAAGAAAACAAATTGAAAGAAAAAGTAGACAAACAGAAAGCAAGACAAGATCCTCTATTCAAACAAAAAGAAAAACTACAACAAAATAACTAAAAAAGAAAAGCTAGATCTATTGAAGAAAACACATTGAAAGAAAAAGTAGACAAACAGAAAGCAAGACAAGATCCTCTATTCAAACAAAAAGAAAAACTACAACAAAATAACTAAAAAAAAGCTAGATCTATTGAAGAAAACATATTGAAAGAAAAAGTAGACAAACAGAAAGCAAGACAAGATCCTCTATTCAAACAAAAAGAAAAACTACAACAAAATAACTAAAAAAGAAAAGCTAGATCTATTGAAGAACACATATTGAAAGAAAAAGTAGACAAACAGAAAGCAAGACAAGATCCTCTATTCAAACAAAAAGAAAAACTACAACAAAATAACTAAAAAGGAAAAGCTAGATCTATTGAAGAAAACACACTGAAAGAAAAAGTAGACAAACAGAAAGCAAGACAAGATCCTCTATTCAAACAAAAAGAAAAACTACAACAAAATAACTAAAAAAACGCTAGATCTATTGAAGAAAACACATTGAAAGAAAAAGTACACAAACAGAAAGCAAGACAAGATCCTCTATTCAAATAAAAAGAAAAACTACAACAAAACAAGAGGTGTTTGTCAAACACAAATGCCCCCCCTGACGTGCAAGTGATATCTATTAGCATTGAATTTAAATTTTTGGAAATTTAGAGACTTTTGTAAGCTTTAGCAATGAAGGGTACCAGTCATGAAAGCAATTTACAAGACGGTGGAACTCCTATATATCAATAACCAGGTCATCCAATGAGAGGATTACATTTACCTCGACAAACATAAGCGCGTGTAGATTAACCTAGTCTAACACAAAGGATTTTATTGTAATTTAAATCTGTAGATTATTGTATTTTAAATATCACGGTTCTTCTATTGGTCATGACCAACCTCCACACCAAATATGAGGACTGTATCACAAAGCGTTGTCTAGTTATTGATCGGACAAGGTTTTTGTGGTCAAGGCCACTGTGACCTTGACCTTTGACCTACTGACCCCAAAATCAATAGGGGTCTTCTACTGGTCATGACCAACCTCCACACCAAATATGAGGACTGTATCACAAAGCGTTGTCTAGTTATTGATCGGACAAGGTTTTTGTGGTCAAGGCCACTGTGACCTTGACCTTTGACCTACTGACCCCAAAATCAATAGGGGTCTTCTACTGGTCATGACCAACCTCCACACCAAATATGAGGACTGTATCACAAAGCGTTGTCTAGTTATTGATCGGACAAGGTTTTTGTGGTCAAGGCCACTGTGACCTTGACCTTTGACCTACTGACCCCAAAATCAATAGGGGTCTTCTACTGGTCATGACCAACCTCCACACCAAATATAAGGACTGTATCACAAAGCGTTGTCTAGTTATTGATTGGACAAGATGTGGTCTACGGACCGACCGACCGACCGACCGACCTACCGACCGACCGACATGTGCAAAGCAGTATACCCCCGCTTCTTCGAAGGGGGGCATAATAACTAAAAAAGAAAAGCTAGATCTATTGAAGAAATCACTTTGAAAGAAAACGTAGACAAACAGAAAGCAAGGCAAGATCCTCTATTCAAACAAAAAGGAAAACTACAACAAAACAAGAGGTGTTTGTCAAACACAAATGCCCCCCCCCCCCCTGACGTGCAAGTGATATCTATTAGCATTGAATTTAAATTTTTGGAAATTTAGAGACTTTTGTAAGCTTTAGCAATGAAGGGTACCAGTCATGAAAGCAATTTACAAGACGGTGGAACTCCTATATATCAATAACCAGGTCATCCAATGAGAGGATTACATTTACCTCGACAAACATAAGCGCGTGTAGATTAACCTAGTCTAACACAAAGGATTTTATTGTAATTTAAATCTGTAGATTATTGTATTTTAAATATCACGGTTCTTCTATTGGTCATGACCAACCTCCACACCAAATATGAGGACTGTATCACAAAGCGTTGTCTAGTTATTGATCGGACAAGGTTTTTGTGGTCAAGGCCACTGTGACCTTGACCTTTGACCTACTGACCCCAAAATCAATAGGGGTCTTCTACTGGTCATGACCAACCTCCACACCAAATATGAGGACTGTATCACAAAGCGTTGTCTAGTTATTGATCGGACAAGGTTTTTGTGGTCAAGGCCACTGTGACCTTGACCTTTGACCTACTGACCCCAAAATCAATAGGGGTCTTCTACTGGTCATGACCAACCTCCACACCAAATATGAGGACTGTATCACAAAGCGTTGTCTAGTTATTGATCGGACAAGGTTTTTGTGGTCAAGGCCACTGTGACCTTGACCTTTGACCTACTGACCCCAAAATCAATAGGGGTCTTCTACTGGTCATGACCAACCTCCACACCAAATATGAGGACTGTATCACAAAGCGTTGTCTAGTTATTGATCGGACAAGGTTTTTGTGGTCAAGGCCACTGTGACCTTGACCTTTGACCTACTGACCCCAAAATCAATAGGGGTCTTCTGTATCACAAAGCGTTGTCTAGTTATTGATCGGACAAGGTTTTTGTGGTCAAGGCCACTGTGACCTTGACCTTTGACCTACTGACCCCAAAATCAATAGGGGTCTTCTACTGGTCATGACCAACCTCCACACCAAATATGAGGACTGTATCACAAAGCGTTGTCTTGTTATTGATCGGACAAGGTTTTTGTGGTCAAGGCCACTGTGACCTTGACCTTTGACCTACTGACCCCAAAATCAATAGGGGTCTTCTACTGGTCATGACCAACCTCCACACCAAATATGAGGACTGTATCACAAAGCGTTGTCTAGTTATTGATCGGACAAGGTTTTTGTGGTCAAGGCCACTGTGACCTTGACCTTTGACCTACTGACCCCAAAATCAATAGGGGTCTTCTACTGGTCATGACCAACCTCCACACCAAATATGAGGACTGTATCACAAAGCGTTGTCTAGTTATTGATCGGACAAGGTTTTTGTGGTCAAGGCCACTGTGACCTTGACCTTTGACCTACTGACCCCAAAATCAATAGGGGTCTTCTACTGGTCATGACCAACCTCCACACCAAATATAAGGACTGTATCACAAAGCGTTGTCTAGTTATTGATCGGACAAGATGTGGTCTACGGACCGACCGACCGACCGACCGACCTACCGACCGACCGACATGTGCAAAGCAATATACCCCCGCTTCTTCGAAGGGGGGCATAATAACTCAAAAACAAAAACTAGATCTATTGAAGAAAACACATTGAAAGAAAAAGTAGACAAACAGAAAGCAAGACAAAATCCTCTATTCAAACAAAAAGAAAAACTACAACAAAATAACTCCAAAAATAAAGCTAGATCTATTGAAAAAAACACACTGAAAGAAAAAGTAGACAAACAGAAAGCAAGACAAGATCCTCTATTCAAACAAAAAGGAAAACTACAACAAAATAACTCAAAAACAAAAACTAGATCTATTGAAGAACACATATTGAAAGAAAAAGTAGACAAACAGAAAGCAAGACAAGATCCTCTATTCAAACAAAAAGAAAAACTACAACAAAATAACTAAAAAAGAAAAGCTAGATCTATTGAAGAAAACACATTGAAAGAAAAAGTAGACAAACAGAAAGCAAGACAAGATCCTCTATTCAAACAAAAAGAAAAACTACAACAAAATAACTAAAAAAAAGCTAGATCTATTGAAGAAAACATATTGAAAGAAAAAGTAGACAAACAGAAAGCAAGACAAGATCCTCTATTCAAACAAAAAGAAAAACTACAACAAAATAACTAAAAAAGAAAAGCTAGATCTATTGAAGAACACATATTGAAAGAAAAAGTAGACAAACAGAAAGCAAGACAAGATCCTCTATTTAAACAAAAAGAAAAACGACAACAAAATAACTAAAAAGGAAAAGCTAGATCTATTGAAGAAAACACACTGAAAGAAAAAGTAGACAAACAGAAAGCAAGACAAGATCCTCTATTCAAACAAAAAGAAAAACTACAACAAAATTACTAAAAAAAAGCTAGATCTATTGAAGAAAACACATTGAAAGAAAAAGTAGACAAACAGAAAGCAAGACAAGATCCTCTATTCAAATAAAAAGAAAAACTACAACAAAATAATTAAAAAAGAAAAGCTAGATCTATTGAAGAAATCACTTTGAAAGAAAAAGTAGACAAACAGAAAGCAAGGCAAGATCCTCTATTCAAACAAAAAGGAAAACTACAACAAAATAACTCAAAAACAAAAACTAGATCTATTGAAGAAAACACATTGAAAGAAAAAGTAGACAAACAGAAAGCAAGACAAGATCCTCTATTCAAACAAAAAGAAAAACTACAAAAAAATAACTCCAAAAATAAAGCTAGATCTATTGAAAAAAACACACTGAAAGAAAAAGTAGACAAACAGAAAGCAAGACAAGATCCTCTATTCAAACAAAAAGAAAAACTACAACAAAATAACTCAAAAACAAAAACTAGATCTATTGAAGAAAACACATTGAAAGAAAAAGTAGACAAACAGAAAGCAAGACAAGATCCTCTATTCAAACAAAAAGAAAAACTACAACAACAACAACTCCTGGATTTAAAAAGTACTCAGGGAAAAAAAAACAACTGAAACAAAGAAAATTTAATTCACTACTTATTCCGGGTGGTGAAAAAAAGCTCGCTACAAGCAAAGGCAATTCGACAGCCTGCCAATACCTTGAAGACATCATGTCGGAAACGCAATATTTTCATACATGTTCATTATAATTACTTTTGTTATTTTTTCCATGTTCACACTCCGCTTTAGTAGGTCATACCACACACTTATTTTAAAAGTTGATGAAATTTATTATTAAACCTTTTCCATAGTTTGCATTTTCATTAAATGATATCAACCATTTACCTTGTTTGCCACTTGATATTGCTTTTATCCCAAGATCTATAGATCTATGTTGATTCATGTTCGCATGTGATTGGTAATTTGGGTTATTTCTGAACAACTGACCAACATAGATCCAGATAAGATGGCACAGATTAGTTAAAGATTTTTGCATTCACTTTCTGCATTCATTTCAGTTATTTTTAATATAAACTACAGATTCCCAACTTCTAGGCAAGAGCAGGAGAAAAACGGAGTTTTTTAGGAAGTGCCATTTTCCTGGTGTGCTGGGTAAGAAGTGACCAACATAGATCCAGTTGTGTCACATATCAGAATCTTCACTTGTTGCATTCATTTTAGGCAAGAGCAGGAAAAACTGGAGTTTTTATGAAGTGCCGTAATCCTGGTGTGCTGGTTGCTATTTACCGAACCTTAATTCCAATAATAGCGCCAACACCAGGTAGAAGCCGATTGGTGCAGGAAGGGTTCATGCTATACAATGTACAGGCGGTTACATATTGCAACCTGAGGAAAGTCTTACACTTTTTTTAACACCATTAACAATATGATGTTACTTATTCCAATCGTTGTTGTACTACACATTTATATGAACCTGTTTACATGCACCGCAAACTCGCCTGTTCAGTGCACTTGTTGACTTAACACTTCTATGTCAGTATGGCATATCTCATGAGTGACCAATTTAGATCCAGATCAGCCGGAATAGCTGTTCAGGATCTACAATGTTAGTTTTAGATTCATAACAACATTCCTGTCTAATAAACAGAGTACATTCAAATCAGACTACACTGAAGTACTGTCCTATATTAATGTATATCGGTCAAACATTAACCATTACTAAACATTATCCCATGTGAAGTGACTTGATAAAGAGATGGACCAGATAAAGGAAAATCAGTACATGCGATTTGATTTTTTACACTCTATAAACTCATGATGGGACTATTTTAATATCGGATTAAATTTTTAATTAATAAACCGGGATTCACTAGTCGAAGTCTGACGTATCTTTTTCGGTTCAATAAATTCAAAAAAGTGAAATATGCATATCAGGAATGGCCACATCCAGCAGACACAGCCTTCCCACACAGCAAAAAAGTAGAGAGGAAAAGAGAGCAGTTATAATCAATTCTATTGGATTAATATAAGCGCTTCATTGATTGGTCTTCAGGTTTACTTATAACAGGTGCGTAATGGGATGTAGGGCATACTGCTTATCTCGTTCTTGGTGGAAAATTTTCGTTGACATCGTTGTAGTTTTTCGCAGGTAGCAGTTCCCGCCACAGTTTCTTTGTTTGATTTTAAAAAAATTATGGATGGACTTATTAAAAATTCTACGATAAAGATAAACACGTCATGGTAAGCTGTAGCTGAACAGCATAATGACATATTTTGCATTTTTGGACTTTGAAATTTATAAATGAACTTGAGAAGTTACTTATGTGCAAGTGACAGCTGTAGTTCTACTTAATAGGCATCATTCACATCGTGACTTTCATAAATGTGCTTTAACCTTTTGTGGCAAGTGTGAGGTTGGTGCACCCTAGAACCTGGTTTAAATCCCCAGTGGCAATTTGTTTTGCCACTGACCGTTCCTAGGCGGTATCCACAAAGGCTCTCTTCTTCGTTAATTGTTTGTGGCGTACTTTTTGAATTGACATATTTATATAAAACATGATCTCTCTCTCTCTTCCTCTCTTCTTTTTCGCTGCGTGGGGAGGCTCTGTGTTTTGGGTGTGGCGATTTCTGATATGCTTATATTACTTTTTTATCGAAACAGGGAGTGGACAATTGTTAACAAAGACACAAGTTAAAAAGTTTTACAAAGAAGATCTGCTAGCTACTTATCTCAATGTGTTGATATATTTTCTGACAATGACACTACTGGAATCATTCATTTAAAAAAAAGAGAAGAACTCTAATAATTTAGAAGTAGAAAGTAATGAGGCAGATTTACTTTTGAACGAATTTGAACAGAACGAAGTATTGTTCTGAATAATGATGTACCAAAAACTATTGTCCGTTTGAAAAGCTCCAGGAACATTTATTGTCTGGAAAACATAAAATGAGAAAAGAATGTGAGTCAACTGGAGACAGAGTTAAACGATTGCGGAAGAAAAAACAGAAAACATTGAAGGAAATGCCCGTATTGACTTAACAGAAGATCTAGAGGATTCGGCAAATTTGTGTAGAAACTGGCTGGGCTTTGAAGAAAGACAAAAAATATGTTAAATTTTCCCAAAATGTGAAATTGTACATTAACAATGTTGTTTTTTATTTCCAAGGGGAAGTTACTGGAAACAGCAAACCCAGAAACTACTGCTGTAGAAATGACAAATGTGATGGAAGATGGGAAAAAAGAAGTTCTCTTCATGTGAATGGCTTCAACCTAGCCAAATCACATCATTCTTCTCTCGCCTTACAATAAACCATCATGCAGGTATATCAAGAAAGCCAGGTTATGTTTAAATTCCCACATGAGTAATATGATACTGACAACAATTTATTGTGTCCTCGTGACATACATATATTAACTTTACGAGATATTAGTAAAAGTGTGTTTGACCTTCAATTTTCTGGTCGCTTCCTGTTCGCGTAAACGGATGACAATCACTTATTTCTCTTTTAGTAGTTGAAAGTTTTTAACAAAGTACACAACATTTTCTTGTCAGTAACATTGCACTCACATGGTAATTTAAAATAATGTTTTGTATTGCTTAGTTTTTGTGAATTTATGTAAATAGAACTTTAAGGAATTTTAAGGTCTAGCTTGTTTTCTTTACTATTCTAACGTGTCTTACTGTATGCAAAATCAAGACACATTATTAACATTCATTTGTGCAAAGTTTCATTGGAAGGCATTTTGCCATTATTGAGATTTTGATAATTTTCTTTTTATCGATGAATAGGATTGGGAGGAGTGTGGCGAGCCCTTAACATCACATTAAGAAAACCGCAGGTGCATTTTTGTCATCTTTTGGAATAAAGCTTTGGAGAATTATATAGGGTAAATTTTCTACAAATACAGACCACATAAACATTCTTACTTTATAGCACTTTGACAATCAGTTTTTTCTCAAAAATTGTTTACTGTTTGTTTAAAAGTAAAATAAAACAAATTTTTTACCAGATTCTCAGTGCTCAGACTATATTAACTCATCTTCTTTTTGTTTTACCAAATATTTTAAGATGCAGGTGACATACGTCTTCCATGGAAGACCGCCATTCTAGTTCATCATTGTGTCTGCATAAAAGTTGGGTTGATTGTTTATCTTTCACAAAAATGTGTTAACCAGCAGATTTGGCAAATATATTCGAAACCATTGTATTTAGCAATATTTTGCTAAGAGAAGTGTTCATTGTGATGAAAACTCTAGTGTTCTATTGTAGCAAATGATTGATTCTAACGGTTAACATATTAAACAAGTTCTAGAGAAAAGGGTATAACATGAAAAGTATTATTATGTGAACATGGTGAAGCTGGAAAGTTTTTTTGTTCGCAATACATCTTATAAAAGTCTTTATGTAGTTTGGGGTATAATAGAAACCATAACTTCATGAAGAATTTTTCCCAACTTCTATTGTAAATGGACTTGTACATTGAAAATCTGCAATACAACATAAGCTTACCATTCATGTATTTGAATGAATTGGGTTTCAATTTTGAACATATTTGTATGTATCAATTATGTTGGAAAATCCATATATTTTTAAACCTATCATAGATTTTTTTCGAAATGTAAAATTACCCCTTACTTTTGATTTATGTAATAGAACATGGGGTCGACATTTTTTTTATCAAGCTATTTAGGAAAAACTAATTTTTTCTATACATCCAATACATTTATTATCTTCCTTGAATTTTGAATTTTAAAGAAAAGGTAATTACTTCGAAAACGTTTTTCTTGTATAGTTTGTATAAAAGTTTGCAAGATATTAAAAAAAATATGCTTATTCCCCCCCCCCCCCTTTATGAGACAGATCATACAGACCGAGATCTCTCTTCAAGACGAACATGTATCGAGCACAAGTGACAATTTATTGAGGCGGAACTGGCAGTCCTTCGAGTCGGTTGACCTGTTTGTGCGAAAAGATTGGATTATTAATGATAAACATTATTAAAAATTTAATTAATGCTCCGAAAAGTCCAAGTTATTTAATCTTAAGTTATTTCTCTCTCTGAATGTGGCGATTCCTGGTATGCATATTTCACCCTTTTGATGGGTGGGTTGGAGTTATTTCACCAATACAACTTGTTTTGAGATATGAGAACCTGTTGGAGCAAGTGCGAGGTTGGTGCACCCTGGAACCTGGTTTAACCCCCAGTGGCAATTTGTTTTGCCAATGACCGTTCCAAGGCGGTATCCCCAAAGGTTCTCTTTTTCGTTAGTTGTTTGTGGCGTCCTATTTGAATTGGCATACTTATAACAAACATGCTCTCTCTCTTCCTCTCCTCTTTTTCGCTGCATGCGGAAGCTGTGTTTTGTGAGTGTGGCGATTCTTGATATGCATATATTACTTTTTTCGAAACTTTGGATTGGTTTAAACCTAAAGTTTTTCTGATTTGTTGATACTTTTCATCATAATAGGGTTCAGCGGGGTTGTTATTCACTGCTTGCGTTACCAACACTTACCTGACCGACCTCCCTATAACACACATTGCATGATAAATGTGCTTATTTTGTTGCCATTGCATGAGGTCTTAGATATTATTAGTCAAGAACATGTCATGAGATACAATCATGTAATTTGATCAAAATGAGTAATATAAATACCTGTTGGTGGTAATTTATATCTGTTTCTTAATCAATGTGATTGACTTGTCTTAATCTGATAGTTATTTACACAAAGTAAATACTAACGTACATATGGAACACCATTTTATATAATTGGTAATACAAGTCACCCGAGTCAAGAAATTAGGAAACAGTTTAAAGAGGGTATTCACACATGAGTACCCCTTGTGCTTCGTCGTAATAGAGAAGCCGATGTGTTGTCAACTAGCAAGTGGCTGGTTGGGCATGACTGACATTTAAACTTTGGTAGGGGTTTTTGAGAGTGTTGGCTCTTCTTTGTATTTAACTACAGTATTTATATTTCATAACTTGTTTATTATGTTCTCTTTGATAATTATTGTTGATCACTCAGTCTCACTTTACTGTGAAAAATGCACAGTAGATTTTCGGAATTATTAATCATTTGTCTTAAAGTTCGTTTGTATATATAGTTATATATATTTTTTCAGTAAAAAATTCGGTTGTCTGGTGGAGCGTCCAGCTCTGAGGGGCGTGTTGAGGTGTTTACAACAATTCATGGGGAACCGTCTGTGATGATTTTGACACGAATGCAGCGGCAGTAGTCTGAAAGATGTTGGGATTGCCCAGGTCAGTTTATTTACTTTATAGTTGGAAGTTGCTTTTGATAAAAAAAGTAATTTTAAAGTTCCGCAATCTTTAATCTATATACATATTTTAACAAGTGTTAAATCCGAAGTTTGACCAGTACAAGTATCGTACCTTTTAGGTTATCAGTGTTTGTGTTAAAGAGCTAAATCATTTTTTACAACCATTTGCAAGTCTTCAGCTGAAATGATCGTGCTATTAATAAAAATTCTTTACAACAAGGAATGCATCTTTCTTTTGTATTTCCATCAAATAGGCAAATGTCGCCATAAGGATCAGAAAAGTTTAAAAGCCTGAACCATATTAGAAAATACAAACGTGAATTCAACTTTTTATTATTCTATGAAACCTGAATTTGTTATGTCAATTATTTTTAAAAGGTTATTGAACAATTATTTTAATAAAGTGTATCACTAATCGGTTTAACATGAAGAAAGTAATATCCTTGTTAATGATAGTCTCCTAACTGAAGCGAACCCGCACCGTCACGGCGACAGCGCCTAGCCCTGCAATTCCAGCGACGCAACCGACTGAGCTAACCGGGACAACGCCAAAAAAACGTTGATCGGATAGCCCTGATATACGTAACAATCACTGCATGACATCGGTAACGGGTCGATTTACTGATAACAGTACTGACACAATGTACGGGGAGACTTTTCAAAAGATAACCTCATGCTAATCTGTGCCTGTTCAATCGTTTTCTAATGAGGTGGGTAGGAATGCCCCGTATCTGGTGTGATTTTGTCCCGTACATGTGCTAGCAGTGTAATTGTACATTGTAAACAAAATATCAATAATATATCATAATGAATAGTTTCAAGTATTTTTGTATAAGCTGTTCACCGATTTAATGTTTCTATCAATACAAAACACGATCACGTCAGTTGCGTCAAATATTAATTAAAACTCTGAACAAGAAACTTGTCTAAGAAACTTTTAACACTTAAGAAACGTCGATCATCGCTTTAAAAGCAATTCAACACCATGATATAGAAGGCATTTGTTTCATCATCATTTAAGAATGCCAACCACCTTTACTATGCGTTTTATATCGTTACGTTTATAGCTACTGTCATTGTCCCGTATCTGGTAACATTTTTGTGTCGCCTGTCTAGGCGACTTATAGGGATTACTTTCGTCGGCGGCGGCAGCGTCCGGATTTCCTTGTCCGGAGCCTAACTTTGTCACTTAAGTCCAAATGACTCCAAACTTGGTATACATGTTTCTGGCAATGACTCGAAGTGCAGTGCACAGGAACCGCAACTCTACCTTGTTCCGTTTTTGAATTATTCCCCCTTGATTTTTATAGAGCATTTCTTGTCCGGAGCGTTACTTTGTCACCATAGGTTTAAATGACTCCAAACTTGGTATGCATGTTTCTGGCAATGACTCAAAGTGCAGTGCATAAGAATCGTAACTCTACTTTGTTCCGTTTTCGAATTATTCACCTTTGATTGATTTAGTGCATTTTTTGCCAAGGCCATAACTTGTTGTGCATGTTTCTTGCAATGAGACTATATAAAGGTTATTTAACACGCGAATTTTGTGCAAATACATTGCTTATAACTGTACAACAAAAAACTCATTAACCTTTTTTATGTCGACATACAAAATTTAGTCTGAATATACAGTAGGCAACAACTAGTCAGTTGTAAATGTAGTGTGTGTGGGTCACATTTATAACACCATGTAAAATTTTCAGTCATTTTCTTTTCGTGCAAACTGCTTCGTGAGTTTTAATAGAAAAATATTCATATTCTATTTAATTTTTTAGGTGTATGCTGTTCAGAGAGTGGTTACTGATGACTTTAATAAAGGTCATTTCATATTTACATGTCATTACGCAAATATACAAAACGTTGTTGTTGAAAATACTTGTAGACAATGACCAAAGTTTTATGCTTACAGCTGATACAATCCTTAGATCATAATAGCAAATTTGTGAAACTGGAAGTTCATTTTTGTGTATGTATGTGCTAGATAGACAATTTTTATTTGAAAAAGAAAATAATTTATTGCTTGTTTTCATACTTTATACGACACTGAGAAGTTAAAGTTTATATTCACCACCCAATTATGAAAAGAACTTTACCAAAAACCTGGTTTGATGTGTTAAGACTAAGAAATAATAAAAAAAATTTGCAGAAATAATGGTTGATTTTTGTATAAATCTAAAATAGTTTAAACACTAAAGTCTGGTAAAAATATCATGCAATATATTTTTGCTAATTCAACTAGAGATGATTAGATTATTACTATTATTATTTATTATTATTATTATTATTATTATTATTATTATTATTATTATTATTATTATTATTATTATATTTTTGCTAATTCAACTACAGATGATTAGATTATTATTATTATTATTATTATTATTATTATTATATTTTTGCTAAATCAACTACAGATGCTTAGATTATTACTATTACTATTATTATTATTATCATTATTATTATTATTATATATTTGCTAATTCAACTACAGATGAAAAGATTATTATTATTATTATTATTATTATTATTTTAGCTACTTGTCTAAGTCTGAAGTGTATTAGTGCATTAATACAATCTTCAACTCTTAAAGCAGAATTTAGACTATGATAAGCAAAGAAATTTCAACTTTAAATTGTATCAATGTTAATGGCTCTAGTGAAAGAGCATCTGTGTGATATGACATTCGTAGTTCTATATGAGGGCGGCCATTTATAATTATATGAAAATGCATAAGATAATGATAAACAATTATACCTGCTTGAACTACATTTGTGTATAATTTGGCTTTACCTCCAAACATCTGGTATTATGGCTGGGAGAATAAATGATCTGCTGGGAACATCAACTACGGGCCATATAAACAAGATTCCAAATGGCCCTATCGCTCACCACACAGTGTACATCAAGATCAGCAAACACGTCTGTACCATCTGAACAGGATCTACACTGTTTGCTTTTTTATTCGTTAGTTCGTATTTGACCAATGTGACAGCTGATCTAGATCTACACTGTTCGCATTGCGTAAAAATGTGTATATATGGAGGAAAGGGTTAAAGAGTGATTTAGTCAAGATCAGGACCAAAGAAAATATAACTGAGACCATACTCAATTCACAAGCCTTTGACTGTCTAAAAGAGACTAGTCTCAGAAAAAAACACAAACACTTCAGTTCTGATGCCTGATTAACTTGCCTGTTTATGTACATACACTGTATACAGACGCGACTGCTCCGTAAAATAGTCTGAACATTTTGAGAATCTGCTACAAATTTCTTTTTACTAAACAGTGAACAATATTTGAGAAAAGCCTGATTTTCAAAGTGCTATGAAGTTAGAATGTTTGTTTGGTCAGTATTTGTAGAAAATTTACCCTTTATAAATCTCCAAAGCTTTACTGAAAAAGATGACAAAATGCACCTGTGGTTTTCTCAGTGTGATGTAAACAGTGAACTCTATGAACTCTTGACTGACCTGGAGATACAATTCCAATAATATGCATCTAATTATAGCTGAAGACAGGTAGAAATATTGGAATTTTGGCACTTGAAATTTTCACTCTGCTACTAAAGTTTTTGTTTCAAATTTAATCACTAAACAACTAGTGAATGAATTGTTCATGATAAAATTGAATTAAAAGATGGTATAATTACAACCTTGTAACGTTTTACAAAATATTACAAATCTGATTGGCTAACAAGTGTCACGTGACTGCGTTTCATTTCTCAATGAAGTCCTATCGGACTTTTGATAAATATTTATCATTGACTTGTTTATTTGCCCCGCCCAGCCATCATTCAAAGTCTACAACTCTACATACCTTATTTCACTCCCAATTAAACGAGCACTAAATCAATAATGAAGAGGGAAATTTTAAGTAAGCAGTTACGTCACGATAGAGCATAACTCACTACGTCATATAGTAAGTTGTGACGTAATCGAACAAATGTTTACATTTCTAAGCGCCATGATTGATTCTGTCAGATAAAGGATTTATGTTTGAAATATTTTAAAGAATTGGAGGATTAAATAAAAACAATAACAACATTTGGACAAGACCCGAAGATGCTAGAAGTGTTTACCGTGGTATACGTATGTAACGACTAGAATTTGAAAGTGTTTCATTCTTATACCGCAGCAGGGAGCTTCGTTTTCACCAAAAGTGTCGGGATAGGGTTTAAATTATAGTAAATGAGAAGGAATAATGCATGTGGATATATTGATCGGGACCGATTAACGGTATGTACATTTTGTATTCGCAATGAGTTTTTATTCGCAATGAGTTTCTATGAATTTTCTTTCCATTTTGAAGATTTTATATTAATTTTATTTGTAAAAGTCATTGGACTCAATAATTATTTTTAAAGGAAAAGTGTCACTGGAGTCAACAAATCAACATTTGTAAAAATATCGCGGTTTGAAATCGGCCATTTTGTAACGTAGAAATTTGAATCATCCAAGCCGATGGTATTACTCCGCGAAAAGTAAACCACATCTATCGTAAATAAAAAGTTTGTCAAAGGTTATAAATAAAATGTGATAGTAGGTTGTAATTATAAGGATTGAATGTTATTTTCGTGCGTTTCATCGATGTATGAAATGTCAGTTGCCTTACATCTAATTTGTACATCGGTGTTTATGTACAAATTAGATGTAAGGCAACTGACATTTCATACATCGATGAAACGCACGAAAATAACATTCAATCCTTAAATAAAGTTTTTGTCAAAATCTGGTTGATAACTAAAAAATTAAAAGGTTAAACAGAATTTAAAAGAATTTTTTTTTAAATCCCCCCCTTCCCCCACAGGGCGGGACCCCTGAGCAATTCAAGAACATGATTCTAGTTTTTGACTCAAGATGACCCAGTTTCGAAGAAAAACATTCTGACCAAGTTTGATGACAATCGGTAAAAAATTCTGGCCTCTATCTCGTCAACAAACAAAAAGTTGACGGACGACTGACATCTGCTCCCCCTCTGATCAAAATAGCTCAGTTAAACACGTAGATGTCGAAAGTAGCGAAAATTCGGAGAGTGAAGTGTACATAATTTACTTTAATAAATGCACCTCGGACAAAGGTAAACAGCATTACGTTGTTCGCATGAAAATAGGCGACGCAGAGGGTAATTTAGATGTAGATACTGGAAGTTCTGTGATCATCATTAATGAAGAGGCGTACAAAAGTTAACTCAAAGACAAATTTTCGTTGAAAGCAACTAAAGTGAAACTTAAAGCATAATCGGGTGATGCGATCCCCGTGCTAGGTGAATGTACCGTACCAGTTCAGTATGATAAACAGGTCCAGGACGCGCTTCGGATTATCGTTGTGAAAGGTAAAAACCAGGTTTGTTGGGAAGAGACTGGTTAGAAATTTTCAAGTGGAACTGGGGTTCAATATCTGCAGTATCTTTAAATTGTTATAAATTGGAGTTTACGACTTGACACAATGAAGACCAAACAACAACTAATTTATTTTTTTAAAAGATACATCCAGTGATGATGAGTAACACTTGAAGGTCTCACATAGGTATTAATGCTGAGCTAAAGATATTACATGTGCAAGAATGAATTACCTTAAATCATTGTCCCTTGAGTTAGTGTTAACCAGTTTCAGTGGGCTAATATGGTAGCAGGAAATATTGGTATCAAGTCAACGAGAATTGTTTGAATATGTAAAAAATGAAAATTCGAAATTAGGTCACAACTGGTCACTACTATCGGTTTTCCTAAGAAGCGGGTCATATATAGAGTTATAAGTAAATTAATATAATTATACAGATAAATCCGTCCCGTATAGGAAATCGGTCACAAAGTCTAATAATCATTTTCTTTAGACCTGAATTCCATCCCATAAAGCGTATTTATTAACCTCGCTTGTTAATCAACCGGCACACGAAAGTATTTTTTCTAAAAATAGTAACAATTTCGCTGTAATCTATTGGCCCTTAAAGCATTTTATAGAACAATGAAAATTTTGATTGGTGGTATTGTTAACTGTCGATTTTGCAAAGCATACGTTATTTTTTATAAAATAAAATCTCATGTCAATGAATAAAAAGACTAGCATTTCGTCGCTTGAATGGAACGATGCTCTAACTACCATTTTCAAGTTTTCGAGAAAACTCCTTCTAAACATTTAGACACGCATACTGGCAGAGTACGTAATGTTGGCCACTTTTTGCGGTTTTTGTTTAATTACTCTTACATTTTTTTACGAATCTCTATGAAATTTGGAATGTTTGATCCTGGGTATCTTTGACATAAGAAGCTGTATGAACTTTATTAGTTGTTTTGTATCTTTGGACACTATATCAATGTTAAATACACCTAGGATCAGCCAGTATTTTCCGGCGGCGGAGTACGTAAATATTCGGCCACTCTTTAGAATAGAGTAATACAAAAATACGCATATCCCGGCTCACCCAGTTTCCGGCAGTCTAAGGGTTTATCACAACATGAATAAAATTTAATCAATGTTAAACTCTTTTTTACATCAGAATCAACAATTAACTCATAAACTAACCAAGAAAAGCAAAGGAAGTTCACTAGCCTTCTTTTTTGTTTTATTTATGCTCCCCAGAATGCCCTATGCAACTTCCTTCAAGGGGAACTACTCTAATTCGGTTTTCGGCAGGAAAACATTATAGTACACTTCACAGAAAAAAATCTGTGACACAAAAAATATTTTTTCAGAAAATGTAATTTTAAACATTTTTTAACCATTGGGAGCCGTTTTAAGCTGTTCTTAACTGTTTTAATGAAAATTGATCATATAAACAAAGGCTTTGACTATTAGTATTTTTTTTTATTTTTACAATTTAGGCAAAGGAAAGTATCAACTCTTATTAAAACCCTTCTATTTACAGCAGGACTAAAAATTAACCCATTTATTATCAATAGCACTTATTGTTGATATTATGGCAACTTCTTGTGACTCTGACCTTTTCACTTGAGTCCTTTACTTAAAAAAGTATACAGCAATTATTTTAGTTAATGGATCCTCCCTGTCTATAAGTCCCAATGGTATAGTGAATTATTTTCTAAATATTTTGTTTCATGATGACTATATCCATAGTATACTTCATTTATGGTCCTGAGGTGTTGAGCAAGGAGTACTTATTGCTCCTGTAAAAAAAAGTGGATGTGGTGGTCCAGATTTTTTAAGTCTCCAAATTGATATGCTAAGTAATCTGTCATGCAATATAGTACTTTACACCCCCAAAGGTCTTGCTGCTTCATACTAAGAGATTTTTCATCTTTGACAGCAAAATATGCATTGATAAGTTGGTCAGGGTCAAAATGTCTGTAAGAACCCCTTTCAAAATTATTGCACTGCAGAATGCAGGGGAAAAATGTGAAAGTAACAAAAATATGATATTCAATTAAAATTCAATTAGCAAACAATTCAGAATTTGCTATAAGAAGTCATTAATTTCTGTCGCGCTATTTTTTCCATACACTATACTATAGAATTTTTTTGGCGGTGGCGCTGCAAACATAGTGACCTACTTCTGCTGGGAAGCCATTGAAAACTGTAAACATTTGGACATTTTACAAAAAAAATGAATGCAATTAACGGGAATTTTTGGGAATAGTAAAACAAGGTAAAATTTTATATGCTTGGGTATTTCATGTCAAAACTTAAGGTTGCAAACTACTATTTGACCTATTTTCAATTTCATTGAGTAGGATGTTGCCTGCGTAAACAAATGCGCGCGCACTGACCCGGATCTGACGTAATTTGACAGAATAAGTAAAACTTTTCCAGGGCCGCCGGAAACAGGATATGAAAATGCGAAAAAAATCATCTCACATGAAAAATATATTAACAAAAAGCCCAATTGTAAAGGATTTTGTTTCTACACACCATTTTCACTCCACATATCGTCCGAAATCGATAGCCTTCTGTTGTGCTCCCAGCATTTCGTTCACTCTCCATGAAAACGAATAAAAGATCGCCGAAATTCAATACATTGAAACAGGGTCTCTTTATTCAGAGACCCTTATTGAAATGTGTAAAAAAGAACTACAAAATGACCTTTAGGTTTCCCGGGAATTCGTTCTAAAAATAGAGCTTATTTTATTTAGAAAACGAGGCCCTTCACGGGGTACCCCATATCAGCTGTTCGGTACAGACCGTTCCGGTGGTACTATTTCGTGCGGTTTCTAATCTGTAAAGAAAGAACTCGTAGATCAGTTTAGAAATACGCTAGTCTAATATCTTGAAAATGCTATATATATATGTGATTGCATTATTTTTCTAAAACTTACGCTACTACTAGAGTTCGAACAGAAGATCTTTTCGCGAGAAGAAGAAATAACTGCGAAAAGAAGAAATATCTTTCTTATTTATTGGCCGATTTTAAAAATTTCTTTTTTAAATGAAAGATCAGGAAGAAATACATGAGTAAACATAAATTCATGATATTTCAATAAGATATATGCCGAGCAATGGTAGTTCATGAAACGCGGTCGCTAATTTGACCGCCTGAAAAGAAGAAATACATGCGAAAAAAAGGAATAGTTTTTGTTGACCGATTTTAAAAATTTCTTTTTCAAATGAAAGATAAAGAAAAAGTACACAGGATATAATGAATTCGACATATTTCATTGAGATTTTTTGCCGGGCGATGATAATTCATTAAACGCGGTCGCTAATTTGACCGCCCGAAAATAAGAAATACATGCGAAAAGAAGGCATATATATTTAATTTGTTGACAGATTTTGAAAATTTCTTTTTTAAATAAAATATCAGGAAAAAATACATACGTATGTAATAATTCATTATTATTGTTTATTAAAATATTTATATATTTGTTTATGGAGATAGAGCTTTTTAATAAAATTTTTAATGTATTTGTTAAAGGTATTTTGCTCTATCGGGAGATAGAGCAAATATATTTTACGAAATTGGACATAGAGCTATTTGTTATAACTGTACAGTAGTAAAATTTGTTAAAGATTTTATTTATTAAGGATTGTCTTTCTGTGTGCATGTCCGATAAATGCCCATGATATAACTTATTTTATCAAGTAGAACGGTTTGAAATGTGAGCAAGCTGTATTATTATGATTTCATGATTTGGTTTGATGAAACGAGAAAATAGACAACCAGAGTTTGAAGTTGTTTGATGTAGAATTGGTCCAGGTATCTAACTGAACCTATACCAACTGAGTAACTGTTGGTACATGTAGCACAGTAATATCACACGTAGTACATATCCATCATGTCCATGATCTAATACTATTAAATTATTGGGTTTGATTTGTTATAAGCTGTTAATATATTTCCAGAAATGCTTGTCCTGTTCCTGGAAAATGCAACCAGTACAAAAACAGTTTTTACAAAATTGCTTACTGTTGTGTGAAGCGAAAATTCAAATGAATTTAAAATATGGGTCTTAAAATGATATATTATTTTACTTTTGGGTCACTTTAGGCTCCTAGTATTATAGCTAACGTTGCTAGTGAATACATTTAAGAACTTCGGGGAAATAAAAATACAATGACTTAAGTTTGAACAATGAGAGTTCTGTCATTTTCAATGAAAATTTGAATAGTATTAATACAATGTTTTAAGATTCTGAACATTTCAGAAACAAAAGCATCTTAACAGATCAACAACAATGAACAATAATTCACTGAGAAAATGACAATACCATAGCAGTCCTTCAAAGTACCCCATTCCGATTGTTGCTCTAACAATATTTATCTTTTTTTAAATGTTATCATATAACATTACTTTGAGCTTTACAGTTTGAACAATGAGAGTTCTATCATTTTCAATGAAAATTTGAATAGTATTAATACAATGTTTCAGATTCTGAACATTTCAGAAACAAAAGCATCTTAACAGATCAACAACAATGAACAATAATTCACTGAGAAAATGACAATACCGTAGCAGTCCTTCAAAGTACCCCATTCCGATTGTTGCTCTAACAATATTTATCTTGTTTTTACATGTTATCATATAACATTGATTTTAGCTTTACAGTTTGCACAATTTTTTCATGTATAAACACTCATCTTGTGGCATATATTTTAGCATTGATTTTAAGTCTTTCACTTTTTCTGACGATAAAGTAGTGTCATACTTTGCCTGCTTCAGGTCTGGAAGAAGACCTATACCACATGATTTTCGAGTAGTTCTGTTGATGACACTTTCAATGAAGTCAGAATCAAATGAAAGCTTGTAAGAAACAATAAACGGTTTACTTCTTTCTGACAGAAGACATTTCAGTTTTGAAAAGGGCAATTGTTTAAACAAAAGTTTCACTGCTTATGCTTGAAAGTCAAATATCATGCCAGATTTCATTTGCGTAACGATCATCTTTATTGGTCTTACGCATTTCATTGCTCGTATGACGCTGATAGTGCTGTACATGTCTGAAACTTTAAATGCCTTTTCCAAATGACTATGAATGTTATCAACTTCTTGTATTGCTGAATGACCTGGTGTACCAAATTTTTGGATAATACTTGTAACAGATTCATGGCTTTCCATAAAAAAAAATTAAAGCTAAACAAATAATACTGTTACAATTTTGGGGTACACATGAATCAGACCAAAGAATAAAGGAAGTCACAATTGGATGTTTTTCAAGCACTTTTTCTAAAACTATCAATACTCGGCTAGCCGAGGCTATCTCATTTGCTCCACGTCCAGCAATTGTCTCATTCCACACAACATTGTACCCAACACAATCAATGTTACAGTGTGCGGTAAGGTTATACATATTAAGCTTTCTTTTGTAGAAAAAAATTGAAATATTATTTCTTGGACAAGTAATAACATTTTGCATATCAAGTGATATAACAGCCTGTTGTCTGTCAAGTAGGGTCCTATCTTTGTCTCTTTCTTGTTTTGTAAGTAATTTATCTTGCAAATGTTTGTCGTGTTCAGTTATTGTAATTGGTGGAATGTCTTTGGAACCTGCTTCTAGAACTCTATACTCCTCACAGGTATCACACCTGTCTTTCTTTGGGACAAAGAAGCCTACACTCACCGGCATTTCTAATTACACACTTTTTATAGACGAAAATAACTATCAAAACATGGTGTTTATGGTAATTGGTTATAACGGGAGTTGTACCTGGAGTTGATGTCTAATCGTAGCACGTTACACGAAAATCCCCATTCGAGTTCATTCATGCGAGACGAAAATTTGAAATCAGCATTTTCCTCGTGCACACATGTACAAAATGTTAGGCAAGTTTGAATTTAGCCAAAATCATTAGAATTCTAGCCAGAAATAAAAAGGCCGGTATAAAAACTCACAAAAAATGGCGCGTATGACTTTGGTAGAGAGAGCGCGTGCCGTTGGAATGCTCCAAGCTGGCACGTCAGTAAGACAGGTAAGTTACAATTCTTTACCTTCATTTTACTGCCCTTAAATTGTTTTAATTAGAATAACTACGGCATAACGTTGATATTACGATGATTGAATACCATGTTGAGTGTACGAAAATGACGTAACGCGATGCACGTGACGTCATATTCGGCGACGGTCATTTACGCTACAAATGCTTTCACAGAACTATTTTATTGTGCAATTAGTTTAAGAATGTCAGTGCTATAATAATTCGCTGTTAAAACTTAATCCAATTACTTTTTTCAGATTTTAGAAAAAGTCAAATATTTTGATAGTTATTTTCGTCTATAAAAAGTGTGTAATTAGAAATGCCGGTGAGTGTATATTAAACTCAGTATTGAACACCCTTCGATATGTGTGTATTTTTGCTAGTAAAGTTCCCTCTTTCTCACATGTGACTTTGTATAGATCATGCATATTTTGCAAAGACAAGCCAGCTTCTAAGTACTCCTGGGTTGAAGATGCCCTACAATAGTGTGACGGTGTTCTGGGGAAAGAATTTCTATGCTTCTTTATTTTGTCTATAGTTTCTTGTGGTGTCCTCTTCTTTGGATTCTTTCCACGTTTGTCTAGAAACTGAGCATCTGCCTCTCGTCTATGGTAGTAATCAATTCTTTGATTAATGTTGACAAGTAAAACTCCTAACAAACCCTTACTCTCGCCATATCTTTGACCAAGTAATACTTCATAGCTTTTTTTTTCTTTCTGTCTGAGATTCCACGTTTTCTTTCCTTTAATTGGCAATCTGTTGTGTTTCCATAAAATGAATTCTTTTCTGTGTCACTCAATTTCCAGAAGTTATTAAAGATTTCTTTTCTCTGGTTTTGTGAAAAATACAGGCCACAGCGGTATTTGCATTTACCCTCACAATCCTTTGTAGTTTTTATCTCCCTAGCTCGCTTTACATTCCCATTTGTTGACGTATAACTCTCGCCAGCTTGGCGTTTACGCTTCCTCACATTCTGCTTCCAATATTCTTCGTTTCCGATCCGCTTTCGACCTCTCTATGGAAGTTCCGCCTCTCCTGTACTTTCTGACACTTCTGATGGCAAAGATAAAAGTGAATTATGGACTTCACTTTCACTTTCTACATTTTCTTCAGCATCTAAACTGTTGTTGTTAAAGTTACTGATTGGTAGCTTCAAGTTTTCGTCAAGGGCAAACGAATCAAGATCGAAATTCAGAGGTAGCTCCTTATGAATAACGTTTTCTATCTGTTCTTTGTCGTTTGCATCGGGCATGTTCTTCTGTTCATCGTCAAGTTCACACTCGAACTCGAAGTTTGTAGATCCTGCCTCATCTTCTTCTTGATCCTCAAAATACATATCTTCATTTTGCAGAATACTGACAACTTCTGTGAACTAAATCTTTCGGAACTCATTCTGTAGTATTTCTGCAGATACTAAATGAGCAATCAATGTAAACGTTTTCAATATGTCTTCTGAAGTTGTCTTCAGAGACAGACAGGGAAAGATTGAATACTATCAAAGTGTTGTAGCACAAGTTTAAAACTTGAATACATTCATCTATGTCAAACTCTATACCTGATACATCAAGAACTTTTACCTTCAACAATGGTAATTACTGTTTCTGGATCAATCTTAGCAAAAGGTAAATATAATTGGTCAAGCGAGTGGCAACTTTTCAAGCACAGAAAGTCACAGACTTGCATATTATCACAACCTTTTATCTATAGAAACTGAATATTTGGAACGGCAGTTAAAAATCCCAAAGTAGAGATTGGACAGTTGTACAGTCCCATCCAGTATAAACTAGGTGCATGTCTGAAGTGTTTTGTTAATATGCAATCCAATTCAGGCACTGTACATTGAAAAATAGTTCCATGTGGAATTATAAATCTCTCAAATGATGCGGAATGACGAAGAACTCTAGCAAGATCCTTGGTGTGGAAAGTTAGAGCGTAATTAAAGGTGAAGTCTTTATATAATCTTGAGACATTGTCAATTCAACTGTTGAAACGTTTGCACACTCTGTAGATACTGTAAAACGCATTAATTTCGCGAGGTCGAAATTTCGCGGATTTGTCATAAAATCAGCAAGTTTCTTCATTCGCGTATTTATGATTTCGCGACGTAGTCAGTTCTATTTTAAGTTGCATATTTTCGGATAAACTTATTTTCGGATATACAGAAACTCATAATATATTCGCGGTATTTATGAAATCGCGAGGTAAGCGATTCGCGAATTTTAGCGAAAATAAAACTAACGCGAATAAAACCAGTTTTACAGTAGATGGAAGAAGCTCACACAGTGGAAGATGTGAGAAAATACTCACAAGAATGTGGTCTGGTATGTGAAGAATCCCAGGTCTGAAAAGAAAATAAAGTTCTAATAAGCTTTGTTTATAAACAAAATGCAGATTTAAACTAGATGTTTTTATTAAAAACACATGCCTCCCTTGGAACCTGATGGAAGCAAGAGCAAGAAAAAAATGTGACCTTTTCACATATATTTGACACAGACACACACCCATATAGAAATCCTATACTTTTGCGTGCAGTATGCATGTCACTGTAGTCTTTGACTTTGATTTTATTACACCCAAAAGGATTCTTCCACTCAGGAATGACATCATTCTATGACATTTTAATGTTCTTGGTCTCGCCCAGTGGGGGCAGACAAAATAACCAAATTTGAAATTGCAAAACACACATAAGCCTTGTGATGAACAACGTGTATATTTAACATACTCTACTACAGCTGCTGTATATTAATGTAAAGAGAATGCTTTTATCCGATTTCCTGTATGTCCGAAATTATCTTCATCTAAGAATTGAAGCAAAACTGTATTTTAGGCTGTTTTAATACAATGTGTTATATTAAATCCCACCAAACCTTGTTTAGAAAAAATACTCTGAGGAATATAAATTTACTTACCTTTCCATATCAAGTGCATTTCATTAAACAAATCAACAGCTTTCATGTTTGTCTGCTAACAGCAGCCATGCTTGATGACGTCACGTTTGAAACGCAATTTTCTATTGGCCAAATCGCACATAGAGCAGTATTCCGTTTATAAAACTGGAATAGAGCATTGCAATGCCAAGAAATAAACTGGTCACATGTTGAAATAGATCTAGCAAGTGTTTTATTGGTTGAAATAAATTAAGCAATGAATAGCTCTAACTCCAGGAGATAAAGCATTATAACTGTTACAAGGATGTAAAAGTAATGGACATAGAGCAAAATGTTACGCGGTAACTCTTTTTCTGACCTAGATATCTTAATTAAGACGACACCATGACGTAGAAAGTGCTCACGATTCCATACATGTTAAAATCTCAATTTTGAAAAAAATGGAGAAAGAGCACTATAATAGTTGGTCGACGATTTGTCAATGAAGTGTAGACCGTCGAGTACTTATCCTAAATACCTCGATAAATGGCCAGGGAAGGGAGTGGGTTGGGAAGCTTACCAAGAAGGCCCGGCTACTTACAAGATGGAGCTGTCTTGAATGCCGCGCTCTATTGCGTGTAGGACCCGCAAAACTGACTATTTACCGGATATCCCGTTCCGTACCGTACTGACCGGGACCGACCGTGATACCTGTCTAGACCCGTCACTACACTCCCCCCAACTTTATTTTGAAGGACTTCAGCCTCTAAAGGAATAACCTGAAAATATACTATGACAACAAGAAGTCGTCATTTATACTTAACCTTTTTGGGTCTTGGTACGGCGCATACGCATGGGATATCCGTTCTATTACATCTGGGACTTCTTTAATTCTAGTCTGGAATGAGCAAGAAGCTCTGCTGGTTACCATTCTGGACACTGGGACAAGAAGGCCCTGTGGAAGTTGTTAATCCTGTTCTTTCCTTGGTGCGAACAAGAAGTCCAACCATGATAGAATTCCTCCTTGAACAGGCTTGTCTGTGACTTATCATTGGGCAAACAATAAGCCCAACCAAATTGATAAACCCTGGCGTGGTTTCGACAAACTGGTGAGCAAGAAGCCCGTCCATTTGATCAAACTATTGCTGCCCCTGGTAGAGGTTTGGTCCATTTGCCAAACTTGTCTCCAACACACGTTCCGCAGACAGATTCCGATGTGTGTTAATAGCTTCATCGGCATGGTAGAGCTGTGCAGGTGTAGATACCTTGGATCCCTTTGGTGAAAAGTAGGGTACATCCGATTCCAGGAGTATTCTACTTTCGTCGATGAAGCAAAACGCTTCCATTTGGCCTGGATTGAACGATCTCACTATGTTGGTGAATCCGAAGTACGTCTTGAGATATTCCTTTAACCACCTCTTCACCACGTACTGGTTATCCGTAAAGCTGTGGAGGTGAAATGCTGTCTGGGGCCTTACATGCTTCTTTAAAAGATGAAGTAAGAAAGCTTCTGTCCCGCAATATCCTGGAATTCCACTGCAGTGTAATACCAGTTTGTGTCTGTCTTCTAACAATGGCAGTTGGCCTGGTATGCCCAGTGTTTCATCGGCTTTGAGTGATCGAGTCCCACTTCTTCTCCGAAGGCCACAATTCGCGGATTTCTCAGTAACCTTCGGAACTGACGCACTTCGTCATCAATCCTAGAAACACTGTGGTTTGCATGTTTTGGATGAAAATCCAATCCTACAGAGATGTGGCTAGTTACTAACAGTAAGTCTTGCTCGTTTTGATACGTCCGTGGGTCACAGTAGATCGCCACTGCACCTTTCTACTGGGACTGCTGCAAGAACTTCATCCAAACCTGTCCTGTTAGGCAGCTGGAGATAACGCCTAGTCCTGTCGGATGAAAATAAATGTCGAAGGCTTCTGGATAAACTTCCTCTGGAGGTGCCTGCTGAACTGTAACTTCTGCAACTGCTTCCAGGAGTTCCCCTGGAGCATGAAAAGTTTCCCGCCAATACTTTCTCTCCTCCTTTGTCAAACTCGCAGCTATCAACAGTACCGCTTTCCAGTGAATAAGAGCACCTGGAGAGTTGCATGGTTCCAGAGTGAACTTGTCTGGCACTGGCTCATTGAGGAAGGTGCACATTTCCCGCATGCCTGCTTCCTGTCTGGGCCTAACCTCTGTGTTGTCGGTTACGGATAAGACCTTCTGGACGATTAGGAACGCTACCAAATCGTCAAGTTCTGCAGGTCGGCCAAGTAGCCATCGGGTTGCCTGCTTCAGTGCGTTTTGACGGCCTCTCAATATCCGTTCATCTGCGGGTTCGAGCCTCTCGTCGAAAACCGAGGGTATGTGGTGGAATGCATGAACTTTTTTGTAGACATTTAACTCGGTGCATCCTGGTACCCAGCATCTTCTTTCCAGGCGTCGCTCCTTTTTCTTTTCCCGACGCTCTTCAGTGCGTTGGTTAAGGTATTTCATCCGTCTTGGTCTTTTTCAATACATCCTTGGTGATGATTAGGTTCTCCATTTCACAAACCAACTTCCTTTTCCTAGATACTGGATCTGTACCCTCGACCAGTTTCACACGTCTTTCTACTTCCTTGGAGCAAGACTTCATACTTCAAACTATTAATGTTTTGTTGTAATTAATCAAGGGCGGGCAATAAAGAAATTCAATAATGAAAGTATAACTTATATTACACTTATTACACCACTTGTTTCCGAAAAAAGGAAGAGTGTTCAGCAACACACCTCTGTGTGTATTCAAAACAGAATAGGATCTACCAAGTTTGTGCAAGTAAAACAAATAATCTTACACTTTAATTTCAGTTGTTTGTAGGGATTTGCAAACTTGAGCTGGTTCCAAACAAACCAGAGTCTCCAGGCATATTGGTACTGTTTCCTAGTTCCCGGTTTCCATGAAGCTGTGATGACGTGCGCAACTGATCAAATATCTGGATTTCACAATTCGGTGTTGACACGATATGGCGTTAGTAATGTTATCTTGGGTGTTAAATGACAATTGTCTGTAGCAGCGGATCCAAAGCTAAAACGTTTATAAAATAATCAGTTTCCTCCAAAACCTACAGGTAATGTTAGTATATCCCGAAAATTTTCTTAGAAAGCCAACAACAAGCTGCAATTTCCTTCTAAATAACTGAAAATGATTTCTCAACTGCTAAGAATGTCGCAGTTTCCTTTATAAGTGATTTACAATGGTCCATAATAATAGTATCTTAAAACTGTACAAAAATAAAAATGGAATTAATGTTTCAAGAATCGCTTGAAAATAACACAAAACACATGGATCATGAGCATTTTAAAATAACGGAAATGTAAGTTGGGTGAATTCCTCAGATGTTTGACAGATATCATTCAATGTAATACAGTAGTATGTCCTTGGATGTTAAGACATTCATTTCACTGCGTTCTTGGATGTTTTAACACTAATTAACACAGTCGTCTCCTCACTGCGTAAATTTTTTTGCGAAAATAAAACGTGACTTGTGAGTAATGGTGATCGAGACGGTATTTCATGCATTTTGGCGTTCACTGTTTCCCGATGTGACCATTGTAACAAGTTTATTTTTTTTTTTAGCTAAACACTTTGTTTAAGGCTTTACAGCATGGTCTTGCTTTGTACTGTGGGTATGATACCTTACACTTCTTTGGTCACAGCTTGTTCTTTACCTGCATTACAGAAAGTATACATTTCTGCTCAATAAAGCTTACGTTAAATAAAGCTTGAAACATACAACAACGAAGTTTTAAAGGTTTCTTACAGACCTTCCAGACGAAGTGACCAGATTCGATTCATGCACATGTCTTATGTTTTGCAACAATTGGTTCACAGTTAGAACTCATGGGTATTGCTTGTTTATTTATAAACAGGGGTACCAAATCTAACATATTATCCGGTAAAAAAGCAGCGACTGGAACATGTCTTAAAAAGAATAATCGTCGTAAAAAGCATCTGTAAACTTAGCCCTATGTTCATTCTCTCGCAACGATTGTTGTGTCGCCCTTTCAAAGAAAAGGTGATACAAAGGGATAGCTTTGTCCGTCAGTCCGCCCGTCCGTCGATCTGTCACGAAAACTTAATGTTGGCTATTACTTTGTCATTTCTTCATATTTATTCATGAAACTATCAAATTATAATGCATATGTCAATACACACATGATGACAAATGCTTTAGGTTAAGGTCACATTTGATGGAGTTATGCCCCTTTTTGTACTTGCATTTTTATCCGACATGGAACCAGTTTGATTCTAGTTTTTACCAAAAATGGCCGTCCCAATTTCAGAAGGGACCGAGATACTATCAACACAACATCCTGGCCTTTGTCTGCCAAACTTTTGACATATTTCACATTAATCTGTGAGGTAAGTCATAATGTGATTGCCCAGAGGAACTAGGTACTGTAATGTCAAAAGAAACGCTTTGAATAGCAAATATTTCATCTGCACTGGATGCAGTAGAGATACTGTGAGTTTCATAAGAACCTTGAAAACAAGACAAATGAGCCATCTGTGATGACTGCAGAATCAATTTTGACAAATTATCAACTAATTTTTCTTTTCTAACTTTATATTGTCCTCAGGAACAAATAAGCCATAATTCGAAGAATCAGTTGTAACTTAGCCATATTTTGAAAAACTGATACTTCTTTCAGGATCATCACCTGTAACAGAACATGCGACATTTTCTTTTGTATTAGTTGAATCCTTGAGGATTTCATCGTAAGACAGTGATTTCACTGAAGATGTGATTTTGTGCTTAGAATGCACCCAACGGAGAGTAAAAAGGCACAGGTTGGTCATATTTCACAAAGTGTATGATATTTTTTAATATTTCAAGCAAAAATTACGGATATTGTCCAAAAGCATTTATAACCCAACGTCGGAAAGATGTACTACGTCGTATCTATAAAACCGGCTGTTGCATAATCAATTTCTGCCGAAAAAACATCTTCCTCTTATTGCTCATGACTGCCTTTCTACCAAAATCATTTATTCCCCAACGCTTTCGCTACATTACCTCATTGCTTTTGTCGCCACTGCCCCGCCCTACTTTGCACTGCAGAATGTGGCACCATACTAAATAGTTTCACTACATGTATTGTATATTAAGAATGTTTCCTCCAAAATAGCATTCGGTTGTATAGGGCTAAATGAAAACTTTCATCGTAAGTTGTGATGAAAATCACCCCACCTCATTCCACGAATGCCCTTCCATCCTATTTACAGGTTGATGGGGAGTTCGAGGTTTGCCATCCATCTGTTAGCTGCACGCTTTCACGAACAATAGAAGCGAATCACACCTCATTTTCGAGTTGTTGCGGTTTGCTAAAATGGGTTATGGTCCATATTTAGCTTACATATTTCTCAGGAGTTTCATAATCAAACTTTTAGTAAACACTGAGTGGGAAAATTGAATTATGACCTCAACGAATTATAAAAGTCATAAGAGTGACTGTCTTGAGCAGCTTTTTACCATTTTTTGTTTGGTACACACATCCACATATGGCAAGCTTCGCATAAAATGGGGCGCGTCACAGGAAAAGGTACATTCGGACAGTTGACGTCAATCTTTGAAATGACGTCATAAAATTGAGCAGAACGAAATACATAAGAACGAAAAACATACAGTTCATGCATAACACAAAGCAGCAATCCTTAAGCACTTACAGTTAAATATAAATTATCGAGAAACCTATCTCTAAACAATAATTTCAATGCCATTACATACATTTGTTTTCTTACTTGTTTCTAATTATTAGCAATTTACTTTAACTGACTAGATAGTTAGACATAAATCATCAAGCATTTACAATTTACATAAATCAGTTTTTTGCTTTTATGCAAAAAATCTTTCATTTAGTATGAAACAGTTAACATATGACATAAAATAATATTTGCATTAATCTTCCATAGGTTTCAAACACCTTTATATGCAAACAAGATTTATGGTTATTAAGCTCTGACGTTCTATGGTGGCTGCCATGTCAAGTTTTCTACTTGGCGGGGAGAAATCTCGAAAACACAAAAACTGGAAAAAAGAAAAGTCGAAAAATCGCAACATACCGTTTTGATCGTATGTTCGTGTTAGCGACAATTCGGGGCGAAAGTCTAAAACACAGCAAACTCAATAATTTTCGACATTACTGTTTTCTTTTTTCGCAGGGCTGCGTTGCATACACTGTCTACTTACACTCTGAGCTGCCAGGTCTTGTCCTTATTCCACATGTTTTTCCCGATTCCCATTTTGTAACATTCACTTTTGCTGTCTTCAGCCCTGCTGAAATTGTGCTCCGGACAAAAGTTTCTTATGAATGATTCCGCCTCTTTTAGCCCGCCCACGTAAACTTCTTTCCTGAGCTGCTAGGTAGGCTCTTTGGGGTGTGAGTGGGTCGAATTTCCTGAGCACTTCTTGCTGGTGAAATAAGGTTGTCAGGTGACCGTGGTGGAGCAGAGGGAGGCACCCCTGCTAGGACATTGTCAATTTGCCCAGTGAACATCATGATCTTCCATCTCGGGGCTTTCTGGACATTTTGCCCAAACTCGCTGTCTTGCAGTGGTGCTTCTACTCTTTCTATCCTTTGGTCACTGTCATTTCTACTTTTCCGATCTATTTCTATTTCACTTTTCAAACTTGCAATCTCTTGCCTGATCTCGTCCGTCACGCCCTTAAATTCGACCAGAAGGTCTTCTCTAAGGTCAGCCATCTGGCTGTTGATTACTTCCTTAACCACCTCCACAGACATCTCCGCAAGAATAAAACAATAACGACGGTAAATCAAACAATGACGGCCCTGGTGAGTGTATATCGCTCAACTGCGGAACTTCCCCAGCACCGTGATGAACATAGTGGCACTGGTACACGATGATAGTTTCTGCCGAAAATTGCTTGGTATGATTTTGGATTATGACTTGCATTTATTAAATAACGTTTGATAACTACGATAACTGTATTTATCCCTTTGCTAGTTAGTCCCTACTTTTATTTCAAATAGAATACCACCCCTGACGGGTACATGATTTTGCAATCCGACATAATTTTATAACTCTTCTTAGTGTTGGATTTGTATGACCGCGACATGAAGAAAAGATTAAACAGCGCTGACAAACAAAGTGTGGAAGACACGGACACAGTTGATAATTGTGGATGTCATATTAACAAATCATTTCCTTTGAAAAAGTCCCTATAAAGGAAACGTTGTAATGATGAGTTAAAGCGTCTTAATGTTTACTTTGCCTATTTAAAACGACGTTTTGACTTCTGTGTCTGAGAGCGAGAGAGAGAGAGAGAGAGCACTTACCCTCTTCTGAATCACTCGCAGATGTCATACTTTCGCAGGAAGAATCACAGGAATCCTGTCCACTGGCCATGATGGATACTGAAAATATTATATAAATATTACATGTCTGACAGGGTGACAGTAAAATTGTCAACTTGAGGAAATACTGTCAACCGAGGCGATTGGTATTTAATTGATGTAATAATGGTAATGAAACAGCAATTTAACAATAAAAGTAAACTGGTTATCACAGTAAACTGACTATCACAGTAAACTGACTATCACAGAAAAGTCATTAGTTTAACAGTCTCTTTTTAAACAGTAACAGTCACTATTAACTGAAACTTTTCTTCAATATTCCTGTTTTAGCTGCTGAAAAAAATGTTCAGTGGTAATGAAAATGGACCTGGCAATTGCTAAAGTTAAACTGAGGAGCATTTCTGTTAATGTCTGTGAGTCTGTTGTAACTCTGCTGAATCACTTGGTTTTGAATAACATTTTGATTACTGACTGGAACAACATTACTGACGAATGGCACTACATTTTGATTACTGACGACAGGCACTACATTTTGATTATTGACAACAGGCACTACATTTTGATTATTGACAACAGGCACTACATTTTGATTACTGACGACAGGCACTACATTTTGATTATTGACAACAGGCACTACATTCTGATTACTGACGACCGGCACTAGATTTTGATTACTGACGACCGGCACTACACTCTGATTACTGACGACCGGCACTACACTCTGATTACTGACGACCGGCACTACATTTTGATTACTGACGACCGGCACTACACTCTGATTACTGACGACCGGCACTACACTCTGATTACTGACGACCGGCACTACACTCTGATTACTGACAACCGGCACTACACTCTGATTACTGACGACCGGCACTTCACTCTGATTACTGACGACCGGCACTACACTCTGATTACTGACGACCGGCACTACACTCTGATTACTGACGACCGGCACTACACTCTGATTACTGACGACCGGCACTACACTCTGATTACTGACGACCGGCACTACACTTTGATTACTGACGACCGGCACTACACTTTGATTACTGACAACAGGCACTACACTCTGATTACTGACAACCGGCACTACACTCTGATTACTGACGACCGGCACTACACTCTGATTACTGACGACCGGCACTACACTCTGATTACTGACGACCGGCACTACACTCTGATTACTGACGACCGGCACTACATTTTGATTACTGACAACCGGCACTACACTCTGATTACTGTCAATAGTAGCTACATGTAGCAACTCCTCAAACGCGTTTTCAGTCGAGAAATTATCCAAAGCTCTTCTTCAGACAGATCATTCGGAACAAGAACACAGTTTTTAGCCCTTTGGTTGACCACAATAAGGAAGTACTTACACAGTAAAAGAGTCCTCTTTTTGAGGATGAATACTGGTTGAATTTTGAATGAAGAGTACTGATAAAATGGCATTTTTGTACAGAGTAGGTCTGAAGCATAAAGTAAATGTCAATTTTTAGTGAATTTTAATGATAGATTGTTGTAAATCAGCTTTTGAACAGGGGTTATTTTGGCCTGTTAACTGCCGAAATTGTTCACCTGTCAAACCATCCGACACACTTTTGAAATTATTGCGCAAGGAAGCCGGTCAAGGTACCCTTTCTTGCGGCTAGAATATGTCGCATTGGATAGTATTACAGAGTTCAGGTGAGATTTTTCTATTCGGAACGTTTATAAAAATGTTCTGTTCACAAATGCTTATATGAAACATATAGGGAAAAAAACTGTGTTCTTAGGCCTGATATAGTGTGAATGTGGGTGGGGTGTGCCCTAACTCAAATGTCAATATCTTCATCATTTTTGGAGATATTTTGATGAAAGTTGGACATGTGACAGATATAAGGTCATAAAATCAGGCAGTGGGGTAATTTTGATTTTTATATTATTACATAATAATATATATTATTTTGTTATATTATATATTATTATAGTTCAGACCTGGAAAAATGCTATTTTTACTTTCATTTTTGGTCTAAATGTAAACAAGGGGTCAAGTTATGAAGTTTTTTATCCTCAATTTGAATTAAATAGATAAAGTTAAGGGGATTTAAGAAAGATTTGCCAGTAATTTGGATGAAAACTCCACCACCAATGGATGAAAATTGCTATACTTTGTTGTAGGGCTGCCAAAGGGAAAGATCCATGGTGTAAATTACTGTAATCAAGGCCAGATTTCCTGATGGATGGTACACAATGCTTTCACACACACTAAGGTAGGTCTATCTTGTATGTTTACAGTGTTGAACCTTAGCCTTAAGTCATCCCATGTTTGCCATGAGCTATTATGTATAGTAATAGACCATTTGTGTCTGGAGCCACATTCTGTCAACACAGTGAGACCAAAATGTTTAAACCTGGGCAAATGTGGTGGATCTTATGCCATATTCAGTTTGTTTTCTACCCCGTGGTAAGTTGATAAGTAAGTATGAGTGTTTTTACAGGAAGTCAGTCTGTCTTGTCAATGTTAATATCATTAAATAGTATAGTATTAGTCGTCTGCCGTGAACACGCGACTTGTTCCATTATAGTCATATTGAAAGGTTTGCACAGTCATGGTCCTCTTTACAGGTTGGCATGTCATGGCCACTAAAAATAACTCTTTTTGTTATATTTAAAGTGACCATAACCATGCCAACCTTTAAAGTGACAGTCCATGACCATGTTATTTCAGTAAAATGGGTCAGATTGCATATAAAAGGTCTTAGTGTTGACAAGCATATTGAGAAACTATCACATTTTAGTGTAAATGATTGATCATTTGGGGTTTATTAATAAATAAAAACAATTATGTATGAATGTTAGATATTTTATTCAACTTTAAACCATTTCTGTCAAACTTAAATAAGACTCATATACACAAAGCTAACTATTCCATAGGTAATTGTCCGAGGCGATAGATTTGATACTTCCGATTCAATTTTTTTTGTTTAGGATCACTTTTATCTTACCAGTTTATGATGTTAATCAATTTTGTGCATTAATAGAAGCCACCTGTTTTAAATTTTGTGATATTTGAGGATTTTAGAAACTCCATGGGACATATATATCTACTGTTCACTGGGAGTTGGCATGATTTATTCTGTTCTGTGACAGTCACATTGGTCTTGATGCAGTCTTTAGATACAGGATGGTGGTAATGGGAGGTCCTGATTGAAAACAACACAGTTCTTTTCATTGTCTACACATTTCATGCAAATAACTAATGCGTTTTCTTGTTTTTATGTCAGGTCTGATGCCTGAGATGACTTTGGTCGCAGCGTACAAACAGTCCCAGAACTGCCCTCACAGTCTGGAGTGGTGAAGCTTCTTCTATCCACAATTGCTTTGGAATGGATACCATAGTGAACTCATCTGCAGTCTTTCCAGTATCAGGAGGTTGTTGCATAGTATATTCAAGCTAGAACTGGCAATCTTCACAGCCTTATTTCATGGATCATTATGTGTGGAACCTTGAAGCCTGTCGGGACTTGTTGTCTCTCATTGCTGATCATCTTAAAGTTGTGAATAATGTGACTGTAAGTGTTGGTATAAAGAAATTCTGCAATGAACTTCATTTTATGCCTAGATTTGGCATTTTAAGCTCCCAATGAATGTATTTGAATAAGACATTAGAGATCACCACTGATAATGCAATCACCTGGTGTGGTGCAGTGGAATGCTAGGTTAATGGACCATAGAATTTCTACAGTAGCAGATGTTTTCTTGGCCTTATATCTTGATCAGAATAGGGTAAACTGTTTACTAAGCCATCTCTTTTATCTGTTGTTATTAAGATAGTCATTTATTGATGATAATTAAATAATTTATTTTAAAATCAGCTTCATATTGCATATGAACTCAATTTTAAAAGAATTATTTAATTACAAAAAACAGAGAAATATGAAAATAATTTATTGGGGGTCAAAATTAATTAGTGATGTCATTTTCTGACTCTTACTATGTAATGAATGATAATATTTTTTATTTGGTGAGAAAATTGTAACAAATAAGAGAGATATTGAAAATTTAGTATTGGAATGTTCATACATTTGCTCGGCCGAGAACATACAGTGGCATTCTTTAAGCTATCATATCTCTGCATGAAATTATGACAAACTTTCAAGTGACACCTCATTTTCATGGTTATAAAACATACTTTTAATATTCAGTAAATTTGACAGGTACAGGTTTTAAATATTTCTGAAATTTAATTAATTATTTAAATTTTTATTTAAATTTTTTAATTAAAATTTTAAAAATTAAAAACATTTAAATTTCTGGCAAAACTCATTATTAACATTCATTTTCTGGTAGATGCTATTTAGTACATTACAGTGCTTTTTATTTCATGAGAAAATTCCAATAAATAAAAAAGTTATGGCAGAATGAGTTTTGGCTTTTTACAACATGTTGCGGCCATTATTTACTGAAATTTCTGTCTAGACATGCTATAGAAAATAGGCTGTCATTTATTTGATTTACATGCAGTCATGCTCAAACTTGGCCCCCAAGCTCAGCATACATTGAATGTGGTGTAGATGAATTATTTTAGTGTTTTGAAAACATTTCTTGGTTAAATAGGAACAAGAACACAGTTTTTAGCCCTTTGGTTGACCACAATAAGGAAGTACTTACACAGTAAAAGAGTCCTCTTTTTTAGGATGAATACTGGTTGAATTTTGAATGAAGAGTACTGATAAAATGGCATTTTTGTACAGAGTAGGTCTGAAGCATAAAGTAAATGTCAATTTTTAGTGAATTTTAATGATAGATTGTTGTAAATCAGCTTTTGAACAGGGGTTGTTTTGGCCTGTTTACTGCCGAAATTGTTCACCTGTCAAACCATCCGACACACTTTTGAAATTATTGCGCAAGGAAGCCGGTCAAGGTACCCTTTCTTGCGGCTAGAATATGTCGCATTGGATAGTATTACAGAGTTCAGGTGAGATTTTTCTATTCGGAACGTTTATAAAAATGTTCTGTTAACAAATGCTTATATGAAACATATAGGGAAAAAACTGTGTTCTTAGGCCATTCATAACACTAGTACTGTTTAAGGTAGCGTTTTTCTTTCTATTGGAAAATGGTTTGCTGAGGCAATCCGACATGTCTCGCTGCTGCTCTTCACTCAAATGAGTTGAATAACTACAAATCGAAGATTCCGATTTATGACCAGATGCGCGCATTATGTGTCTTGCTTCGAAACCATTTCTATCTAGCTTTGTTATTGATGTTGCCCTCAAACAATGATTAGTGTAAATTTTCGAAAGTCCAGCTTGTCGAGATATTGTTGACATCATTCGTGACAAAGTATTTTTTTCCTAAAGGTGCACCAAAGTACCAATTATCACTTGTTTGTTCAAATGCTTCCAAGGGTCTTTGCCACAATGCGTCAATTTTTGGACTGAGTTTCGACAGGTACTTTTCAAAACACTTAACTGGACAAAATGGGCTCTAAGGCTGTTCGTAAATCTTGCATTCTCCAGTAGTGTCATCAGGAGTATCGTCAACCCTAAAAAGATGAATTCACTTAATTAGACACACAAATCTGGACATTTTAAAATGTCTAAAATTTAAAACAATTTGATTTTATTGTTTTAATCAGTTTCACTACCACATTTCCATGTTATTTATGTTTGTTTTTTTCTGTCGGACAAATTCCAAACATAGCTATGTTTTAAATGTCTCATTCATTCTGCAAGAACTAACTCATGCCAGCATTAAAAAAAATATTTGATCTATAGGTAGACACTGTAATTTTGCAAAAAGTGAACTATTTTAAAGATTAAAACATACCCATGATTTTTCGTTGATTCGCCAATTATCTGGTGTACAAACTTTCTCCCTGTTGAGTCAGTTCCAACAGCAAATGTGGACTTGGTCATGGTCCGTAGATATTCTTGGCCTCTCCTGAGAAGATAATACATCACGTCGAACCAAACTTTGTTCTGAAGACCGCATGGATTGTTAATGTTAAACGGGACACACTCATCATTAAGCTTTTCCAGATCACTGTCAGAAATTACAGGTTTGTGGTCAACACTACCATGTCCACTTCGTTTTAGCTGTTTTACTTTTGACTTGTATGTTTCATTACTTGATAAAAATTGATGATCTTTCAAATTAATGTTATAGGTGTCTAAAAGATGCTTCGAAATCCCATACTTTAGAATGTCCAAGGACTTTTTCTTCAGTTCCTCACCATTTTTCTGACGAACAGAGGCATAATAATAGCGCAGCTGGTTGTTTAGTTCGATAGGATTTTTTGACAATTTCACCTAATTCCAAGTTGTTTGCCGTAAGAAATTCGGTAAACAAATTTACACCACGCTTAACAACTCGCTTGGTGTTTTTTGAGTCTTTCTCTTGTTGTAAGTAAAGTAAATCTTCCTCGTTTATCGTAGAAAAACGTTTACTTGAAATAATCGTCTGTTTACAACGGAAATGTAAAAATAGATATTGCGCATGCGCGAATGGTACAGTACAATTTTCGAACATTCCGTACCTATGGTAGCGGGTGACAGTATTTTTACGACAGTAAATTTTTGTTGACGGTACTTACATGTCACGGTGGCCTATGGAAGATAAACATTGTAAATGATATTGAGGTATAATAAAAAATAGTAACACTCTATCAACCTTACCTGAAGAGAATACATTTGTCTATACTTGGGTTAGGGTTAGGTGAAAAGGCCCATAACTCGGCCAAAATTAATCCGACCAGAAATTCCTTATGCTATGCACAACAAGGCTTGGTGACGAACACTCCTGTGAAGTTTCAATAAAATCCCTCAAGCGGTTACGGAGAAGAAGCGAGGACGAGATTTAGCTAAAAAGGGCCATAACTCAGCCAATAATAATCCGAGCAGAAAATCCTGACGATATGCACAACTAGGCTTGGTGACCAACACTCCTGTGAAGTTTCAAAGAAATCCCTCCAGCGGTTTCGGAAAGGAAGCGAGGACAATATTATTTCGGACGGACGGTGCGATTACTATATGCCTCCCTTCTGGGGCATAAAAATAGCCTACGAAGTTGCAGCAACATGTTCCATTTCAGTGATCACTTGTTTGATACAAGCCCGGTTGCGTAGGAAACACAAACGAAAGAGCGGTCGGATTACATCACCAAGTCAACCAGCGCATCGACAAATGGGAATGTGGCAGTACCATACTTGTCGAGAAGATAAATTGTTGTTACATCGTCGGAAGGGGTTGCCGGATATATATAATTGGACCTAATAGATTCTTGATGGTTAAAGACCGTCCTCAGTCATCATTTTGCTGTCATAGGTTTACACGTCATAACGTATGCAAAATAAAGGATTGCCAAGTTTTATTGAACGGCATTTTGCCGTTTAAGTGATTTAAATATTTTTTCTTTTCCATCGATGAACGTACAATAAAGACTTTAGACTGCCCTTAAATCAGGAGTTCATAATTTTTGTGTCGCCTGTGATAGCAGGTAGACACATAGGGATCCTATTGTCCGGCTGCGTCGTCGTCGGCAGTGACGTCGTCCGGTAGTCCCCTAACTTTAACATGAAACTTAATGTGGCCTATAACTTTGAAAGTACTTGTCCTATTCATTTCATACTTGGAATATATCATCAACATGAACAATGCCATCTGTGACGACAAGAATGATAACTCCAGTTTCAATAATTTTTGAGTTATGCCCCTTTCAAATGCAACTTTAACGTGAAACTTAATGTTGCCTATAACTTTGAAAGTACTTAACCTTTTCACTTCATACTTGGAATATATCATCAGCACGAACAACACCATCTGTGATGACAAGAATGATAACTCCAGTTTCAATATTTTTTTATTTATGCCCTTTCAAATGCAACTTGAACCTGAAACTTAATGTTGCCTATAACTTTGAAAGTACTTAACCTATTCACTTCATACTTGGAATATATCGTCAGCATGAACAATGCCATCTGTGACGACAAGCTGATAACTCCAGTTTCAGTATTTTTTTAGTTATGCCCCTTTCAAATGCAACTTTAACCTGAAACTTAATGTGGCCTTTAACTTTGAAAGTACTTGTCCTATTCACTTCGTACTTGGAATATATCATCAGCATGAACAATACCATCTGTGACGACAAGAACGATAACTCCAATTTCAATATTTTTTTAGTTATGCCCCTTTCAAATGCAACTTTAACCTGAAACTTAATGTTGCCTATAAATTTGAAAGTACTTGTCCTATTCACTTCATACTTGGAATATATCATCAGCACGAACAATGTCACCTGTGACGACAAGAATGATAACTCCAATTTCAATATTTTTTGAGTTATGCCCCTTTAAAATGCAACTTTAACCTGAAACTTAATGTTGCCTATAACTTTGAAAGTACTTCACCTATTCACTTCATACTTGGAATATATCATCAGCATTAACAATGCAATCTGTGACGACAAGAATGATAACTCCAGTTTCAATATTTTTTGAGTTATGCCCCTTTCAATTGCAACTTTAACATGAAACTTAGTGTTGCCTGTAAAATGGAAAGTACTTGTTCAATTATTTCACTTAATACTTAGAATAATTTATCTGCATTTACAAACCAATTTTTGAAGATGATAACCCAGTTTTCACCATTATTTTAGTTATTCCCCTTTTAAATGCAATTTAGATGACACATGTGTTATGTGGTGTAGTATTGAAATCAACTTAAATAAAATATTTTTATTAAATATGATTAAACATAGGCCCACATTTCAACTTTTTCCATCCAGGCGACACATGTGTTCCGCGGAAAACAACATTCTAGTTGTTACAAGTAAACCGACGTTTCTGTTAACATAATTTCAGACATCAGATAAATGCATACCAGTGTCATCTTACGAGCATCTGCTTCATCACAATTAGAGTTGTACATTTGCCTGTACTTTATTAGTGGATTTGACGTTCTACTCGACATGGTGTATGGCATGTTCTAATCTGGTTTTTATGTCGTCTTTAAAGCGAAAATATAAATATTATAAACCGATTAATAAGTTCACAGAAATTTGTTTTATGTATTTAAAGTGAAGTTTTGGACATGTTTGTGTCTCATCATTTAATCTGAACTGAAAAAATGAAAAACAATAGGCACTAATGTACTTCAGTTCTTATTCATAAGCACAACTGGATTCAAATTCTGTTTTAGCCACTTTGTGACAAACATGTGATTGCTTATAAGTTGCACACTGTTCTGGGATGCAATAGATGAACTACGTTAGTATGGATTTACTACTGTGTATACAACAATTGTGCTCAAAGGGCTCAAAGAAATAGATCCTGTTCTGGGGTGCAGAAACTGGGTCACTTGATCAGGTTATGGAAACATTTCGATCACATAAAAGGCCATTTCAAGCAAATTGCCGTCTTACTTGCTTAGAACGTTTTTAATGAGAGGAAAGAGGAGCATGTTTTAAAAGAAAAAAGAGCATGTTTATTAAGAATATTAAACAAGACACCACAAACAAACACCGAAAAAGAGAACCCTTCCGATCACCGCCTTGGAACGGCCAGTGGCAAAACAAGTGGCACAAAGGTGCGCAAACCTCGCACTTGCCCCAACAGGTTTTCATATAAACAAACAAGTAAATGTTGTCTTGGTGAAATAACTCCAACCCACCCATCAGATCAACAATGTTGCATGCAAAGCACACAAACCTATTTAACATAAGAAGCTATTGGTTCTGTTGGTAAGCCTCTGCAGATGTTGTACTCGAGACCGAAACAGTGGATGTAAGTCATCAGAAGATTTGATCGTTGAGGCATGACATCACACAAATCTAATAAAGAACCAATTACTTAGCTGTACGTCCCATCCATTTCATAAAGCCAAATTCTACAATAACCAAGTGATGTTAAAAATTTAATTCATACAAGGACAGTTCAGTTCATTTATATTAGCCATACTTTATAACAATGGAACTTATATCACTCTGTAAATTTGTCTGTTTCAGAGTTAAGAATTTCTTTCAGGTAAAAGTGAACAGGAATGAGTCGTGTTATGTTCATCTATATTTATATCTGAAGATAAGTAAATAATATATATAATTTCAGATGAACCGTTGACCAGCTGTCCTACAAAGTATGAATTCAAATGTCCGTTTCTATTCATCAGACTGGTGGAGGTAGTTACATGGAATGGAGCCATTCAAGAAGTTATTTAGCAAACTTACTAGTAATACAAGTAAGATTGAAACATTTGGTTTGGTAATATCATGACATTTTAGTGCTCCTTATTGCTGTTCTTGGTAGTGTTGTTGAAAACATTCCAGATGATAAAATTCATACCTCTTTACAATGGAAAGTATTTATTGCATGATACATGATACATATTTGTCCCTAAAGGGGTTTGATACTTGTTTTCTTAATCTTTAAATGTATGTTATTCTAGTGGCATTGGTAATCTTTATGTAACTGCAAATATGTAATATTCAACTGAATTTGTCTGTTCTAATTCGAAGTGGTGGTGGCACAAAAAAGAAATCTTTTCATTCATACAGGTTTAATTGTAGCTCTGAGGTAAGTCTATTAAAATTATACATTTTTGAGGTGCATTCAAGTGTTATTATAGAGTTGTGTTAATTCATATTTTTTGTATTTCAGGTAGTGAGATCTCTGCATCATGATCAGAACACTTCTGGTGATGACCAACAGCTCGAGGTCAAAGATGTATGCACTTCAAGTATAAGGCGAACATTAAAAGTTTGTTCTTAAATGGAAATTTGCATTGTGACACAAATCGACAGAGGTGTCAAGAAAAAGAATACTAGCAATATAAGCAATTTAAATGAAATAAGATGTTATTCATCTGAGAAAAATCGCATTGTTTCTATTGGGAATTTGGTGACATTGAAAAGAAAAATCAAGACATTTTATTTGAAATTCTGTTTTCACAGTGAACTGTAACACTGAAATTGAACGTATAAAACATAATGTACTCTAAATTAATAAAAATTCTGCCGTATTATTTTACAATTTCTTATCATTATTATTTTATTAAATCACCAATAACATTAAATGCAACATTGCACTAAAATGAGTTTTTTATAAATGACTAAGATGACTTAAAAGTAAATATTTAAACAGATTGTTACAGGTAACTGTCACACACTTGGTGGCTTTTTAGAGTGCCATTGTCTTGAGCACCATGTCAAGACGCTGCTATCGGTTAGCATTAGATATAATGCAGGACAGAATAACGGGACACCAGAAAGTGAACTCGTTTAATGCATTTTGTGGCTGTCATAATGAGCTGCTGACCTATACCCTTCTAAGTAGATGGGAAGACGGCAGCCTGTCTAGGCAGGATGTGGAAGAAAAGCTTACCGCAGAGAAGGTAAATGAGTAGCTCTGGGTATTAATTTATTTGCAAATATCTGTAACATAGGCTGTTAAATAGATTTAATTTGTTTAAAATACCAGCGTAAGAAATAAATGTATACTTATGGACAAAAGTCTTGTCCGGTATGGTTTTCCACAATATCTTTTAAACACGTAAAATTCATACTGCCATTACTCCATCGGTATAAATTTGGTATCGATGGAAAGAGGACATTAATATGCGTTCAATAATAAAGAATTTTGGAATTCAAGCCAGTGCTTCCGGTAGAGAAATGGATTGAAAATTAGCATGCAAAAAGATCCAATCTTTCTACCTGGACAAGACTTTTGTCAATAAGCATTATTGGGTACCAACTTGAAAAACAGTGAAAATAAAGAATCAAATATAAACAGTTTAATATCATATAAATCACTGGTAAAGTTTTATAATTCACTCAATTGTTTGCTGCTAGGACATTTCAATTCCAGATCATTTTTGATTCAACGGGTCCTAAGTGATATTTAAAAAATCATATTTTATGTCCAAACCTTATTCATAATACTATTTATAATCACTAAGTATATGTTGGTTCAGAGAAGTTGATCGCTTTATTAAAATTTTTGTAATAGAGTTTGAAAATTCAGGCCACAGCCACCTGTACCACTGTCAATCCTGCATGAGATGGTTGCAGAAGTAAGGAAATCGGAAGAAGAAAATAGACGACTAAAAACGATAATGCTGTTCTCAAAGCAATATTGAAGATGAGCAGAACACTGATAATTTCACCCAGTTCGCAAATACAATTCCTTCTAGTGTGTTGTAGCTAATTTAAAATTTTCAACTATAAATTACAAAGTTATGGACCGAACATGATTTAGGTTCAAGGTCATGCTGTGACCTTGACCTTCAAGGATGCGACCCAAATCTTGTGTGACACGTGGCCTCGATATGGTACATGTAATCGTTTCCGTGAAATAAGGTCATGATGTGACCTTAACCTTCAAGGTAGCGACTAAAATGTTGCGCGACATTTTGTCTCGTTTTGGTGACATTTCTATGAAATAAATTTAAAATCCGATTTCAAATAACAAAGTTATGGGCCGGACACGATGTTGCTTCAAGGTCATGCTGTGGTCTTGTTGTGTAAAAACGTGCCCTCGATATGGTAATCGTTTCTGTGAAATAATTTTTTAAATCCAACTATAAATAACATAATTATAGACAGGACACAATATTGCTTCAAGGTCATGATGTGACCTTGACCTTCAATGTTGCGCGACATTTGTCTCATTTTGGTGATCATTTCTGTGAAATAATTTTAAAATCCGATTTCAAATAACAAAGTTATGGGCCGGACACAATGTTGCTTCAAGGTCATGCTGTGACCTTGACCTTCAATGTAGCGACCCAAATGTTGCGCGCGACACGTCGTCTCATTATGGTGATCATTTCTGTGAAATAATTTTAAAATCCGACTTCAAATAAAAAAGTTATGGGCCGGACACGATTTTGGTGCAAGGTAATGCTGTGACCTTGACCTTCAAGGATGCGACCCAAACGTTGCTCGCGACACGTCGTCTCGTTATGGTGACCATTTCTGTGAAATAATTTTAAAATCCGACTTCTTATAAAAAAAAAAAGTAATCGGCCAGACACGAATCGGGACGGACGGACGGACGGACAACCCGGCGGCTGTATGCTGGCCCTAATGTCTTCGGGGATTGCAGGGCTAGGCGCTTTCGCCGTGACGGTGCGGGTTCGCTCCCAGCTAGAGGCACTATCATTTGAAATTCACAGTAGTGCTATTTGTGCAGTGTGGCGGCCGTAAAAAAGTCTCCCCGTACTTATGGTCAGTACTGTTATCAGTAAAATAACCCGTTACCGATGTCATGCAGTGATTGTTACGTATATCAGAGCTATCCGATCAACCTTTCTTGGGGGTTGTCCCGGTTAGCACAATTGGTTACGTCGCTGGAATTGCAGGGCTAGGCGCTGTCGCCGTGACGGTGCGGGTTCGCTCCCAGCTAGAGGCACTTACATTTTAAAAAGGAACAAATGCTTTCAATCAAAAAAAGGTCCCAAATATAAAAGCCAAACAGAATGCGAGTTAAAAGATTATTCTCTTCTATTTTTAAGATACTCAACGCAATGCAAAGTTGATAACATGTCATGACAAAATAAACATTATATTGATTTCACAGCTGAGGTCAGATGAGTACAAGTTTGATTCAGAAGAGGAAAGAGCAGCTGAGGTACAAAAGAATTATTTAATTTATTGCCGGGGTTACACGTGTAAGCTTTGTTGAAAACACATTAAAAGCTTTCCATATGAAAAACATTGCAATAAGCACGTTAATGACTGAAATTTTGTTGTTTAATGTATTTAAGTTTGTTTTGAGCGAGAAAGGTATATGATAAAAGGAACATGATGACATTCTGTAAGTTCGCATGATTTCTCGTTGCATATGTAAACCACAAAAAGCTTGACCATAGGTCTCGCGTGGTATTGTTACACGCAATTGGAATGGATACGAACCTACAGGCTGCATAATGTTATAATATCCCATTTATATTTGACAATATAATGAACAGCTGAAGTTATACTAGTGGATGACTTAATACTCACAGATACACCAACCTAAAGTTTTATTGGAAATCAACAACATTATGTGTTTAAAATTAAGGCTAGTTTCGTTTCTTACCTTTCAAGAGACGGTTTGAAAATACCGGTGCCCAATGTTATAAAACTGAGCATGGAAACCAGTCTCAAATCTCAAGCATCTGATTGGCTGAAATGGCGACCAGTCGCCATTTCAGCCAATCAGATGCTTGAGATTTGAGACTGGTTTCCAATCTCAGCTTTATAACCTTCAGCCCTGTATTGTATAGGAATCAATTATTCAATGTCGTTTCGGTCACAACCAAAGATAAAACGTAACTAAGTATTAACACTGTAAGATTTTATTTACATTATTGCAAGCATAAATGATTTTATTTCATACATAATGACACCAGACTACACAGAGACACGTCACTGAAGGACAAATTATTTGAGTCACTGATGTTTTATGTTGTGTGTTTACAGCGTACCAGCGTACGTTTTGGTGTTGAAGTAACCACAAAATGGAAACTTGCTACTCTTGATTTCAGTCCAGTTCTTTCTCCGCATGACAGAAACATCCACAAAGTTGAAAGTAACTTTTTTATATTATTAAAGTTTTTACGAATTAACTGAAATGGTTCAACTATCCGAGTTTAAGCAAGCAAGCAAAGCACTGGTATATGGCACAGTTGACTATGGCATTTTCAGCTATAGTTACATAGAAGTCGCGATTTATATATCGTTTATTACATAGCTAGCTTTAAAATCCCCATGCCCATGAACTATCCTCACTGTAGAGCCGCTCGACTCCCATATGAAGGGAGACAACTCGCCACAGTAAGTGTCTTCCTCGCCATAATCGACATCCTTAATCTGAAACAAGAAATATTTAAAGCAAACACAACTTTTCATTAACTTTTTTCAACAAATATTCGTATTGTGAAATTATGTTGGTTAAAACGCTCTTTTTAATAAATCAGAGGACTAAGCGTTAAAAGTCAATGCAATTTACTTGCGTGTCTAATATGAGAAGCAAAACCTTGCTATGAGCTCAACGGGACAACAAGAACGAAATAACGGCTTTTATTTTAATAAAAAAAATATCCTATGTGCCTATCCAGAAACATGGATGCTCGTGCTGTGTTGCTGTCAGAATCTAAATATCGGATGAGTCAATCACATTCCTTTACATCACAACTCTTTATGTTTTCTCTTTTTCATTTATTGTTCGTGACTTCACATTTTAAAATAGTCATTTGATAAACATATGATTAACCCTTCTTATCCTCTCTACGTTTTGACTGCGTGGGTTGTCTGTGTTTTCCGTGTGTGAACAATCCTGATATGCATGTTGCACTCTTTTTTTTAAATTCTTTAAAGACAAAAAGTTTGTTTCGTGTGTTTGTTCCAGTGCCCAAGGTTATAAAACTGAGCATGGAAACCATTCTCAAATCTCAAGCATCTGATTGGCTGAAATGGCGACCAGTCGCCATTTCGACCAATCAGATGCTTGAGATTTGAGACTGGTTTCCAATTTCAGCTTTATAATCTTCAGACCAGTTTAAATGTTAAATTCTTGAAACAATTACATGCAAACACGACTCCTGTCCTTCAAATGTCATGTTGAAATCATCAAATGTGATTTGAACACGTTTTCCAGGGGTACCAGTGATGTAGATCTGGCAAGCGAGGTCCGGGTTCAAAGCATCCGCTGGGGACATCATAGGAGCAAGTTCACCAGCGACGTTGGTCATGAACTGGTTACAAGCTGGAATCAAGGAATAGTTTTATCATTTAACTATTTTTCTCGTGACTGATAAGAAGCCGTTTTAGTTGTAATTATGGACAGATAAACAAAATAATTGACAAGCGTTTTATATAGGTTAATTTACTGACAACAATTGCATGATTGTGATCCTTCACACTGATCGGTTTTAGCGTTTTACCATGTAACCATTGCAGCACTTATATGGACTGTAAATGAAATTGGCGAGACAGAGTCACATACAGTCCGACACCGAAAACCTACCTGGCATAGTTTGATTTTGAGGGAAGGCGTCGTACGTGTACATAACACCATGACCTTCAATTGCGGGTATGAACCTGACAAGCGCGATGTTACCCCGAGACAACCACTGGGTCTTGTCTACAGCATTACATAAGGATATCTCTACATCGCCAACCACATCTCTCACAACCAGCTCGTCACCTACATCAAAGGTAACATTAACTGATAAGTATCTTGATTTGGTATGTGTAGCAATGTATTGCTTAGTTGTTTACAATTGTATGGTTTAAGTTACTTGATTCCACTGGACATGGTTTTTTGAAATTGATGAAATTATAAACTTATGCTCTCTTTTTAATTACCTTTTGAGTATATGGAGTGATGTATTTTCTGTAGGGCTATTCCTAATATGCCCAATTTCTTTAAAACAAACTTATAAAATGGCCTAATTCAACTTATGCTAGTCCTTTATAATATATTTGATGCCTGTTCATCGTTTGCTTTCAGTGACATGCATTGAGAAAACAGGATTAAATCACATTTAAAACATAAAAATAATTCGTATTTTGGTAAGACTCATAAACACTGTTACAATAGTCAGCATTATCGACAAAATCTCTTAATGCTGGTCATTCCTAATCTCTGAACAACCATCTTTAGATATCCCTGACAGAACCAGTTCTTTCCAAAGCTCATGCTCGTGCTGAAACCCGAATGCTGAATATCATAGTCAGAACTCCACGAGATACAAGAAAATGCACAAACTAAAGAAAGTGAAGAAAGGTTCATATACTGTACCAGCATCACAATCGATGTCAAGATCTGACAATCTGAGAAGAACCCGGCTCTCGGAAGACAGAACGATAGCTTGTTCACAAACAGTACCTGAAGAACGCAGCAGATAGTTATATAGATTATAATACAATGGTGTTCCGTGATTTTCACTATTTTGAGAACTCTATGTGATTATTTTGTAAAACTACTTCAAACCACAAATCACAAAAGATTTTTGAGCTATGGCAAAATAAACAGAAAGCACAAAATATTTTTGAGGTATGGCAGAATAAACTTTAACAATAAATTTGATACAACAAAATGCTTGCTGTGTTAAATGTAAAAGTAACATGGCCTAACACGTATACCTGGCAAGAGATTTCCTAGAAGATCAATGTGTCCGCTGGGCTCGGTACGCACAGTGTTACATAAAGGCTGTGTTGGTACTTCTACTTCACCCTCCTCAACTTCAATATCGTCCACTATGTTAACACCAGACAGGTTAACGTCATTCTCAATAGCAAGTAACTGGTTAGTCAACAAGTCTTCTTGATTTACAAAAGGTTTGACGTTTCCTGAAACATGTTTCGACTCTTACACCATTTCATAAGAAGCAGTTAACTATCAAAGTAATTTTGTTACTAGCATTTTATTTTAATTCTGCAAGATAAAGTAATAAAAACGTAAGCGATTTCACCTATAAAGTCAACTGTAAAGGAGATTTTTCCGGACAATTTGAAAGACGTACTATTATGTAGAGGATTTTGAAAATTAAAAAATAACTAAACTAATAGATGAAAACGGAACTTTGAAAGCCATCGAACACATATGAAAATATTGCCGGCTTGGTTTAATTGAGCCTGTTCATGGACAGTAATGGAAATGCATATTACTGTCCACGCCGCTTAGCCCCGGGTTAACCGCAACTCAATATTTACACCAATAAACAGTACAATTTTGAGCATCCCAAATGATGGTGTGCATATGGCGGTGGACATGGAACCTTCAATGCGGTATTTTCAGATTAATACCATTCCATGTTCAGCGGCGTTTAGTCCCCAGATAAAAGAATGGGTTTGCCCTAAACGAGAAAACAATGGGCGGAACTAAAAAGAATAAAATTTTGACCGGGGATCTTAGAATATAAATCCTGCATATCACAGACAATGCCAAATGCAAAATTTAAAAGGCAGAAAGTATATCCTTGGGGTGATCGAAAAATATCCGAATCAATAAGACTGAGTTATTTTCCAAGAAATATCGCTTCTATGTATTTTCTTTTGTTTTGTAAACATTAAGCTGTCGTCATCATTGTTAAACATTGAATTGTTATATTGTATATGTAGGCTATAAACGTTGTAGAATGTTTTATGCTGAATAAAATTATGGTTTGGTATGTCGACCTCTGACATCAAATCATATGAACAAATATAAATACCTATTAAAGAAAATCTTAATACATTTTTATGTAGTGATAACTTGAATTGATAAGTGAAATACATTATTGTTGACATAAATACTCTAAATTTATCATAAAAATTAATTACATAATAAATATAGTTAGTGAAAAATCAATTTGCGCACATAAATCGAGGTCACCTCAAAATTGTCGCCAGGATCAATTTCTGAACAACCAGCGGAAGAATGACAGGCCTGTGTTCTGTTTAGGATTCAGGATTCAGTGCTCTACATGTAAAGATTGGGCTCACGAGCAATGCACTGACGTGCATAATGGTCGTGTATACGTCTGTCAAAATTGTGATTAAGACGGCGAAGCTGATTTCCTGTATTATTCTTGCTTTTCAGCATCGCAACCTTTTACCATTCTCGGTTAAAACGGAACCATCACTGTCTTGAGTGTTATATTTTATTATCTTAATAAATGGTTAAAAATAAAAGAATTATTCAGTTTAACTCAAATAAGTGTTTTGTTTCTTTTTTTAATAATTACTAGAAAGGGGTTAAATTCATCAAATAAAACGAGACGTTTTAATAAAATCATCAAAATGTAGTTCTATATTCGTTTGTTCGACACAAGTAAACACGTTTCAAATATGAGACCATCACTGATAACCGTTCCAATTGAAAAAAGTCATTCCCTTCTGCCCGGTCCCCCCCCCCCCCCCTTACATTTTCTAGTGGTGATGACGATGTTACCGAACAGAACAGTATGTTCAATACGACACTTACCATTTTCTAGCGGAGGTGGTGGTAGAAGGTCATCTCCAGCGTCACCTGAAACGTAAGTCTGGTATAAGATGTTGTTTTATATTGAGAACACAAACTTTGGAAAAACTTATGCTTTTTCCAGTTCATACCAGTCCTAAAAGCAATAACAGTTGTCTGCAATAATATACTTGCTCCAGTTTCTGGAAGGTTGGTAATAATTTTATTCTGGTCAACTTTAGTTTATGTGTTATAAAAGTTTATTGATCTGATGAAGACACCATTAAGTTGAAATTCAAGGTTTCAAAACTTTCGGCAATTAATTTGAAACGTGATGTTTGTTGGCTTAAATCGGTCCACAGGCAAAAAGATTAAAGCCCCATTTTGCATTTGGTCTGTTTAAAAAAATGGCTGGAAAAGTGAAAAAAATAGTGAAAAGTAACGTTCATAAAAATTCCAAACTTGTTATTCTGTATTTTTGCTTATTGAAAATGAGTACAGAACTGAAAAGATTTTTGAAATCGGTCAACTGGTTGCTGAGATATTGTCATTTGAAAAAGGCAAGTGAAGTGAAAAAAATGTAAAGAATTTAAGTTCATAAAAAGTCCAAACTGGTTGCTCCATATGTTTGTTCAGTCTTTACAGTGATCAAAATCAATCAAGTTATACTCTTATGTGGCAGAATAAAAAATTTATGGAGCTTTATTGACAAATATTAAATAAATCAAAGAATTTTAATTTATGTGCTTAAAATACAAGTGTTACTGTTTCTTATTATTTAAATGTGTATTTCTGTTTAAATACAAGTTGAAGCATCAAATATAAGTGCTTTAGAACTTGTGGTATCGCATAAAGATAAAAAATTTATGTTGTTAAGAAAGTGTGTCACATAAGTGCAGTGTACTCAAAAATTTTTCACAAAGGCCATTCCTGTTTGTCACAATTTAACATAACATGACATAGACTTCTAGGGAAAAAAACATGCTCCTGCTTTCATGTAAAGGATATGTTGACAGAATATTGCAATATGCGCATAATGTCAAACTCCTGACAAATTAAGCTGACATTTTCTGAAGGGAGCTGCAGACATATATAATTTCAAAAGAGGTGATAATATTATAATTATTGCATCTAGAAACATAAAACTTAATGATACACAAAACATTTCTCATTTACTATTAATCTTTAAAGTCCTAAAAATTTATAAAGCATTGAAAGATAAATTGATTTTCTAATCTACCACGCTTGACTTAATAGCATAAATTTTGATTAGGTATAATATGCTTAATTTTATCATTATTTGATGCCTAATAAATGCACATTTTACTAAAACAACATTAAACTTGTCTTTACTCAAGCTTTTTGAAAAATAATGGTCTGAACAAATGTGATTTTGAAAAGTGTCACACTTTTTTGTCACACTTCTGACATTTTTTTGCCCATTATTTTAGAATATTTTTAACGGATGGTGCTATTTTGATGAAACTTCACAAATCTTTACAGGGAACGATGAGACACCTCTGCAAAGTAGAAAACTAGAAGTAACTGTTTGTTGTACATTTTTACAACAGCAAAACACAAACCAGTCGTTTTTTAAACAACCCATTTGCAAGTTTATTTGCAGTTTGAAAGTATCCTGTAGAAATTATATCTGTACTGTTATCAATATTTATTAAAATGCATGAAACAACTACAATGCACCAATCAGAGTTCTGCATATAGTCATACTATCGTGTCAGCCAATTCCGTTAAATTGGTAATTCTTTGTTAAGAAAAACATCGATATTCTATTTTCATTAGATATCATTTACTTTTAAAATACAATACAAACCTGTTTTAAGCAACCACCCAGGAAGTGGCAAAATGTGGCTGCTTAACATAAGTGGCTGCTAAAGACAGGTAAGAATAAGAACAAAATTGCAATTTTGAACATTCAAGATGTCTGTCTAAGACAGGTGGCTATTGAATGCAACTGTAGTAAATTTAAAATAAACATATGCGATATCCCCACTCAAAACTAATCTTGGAAAAGGTCTGCGAGTAAACATCGCCAGGAGAAAACCAGTCTGAAAAAGCGCAATAGAGACACTGACACACCAATGTTTTATGTTCAAAAGCAAAACAACTTAATTATTTATGTCCAATTCAAACGCAAGTAGGCCTAGCACTGACGTGACACGGCGAGTTAAACATTTTTCACCTTAACAAAAGAAAAAAATAAGAACGAAATCTCCGATTATACTTCTAAGAATTAAGTGATCAGTTACGTTTTTTTCTTTGGTTACAGAGTCCACAGAAGTTCTGACAGTTGGCGGTGGCCCAGGGCTTGTAATCTGTACACATACTGCTCCCGTAGGCCGCACAGTTGTCCTGCTTGTCCTTGCAACCTGCTAACAAAGGCAATACGACTGTAAGGGCGGTCGTTAACAACAGATAGTCGCTATACACTTCATAAATTAAGTGATCTTTAATATTAAAGATTGCTTTAGCTCAAGTGGTATTTGTTTTTACAAACAAAATTTATTTTGTCCAAAACTTTTCAAGCGAACAATTGTTCATGTAGTATATGTTTATACACGCATATTTTGACATTAGGAACCCTGACATAAAAACTCTTAAAGTTAACAGAGGAGTAAAAATTTTAAAATATGACAATATACATATGCAATTCATGCAGAGGCTAACACAACTACAAAACCATTTTAAATTCCAGCCCCAATCAGAGAGACACCGCAAACAGAGCAGTACCGAAGGAAAATGAAAACAAAAAAACACTTGTTTACGTGACAGGAGAAGACACACACATCTACGCAAACACTACATACTCGTAACCCAAGCACATATACGCACCTAAATAAATCATCTTAATTCACTAAAAATAATGTTTTTATTTGCACATCTCATATACAAGCAGTTGAAGTAATCAAGAGTGGTCCTCAATCCCAAAAACTGTACACAATGAAATTAAAGAATGAAAACAGTAGTAAGAATTTGGCAACACACAAGAACCCTAGCACCCGATATAACACCTTGACATAGTCCACAATATCGTCGGCAATGTTTGTGAGCAAATTCCTGCATGCTACACACACTGGTCCCATAGGCTTCACAGTCCGCACTATCCTCGCAAATGTTGCTGGTAACGCTAGATTCTTTGATAAAATCAATTAACTATTCTTAATCCACACACTTCGTACATATTTTCTTAACCAGAGAATGTAAATTTCTTCAACAAAGAATATGTTTGTAAAATCAGATACTCTTTAATATATTCTTAAAACCTACTTCTGGCCTTCAGATCTTCGATTTTTCACAACTCAAAGAAAAACATACAAGACCGAACTGCATTAAAGGTCATGTTCGATCCATCCCGAAAGTGGAATACTAATTCTTTGCTTGCGGATTAAACAATAAATAATAAAAATATTTAGTAATGAAATTTATTTAAATCTAAGTAGACGGGTATGGTTTGTAACTTTGGTCCCTCAGTCGAATATTTCCCAGAATAACATCGTTTGAAACTTTTGATTCCCCCTTCCCCGCAGAATGCTGCTTTCGACAGGTCAGGTCAGGGCACATTCCGACTTTTGGTGCGAACTTCAGTCCGCGCTTTTAATGCGCAGCTATATAGAGGGTCTGATTTTATTTAGTCTTAATTATAAGTAAAAAAAAGTTTTTGATCCTATAGTGAGCGAATACTTTTGACAGACATGCTATTTTCACAATATCCCCTTAGCGTAATTGTCACGTTGTTTATAAAAGCTATTTAATTCGAACATATTAAGGGTTAACTTCTAAGATGATAATCCATGATTTCATTAATTGAAAGGAATGTTGTATTACCATTTACCGAATAACCGTATTAACACCAACAATGCGCAATGATTTCAAGCTAAACTGCATTATGTCTTAAACAACAAAGAAAAATATTGACTAGCAAAAGGCATGTTCGCGAATAAAGTGTTGTTGATGTTGTTGTTGTTGTCGATGATGATTGATGAATCTCCGTACTTCCGCCAAACCTATAATCGGCTTTTCTAACAGTAAAGCTACCAGTTATCATTTTTGACCCTCTAGAATTGTATTGATAATTATGTTATTGTTAAATATAACATACCTGCGTTTTGTGACAGTTCACAGAGGTTGCAGAATTTCTTGCAGTGAGTTTTGGCCCAGGCTGCGTACTGTGTACACATACCCTGGCCATATGCCGTACAGTCTTCCGTGTCCAGACAGTCTCCGGACAACGCGGGAGCCTGGGTCGTCGCTACTGCTCCTACATGTTTCATAAAATTACAAATACAAATAGTTATAAATAACAACCATTGTCAAAGAAACCTCTTTGACAGAAAAGACTCAATCATTTTGTATCTATTGCTTGACGATTTCATAACAAAAAAAATCAATTACAGTATTCAACTACTAAGACACACTTTTATAGCTAGGATCTAGGCATATGCTAATAGGTCTCGTATAACTATCACAAGATCTCACTGTTGTTGATTTTCAGGTCCTCCTTTGACAGAAAAAAACTAACATAGTGTGGACAACATAGTGTGTTTTTTTGCAAAGACAATTGTTACAACGTTTTTCAATAAAAGGGAGGTAATTATATTCCTGGCACTTGAATAGTCAATTCGCAAGTGCACATAAAAGAAGCCACTGCACATTATAACAAATGCCGCCTAAGTTCGGTATTAGTGCAGTTTTCACACCAGTAAACAGTACAATTACGTTCCATCCCGAACAAAATATATTATCTTATAAATTTTTCAAAAATATGTCAAATTTAAATCTAAATAGAAGTGGAACTTTTCAAGATATATTTTTACATTTCGTGTTCGTTGATTTTGAAACAATTAACAGTCTCAACAGATGTTCTGTAAACAACTACCACGTACTTTTTTCCAAATAAAAGTACGTACCGTCACAATATCCGCAGAACTTCTTACAGTTGTTCTTGGCCCAAGCCTGGTAGGCGGAGTTAGTACAGAAACCGGAAGTGTACTGGTCACAGTTGTCGACAGCATCTTTACAGTTTTCATCAAAATCTGCAACACCAATTTGATTTTTATCAACAACGGTAAAAATGAATTTGGGTAAACTATTAAGTCACGGCACGTCACGACGACCAGTCCTCTCATATCCAAAACATTATTATTGCTACGGGAAGCAGTAACAATTCGATGGCACCAAACAATACCACCAGTGTATTTGCTAATATATGCACAAAGATATTTCACAAGACTATGGCTTTATCTTTATGCCCCCACGAAGTGGGAGGCATAGAGTTGCACTCGTCCGTCCGTACGTACGTCCTCCAAATCTTGTGGCATCAACTCCTCCTAAACTATCAGGCGGATTTTTTCAAACTAGCTTAGGTGATCAAGCAAGATGTATAGATGATTGTACAGAAAGGATTTCTTCCTCTGGCCATTTTTAGAGTTGTGGCCCTTTGTCATTATAAATGTTGTTGCAGCAGTGGGGATATCCGTGTCCGAGGACATATTCTAGTTTTTAATTTTACAAAAAAATATCTGACCAGGTCTAAATAGTATACCAGTGTATCATACAAATCATTACTGTGATTCAAGTAATTAACTGTTTAGGAATACTACAAGTACAATTATGTTAAGAAACAGTTATTATGTCGGATAATATAATGTTTGATGCAGACATACCACTAGGATTGTCAGCACACACTCCACAAGACTTCATACAGTTACTTCTAGCCCAGGATTTGTAATCTCCTGTACATACATCGTCGCCATAGGAACCAAAACAGTTGTCTACCTTGTCTGTGCAGGCTGTGCCACCTGCAAAATTAATGTAATGTAGTACAGGCGTAATCCCACTTAATTATATTGCATTGATTGTCTCGCTGAATGCTCATGGCATGTCACTTCCATTTACAAAAGTAATGTAGTAATTATGTTATTTAGTCGACCTCGAACTTGGTTGAACTGTAGTTTTGACTAACATGCATACCTAAAAGTAAGAATACGGCTTTGTTGTACCCATATATATTCTAGAATGGAGGGCATTTGCTTTGTACTCACTGATGTCTGTTCGACAGGGTTTGACAACGCAGTATTCTTGTGTGGCAGGTTTATCTCCGGCTAGACAGTTCGAGTCCGGGACAACTGTGGCAGAACTGGCACTGCTGTAGCAACTCACTGTACGGGTCTTCAACCCCTGCGCGCAGGTCTCTGAACACTGAAGGAAAAGTCAGTGAAACACATGAAATTGGCGAAGACATTAACACTGCGCAACAGCCTACGAATATCGGAGTAAACATTTAGTAAAACTCTAGATATCATTGTAGAAAATGACTACCGAGTAGACTACAAGACTACAAGAAATTCTATAAAAGCACGTGTAATCCTTGCAGAAACATTCCACGAGCAAAAATCTCCGAACACTGAAGTCTGCATTCTGTGACACTGTCGTTAATGTTTAGTACCAAACAACTCCAGTGGTTTCAGCGCTTTGTTAAGAGCATACTAGAGATATGTGATGCATATATTTGTGCGCGGGAAACAGTGTCTTGGGGAAATTAATGTTATTCATTGAAATTACGCTATAGAAAAAAAGCAGACGACATTGCTTATTATGAACTGTTTGATAAAAACAACAATGTTTAGTCAAATCTTTAACATGATCACCTATGTTATGAAGAAATAATAGATTGTTCAAAGTTCTTCCAAATAAAGTAACCATTAAATTGTCAAAAAATATGACCAAAGACAACTTTTCCCGTGGCGTGCTCCAATTATTTTTTGTAAAAAAAAATTTGATTTCATTATTGTTTCAAGAAAAAAAAAAGACAACTCACAGCGGACCATGCTCCGGGTTTCCAGACCCCTGGACAAGGCTCCTCATTACACGTAGCGGACGTTGATGGTTTGGTCTGCCCATGACACCGGGAATCTAACAGGACCTAAAATATACAAAACCGTTTAACAGTGGCGTAGCTACTATTAGGCCATGTAGGCCCGGGCCTACAAGTTGGACAGGAAAATGATGTTTTCAAAAGTCCCAAAAATACAAAAAAAAGAACGGGGTAGTATGGTAGCAGGTTCAAGCCGTTTTTGTGGAATCGAATATGTCTTTGGTTTCTGGGGAAAATGATTATTTTCTTTGCCAGATGTAAATGCAGACATATGTTCCAATTCTCTGTGTTGTCACGCTTTATTTGCAGTTTGCTACATTCTATCTCCACTTGTTGACTGCTTTTTTTTTGGGGGGGGGGCGGGCTTTGCACCCCAGACCCCTTTAATGGCCTTATCAAGCAGCAACCGCCACTAGGAACCCCTTATTTGTGCCTACAACTTGTAAAAAGCTGGCTACGCCCCTGTTTAACATATACTTATGACTTACTAAAAAGTCTGGACATTAAAACGGATGTAAGACTATTACTTTAAGCCCAGAAACCACATTGGCGCAACTGAGATAGTGTAAACATTGTATAGGCACTGTTGTTTATGTTTTGCAAAGAAGTTTGAGTGCAAAATAATAAATATGTTAACTTTGTTTAATTATTTGACTTTGAACGGACGATTATTTCTGCTGGCAGAACAAACAATGTAAATGAATGATACTCAGTTTAAGCACCTTTTCGACATTGTTATTTTCCTCCACACACTCGACTGTCCTGGTTTTCTGACCTCCGCCACACGACCGGCTGCACTGACTCCATTGTGTTCCTCGCCATCTGAAAACCAAATATACTAATTTTATAGTTCAGACAAACTAACGCGTATGTATTTCCTTAATCTAGATCGCTGCAAATTACCGACAATTTTCGTATATAAAAGGAAGTCAATACATGTAGCCGGTGTTATTTCGCGCTTATTGTCTTTAACACAGTAATCTATATAGTCCATATATTTAAAGCAGCTCACAATAACGATACCAGTTAAAAATAGATTACTTTTCATTACAAGTCAGAGGCCACTAAATGCTGAAAGCAGGGCTGCGATTTGCAATTTTTTTCTAGGGACGATAAGAAGTATAAATTATGTACAAGCAGTTTCCTGATGAGTGGATATCATAAACTTCTAAAATTTTACTTTAAAATGCAGGAATAAATTGAAAAAATTGACGATTTATAATTTTATTTTGAATTTTGAAAGCCCGTCTGATATTTAGGGTTTTTCATAGGTGGGCCATTTCTTTTAGTATCACATAGTTTCTCTTTCGGTTTACCCAGAAGTCTGGGGTGACTGAATTCAGTGTCTGCTGGTTAAAAAGAGTTGGTGGACGCTGACAGTGTCACAGAATGCATTTTGGATTGTGTTAGCAGATATACAATTCTTTATCAAACATCATTGAAACAAATCTACAATTGTGTTAGACCTTACAATAAAGTCTCGGTGAAATGATTTAGTGGTCTTTGACCTATTTATAAGTGCCAAGGTTTGCTTCCGTACCTGGGAGGACATGCATGTGTATTACACTGCTGTATGTTCTCGCTGGGTTTCTCGTGCAGGTTACAGTTGTAGTCGTCCACCGTTCCCGATACACTGCTTTCACATGTGATCACCGGGCTCTGTTCTCCTGTTCATTAAAGCATATAGAAATGTAATTATATCGTTGTTACAAACAGAGGAAAAGGGAAAGCTAATCGTGTACGGACAGTCACCGCATCATTTGTATTATCAAAAATTGTGACTTAAATAGTAAAATTGCCGTCATGATATAAGCTTATCACTAGCTTTTCATTTGATCGAGCCGTTCCACACCAAAATGGACTAGTTTTTCAATAGATCTGGTCTATTCCGAACTAGTGAGGACTTGTTTTGCAATTGATGTGTCATGTTTCGTACACGATACTACGATGTACTAGTCTTTCATTATTGCATTTACTGATTTGATTCCATCCCAAATCGGAATAGATTATATTAATTGATCCGGTCCATTCAATAACAAGATGGAATAGCCTTTTAATGGAATCCTTTCATTGGATCTGGTCAGTTTCATTCATGGTACATTGGTTTAGCCTGTTACGTATAAAGCCTAAATGTGCAGACAATTTTATATATTCTTTTTTAAAGCTGGGTTGGGTCGTGGATAAGAAGATGGGCTCAGTGAGAACAAGGACAAATAAAGACCTGTTCCGCAGGATTTAGAGCATGCGCCAGCCTTTGTTTTCCACAGGTAGGTCGTGGTTTGAGTGGATGTAGCAATGTGGTACTCGTAATAAACGTCCGGGTCTACTCCCACGTACGGCGGATCGTACTGACGGTATACCTGCAACATTAGTTGCATAAAAGAATGAAAAATATTACCTAGAATCTAACCAACGCCGTTAACGAACGTAAAAACCTGTCATAACAGTCGAAATTTAATGAGATCAATCAGAATAAGTTTTCATACAAAATGTCACCAAGTACTCGGCACTACCACCTAAAAGCATGACGACACTATTTTTCTTATCCGTATCAACTCATAAACGACGAAAACAGGTTATATAAAAGTGCTATACCTGAGCTTGTACTGGGTTGTTGATAGGACCAACAATTTCAATACGCTCTGGTTTGGACTGGTACTTGATGATCACCCCTCCTCGGGTGTAGGTTCCGGATAGATGCGGGCTGCTCGCCGTAAACAGGTGCTCGCCGTTTACAATTAAACCTGAAAAAAAGCTACGCATGTTCAGATTTTGAAATCATCCATATAAAAATTCAAAGGAAACATTGTGGTCAACGAGCATAAAAGATTGCAACTAAATATACGAGGATCCTTTATACGCGGCAACCACATGGCACACAGTGCTTCTGTTTTATTTAAATAGATGAAAAGGTAATGCAAGTAGCAGCAAATTAGAGGTATTGACGAAGGTTCCAGAGGTTCCAGTTACCTAGATGAGGTGCCCGAGGTGAGGAACTAGGACACTGATCAAGATCTAAGACTGGAACCTCCGTCAATATCTGTAATTTGCTTCTACTAATGAAACTAGGTACTTACTGAGATAACAGTACATGTTCCCTTGAGTAATGGTGATTCCCGTACTGCCTTTAGGTATTGTGACAAACGTGGTAAATACTGAAAATATATATTTAATTAAGCTAAAATGTTATACCCTTAACATGAAGTAAATAAATGGCCATTTGTGCATCTAAAAGTAAACTTTTGCCCGCTTTTTTATAAATTATTTCTTATTTGCAACTAGAAAGGAAGATGATCAACCAGTACATCTATTCAACAGTGTCCACTGATAAGCCAACACATTTCTGCAACACTGATTTTACTGTGTCACACTTGCAGCGAAACGAGGATTAAACATAAATGTTAGATGCATCAGGACTTGTACGCGCATCCGCAGACCCGGGTCTCTCGTGATGACTGTACAAAGATTTTGGGGAAAAAACATTTCCTGTTGCGTTTCCTGTTTCACAATACATACATACTGACCAACCTTTGGCTTTTCCTTCATGGAATGTTCCAGATAGTTTCTTGCACGTGTTGCCCTTTCCGTTACAAATACCACACTTGTCATACACGTGACCAGAATCCATATGTCCATCACAACCGAATGTCTGAAAATAGGCGAATGTTCCCATATTGTATTTGATGTACAAAAAACTTATTTCTAACATGACGTCCCATCCAATATAATGTCAGTTTCAAAAGCAAGTTGTTTTCGAGAAAATACAAACAAGAAATACTACAAGAACTACTTTGAAACATAAGTAAAAGTTTTTTTAAAAAGATCAACATGTTTACTTTACAGTTTCCATCCACACATTTAATGAACGGCGCCGACTGCTCACTTGAACACTCCGATCCGTCCACACTGATACCCCGCTTGGCAAAATAGTTCGTCCCGTCTGCCTGACAATTTATCTTGCAGCTGTCGTCACCTTAAAATCATAGACGATTTATAAATTACAGGAAATCCTTACATTTACCTCGAAATAAAGACTTTTGTCCCGAAAAGACAACTATTTTTAATTCCCTTTTTAACAATTTTGCAATATTTTCATCACCCAGGTTCTGTACGTGGAAAAGGACGATATGACATTTCTTTTAGGAAGCAAAGATTGGCTTTAGCTTTTGCTAAACTACGTGATAGCCAGTTTTGAAAAAAAAATAGTTACGAACATTTCAGTCACTTTAACTGATTATAGATGACTAGAAAGTCAAATTAAAGTTTACTCGTAGAGAGAAAAATGTATTATAACTTAATACCCCCTTCCATCCCATCATTAAATTTAGAGTATCACATGACTGTCCACTCATCCGTTGATCGGTGATACCTTAACAGGCCTGCCAAATCTCCGGATTTTATCCGAAATCTCCGGATTTTAAGTTTATTCTCCGGATCTCCGGATTTATAGTCAAAATCTCCGGATTTCTATAAAATTGCAAAAAATATAGATTAATTAAACCTTATTTAAAAGTTGTGCAATGCACGTAATAGGTATTCTATTGCGGTCCCGCATTTCCTGTTTATTTCGAGAAAATGAGGACGTGGTCAGTGACATGCTGCCTCCGAGTGCCTCCGGCAAAACTATACAATAACCGTGTGTCATAAACTAAACCAGGGCCTCGATGTCACACTTGCTTTTATCTTGTTCATTGCATGTTCATTCTAATGTTGTCGAACAGGTCACACACATGTTTAACAGAAAGTTAAAAAAAAATGAATGATAAACATAGACAAAAGTCATTTTAAAACAAGTTCGTTAACCATTTCTAACAAAATCGGCAAAATTCATTTCTAAATTTCTTAGAAGAATATAATTATAAAGAAGAAAATGAGAAAATATCATCATCATCATCATCATCGTCGTCGTCGTCGTCGTTCAGTCACAGTCATAGTTAACACCAACAACAAGACATTAAACAAAAACAACAACATCATCTTCATTATCATCATCATCGTCGTCATGATTGACATATGCAGACAAAATCTCCGGATTTTTAATGAAGAAGTTTTGGCAGGCCTGTACCTACCCTATTACTTAAGAATAGCACATCATTTTACAATGTTAATTAAGTTCTAAAATCATTTATTATTATATAGGCTAGTAATAACTGAAGTCAAAAATACATTACTATGTCAAATATCAAACAACAGTTGAATATATCAATAAAGGCTCCAGTTTTAGTTTACTTTCAGCTGAAAGACCATCTTCTTACAATCGCCTTATCAAAAGTAATATCTCGTGTCCGCTTACCAATAACGTCAGGATTGGGTATCCAGTGATATTTACGGTTCTGTATTGGATTATTATCCGTAGCAGCACATTGTTGGGCAAGGAACTCGTGTTGTGAGATGCTGCATTCCTGTAGGTTGCACAGCTCCGCTTGAGCCGACGGCCCGCTGCAGTGACGTCCTCCGTACATGGGACTGCAAACAATTGCATAGTACATCATTACAACGAATATTTACAACGGAAATGATTGACTTCCTGTATATGTGACGTAAAAGAAAGAAAATGTAGATTTGTTGTAACATTATTAACTGAAAAAGGCCAACGGCCAAAACGTTTTGAAATAAGTGAGTTTAAATAGAGATATTTGATATTTGACATGGATACAAGAAAAGAAAATAATATCGTTTTACATAATTGTTGAGAAAGCTTCCCGATTAATTACCGGGGAAGATCAATATTTATTTGCTCAAAACTACTTCCCGTCTCTATATTACAATGGACTGTTTAAAAACGTTTGTCTTATTGTTCGAACTTACTCTGGATTGTTACAGAAACGGCGTTTAACTTTGACTCCACCACCACATGACCTTGAGCACTGACTGTAGTCTGACTCCCAGTTCGACCAGCCACCATTCACCGGGTTAGGAGAACCGGGTCCCATAGCAACACATCGAGCATTCATACACCACTGTAATATAATCATGACGTTAAACAATATACACTGGCTTGTAAATAGGGTCTGTTATTCTAACATTTATTATTGATACGTCGCTCATACGACATACAATTACATAACGATCTCTTGGAAACGGATCACTTTCATTGTTACCCATATTTTTATTTATTTTTAGCGCTTTAAACAAATTAACAAATACAAAGAACGCGGCTTAAATAACTAGGTCGTTTCACCGGCCCTTAATATTTATTTTACACCATACTTAAATATCAAAGGAACTGAAATCAAAAGCAGTAAACGCAATAGGAGACAGTAGACAATATAAAAACGAACAGTTGGCGACAAGAGGATTACTAAAACAGAAAATATAGAGAGCACTGCATGAGATTGTGGTAAGGGAATAGTACCATCCTGTTTCCACAATCAGTTCCGTCCATTAGCGGTGTGGCATATATCACACACCCGTTCACACCGGTATCATGCTTTGGTCGGCACACAATTCCTCCACACACATCCTGTAAACACAAATAAAAGTTCTTTTTAACTCATGCACGCGAAACAATTTAACTTAGTGTTAGCTCAGAGGTTTTCAGGAGATGGCTTTAGTCAGGTTGCGCGAATCAGACGCTGGCTTTTAGTTTTGGTATGTGTTACAGGAATTATCCTGCACAAAAAAGCAACATAACATTATATAGTTCGCTTATTTTCTTAGAATCAGATTGACTAGCTACTATGTGAATTGTTGTTGAAATGAAAACTGAATGTCTTTTGAACTAATTTTGATATTTCCAGGCCTGCCAAATTCTCCGGATTTTATCCGAAATCTCAGCAATGAACGTAATAGTTATTCTACTGCAGTCGTACATTTCCTGTTTATTACGAGTTAACGAGGACGTGGTCAGTGACATGCTGCCACAGTGCCTCTGACACAACTTTACAAAAACCGCGTGCCATAAACTTAACAAGGGCATCGATGTTACACCTGCCTTTATCTATTTTCATTGCATGTTAATTCTAATATTGTCAAAAACAGCAGTTAACAGGGTAAACAGAAAGTTAAAAAAAATGAATGATAAAATAGACAAAAACTCATTTTACAACAATTTTTTAACCATTTCTAACAAAATCGGCGAAATTCATTACACATTTCTTTGAAGAATATAATTATAATAAAAGAAGAATATGAGAAAACTATCTTCATCATCATCATCATCATTATCATCATTTTTGTTCAGTCACAATCATATTGAACAAGACAATAAAACAACAACAACAACATCGTCGTCATCATCATCATCATCATTGACATCGTATTCAGACAAATCTCCCGATTTTTAATGTAGAAGTTTTGGCAGCCTGTATTTCTAATGCATGACGCAAGTGTTCTTGTCGTAAGTTATTTTACGGGAGGTGCAAACATATATACTTAAGGACTTTGAAAACGCACCCTTGGGATAAGTGTATATAAACATAGAAGACGCCTTTTATATCAAACATATTATATAGCTGTGTAAAGTACAACTCATTGCCGTCATTTTGATACCAAAATATTTAAAATTGGTTCATTGATAATAAAAAATATCGCGTGTTCAAGACAGTAACCCTGAAATCAAAAGTAACACTTTAGCCAATACAAGCGTTCGTTTTCAATGATATGCCTTTAATTGTAATGCAAGCTCTATAGGCGTGAAGTGTTACTTTTGATTTTAGGGTTACTGTCTTTAACTCGCAATATCTTTTGTATAAATAGACCAATCTTAAATATTTTACTATCAAACTGACGGCAATGAATTGTACTTTACAAAGGTATGTGAAACATTTCATTTCAAAGGCCTTTTCCAAGTTAAAATACACTTATCCCAAGGGTGCGTTTTCAAAGTCCTTAAGTATAGATTTTATCTACGTATCTCATCGTTGTTCAAGCTATCTTTGCTTTTAGTTTCAGTTGTTAACGAACCACTTCGTCAGTACTATGTTACTTAAACATTGATTAACTCAATTCTGTTATTAACAATTGAGTGTTTAAGTTTTGCATCTAAATCAGAATCAATCTGAGCTTACACGCGGTGACTTGGTTTAAATGGTTATGCATGTAATACATACGTTGTTTGTACCATGAACCCCCTCACAGATCTCTGCATGTGGACCTAACATCAGCTTACACTGGTGGTCAGCTGTGTAGATGGACCCCGGCTTTGTGGCAGATTCATAGAGTTTCTCGGCGCCGGAAGAGGGCGCGTCGTCAAGGCAACTAGACTCAGAAGAGCTGGAGAAAACAACATATTTGTTGGTGTGGGGTTTGCAACACAAAGACTAAAGACCACTTTACAAAAGTTGAACTGGAGTTTAGTCTTGAAAAATAACATGTAGGGAAGCCAACATTTTGTTTTTAAGATGTATGCACATTGACTTCGACAAGCTGCTGTTAATGATCACCCAAATCATTGTCTAATCACTGGCGAGAGAAGATTTTAAATGAATGTAACTGTGACCTTGACATTTGACCTACTGAACTAAAACTTAATAGGGGTCTTATACAGGCGAAAAACCTCGATACCGAATTTGATGACCAAAGGTGAAAGCATTGTCTAGTTATTGATAGGACAATGAGGTTACGGACGGACGGACCGACCGACTTACATGATACAAGCAATTTATCCCCGCTTCTTTGCGATTTCTAACAAATTATTTACAAAAACTTTTATTAGAAGTGACATTAGAGGTGGCATATATAAACACAATAGCAGAACAGAACTTAAAGGACATTGCGATGGTGAATGGTTCGCAGAAATAAATGAGATGTGTTGATGATGTCACAGTTCCTCTTTATTAGGTAAAGGTGCTGAATCCCAACTATCCGAAGCACATAATGAAGTACCTTAGGAAAGTCTTGAGAGCGCTAGCACTGCAGCGTGACCACTTAAGAGAGTCCGGTCCACTAGCAGCCATAGATGCCATGATGTTCTTGGAGTTAGCGCATTTGTTTCCTTCTGAGTCATGACTCATTCCCAAGCTGTAAAATGTAAGTACCAAAATCAGCGTCACTAGCAATTTTATGTCTATACAAATCTTTGTGACTGGCAAACATTTGATGAACATTTTGGTTATAGTAAAAAATAAAATAATCTAGCATATACAATTAGTGTATATGTCTGCAGAATGTCGGTTTTACAACAACGGTTTAAGCTAGAAAGTAAAATGTTATACAGGATTTTCCTTTTCTTTTAAGTCGGTGGGCTATGATGTATTTTCATGGCAAAAATTAATGATGTCTCAAACAGCCCTCTATGTATCTTACTTATCTCCAATCACTGATGATATTGACAGTAGTTACAGACGATAACACTACGAATAAGGGTACCCAAACGAACCCTTGGCTAATGACGTAAGTTTCAAGTAGGAAAACAGCCTTTAGACAATTTAATGCAGTGCAAACTTTCAATCCTTAAATGTGCAATTACCTTACCGACTGCCATTTTATAAGCTTTCGCTTTGAATATTTTTGAAGTTTAAGCAGTGGTTATACGTACACATGTCCGGTTTCGTGAGCGATGATGAGCCCGGTGCCAAGTCCAGTGTCCTCGTTCACAGAGCACCGGGTTCTAATGCCACACATCCCCTTCCGGGCAAGACCCGTGTTATCCTTGTTACCATTATGCTCCAAATTCACCCTGTTTTAAAACGACACGTTTAAAGCAGTTTCATATTATACGGACAGCTTAGGAGTTAAAATTTACATAATAAAATAAGTTTTAAAATAAAATCATGATCTCAACAAGGGCTGACGGTTATAAAACTAAGATTGTAAACCAGTCTCAAATCTCAAGAATCTGATTGGCTGTAATGGCGACTGGCCGCCATTTCAGCTAATCAGATGCTTGAGATTTGAGACTGGTTTCCATGCTCAGTTTTATAACCTTGGGCAAAGATATAAATTGTTAATTACAGCTTTTAAGTTTTCGGGATGTATCTGCTAAATCGTTTTCAAAACTAATGTGTAACATGTGAAGTTTTGTTTCCCGTTAATCATGTCTTGAAAAAGGGTATTGCCTGCGTAATAAGATTAGTTTAATCCGTCATCATTTGCAATGCAAACAAATAATATTGATTAATTACGTTAATGAAAAACAGCAGATTTTAAATTAAGCTGTTTATGTAATTTATTTTAAATAAAATTTGCTTCAATGTATACTGGATAAATAAGATTACTTCGTTATAAGCACAACGTAGTCAGCATGTTCTGGGTTTGAGTCTTCTGTTGGGTTCCAGCCAGCCTGCCAATCACAAAAACTGTTCAGCGTTACACCAGAGTCCTCTTCGATCGTCAGTCCAGCCTACAATTATTATCAATGATATATCAATATACAATAAATCGGTCAAGCCACAAAATCTCTCATAACAAAGCAAATAACGAATGCAAATCATAATGAAGAAAGTCGGCTGTCGTCAAATATCGCCTCGTACAGCACTGGAGAATTATTCTAGCCAACTACAACGGGATCCAGGATTGCAAGGAACCAGTTTCTTACGATAAAACTGAATGTAAGTACGTAGCATCCTTTTGGTCAAAAAATTTAACGAGAACATTTGGAAAACGCTTACACTATTGACGTTTTTTTAAATGAGGTAACGAGAAAAGATACATAATGTTGAATAGTTTGGTCAGTTGGTGTATTTTTTAATTTCTTTAGAGAAAACCCACCATTCCACGTGAACCCAACACAAGAAGCTACCAAATAATTAATTTTTTACAATATTGATATATTGATATGTACCATACCTCGTCATGTTCCAGGATCTTGATTTTATTGAGCGTTAAGTACAACTCTGATTCCAAACTGGGGTCCAAAAATCTCTGCGCCGCCTGATAAAACAAGAACATATCATTCAATCTGAAACTACAGCAAAAATTGTTATTTTTATTTGCGCTTTTTAATAGTATAGCAGCCTAACTCCACTACAAAAAAAAACTTTAAAAAATTATTAAACAAATGATCACTAGTAATCTATGTTATAAAGTGAGTGCGACTTAAAAAATGACAAAATTTAAAAACGATAATATAAAAATGTAATTTCTCTTTACGGTATATCATGAAATATTATTATACTAATTATACAACTGCTCCAATGGAAAAAAACCTGAAACTTACAACATTCATGACAGTTTTGACCATTTTTTCAGTTTCACTACCATGAAATTGGTACGACTTTGCATCGACCACAACGGTAGTTTCCACGTATTTCTTGCCGGCGTTGCGCCTCCGTCGACGTAGTGTTTCCGAGCGTAGAACGTTGTTTGAACTGCGGCGTCGACGTGGTTGATCTGACTGAACATCATCGTCTGCTGTGAGTAAAACTGAACGTGTCGTAAATGGCAGACATTTAATCCGTCTTCCGATACTCGCACATTCTTACGTACAGTATCTAAGTATCGCGGTGTGTGCTTGTGAAAAAGAGTACATAAACGCGATTGTGATAGAATTACAATTTAAACTTGAGATTTCGCATTTTTCTCAATCAGAAAGGAGACTATTTTTATTTCGTTCGGAAATAGTTCGTGCAAAAAATGACTGTAAAAATGCGACAAGCAACCTGCCAATATAGAAAACCAGGGACAAGTTGGTTAATTTACCAATTAACAAAATAATGCACCAGAGGTTAATGTCTACGAAGTTTGCCAGTGGTAGTTGCAACCAGATTTTATGGTGCTCCATACGATGCCTTTAACGAATACAGTCCGACCCAACCAACTTCTAGTCAGCGATGCATGTGAAGGCACACGGATGAACAATGAAAAAGTAGCTACAGGTACTTTCAAGCGAAATACGAGAATAAAATGGGCGGAATAAAAAAATAAAATTTTGACCTGGAGATATAAGGATATATATCAAACTTGTCAAAGCAGACATCAGAGTCAAAAAATATACACATACGAAAAACAAAGCACCAAAATGTTTACTATTATCAAACACCATCAGAGATTGCATTTTTAAGTGTAATAATGTCGCCGACTAGAAATTGGAATGATTTTTAAAGCATACGTTAGAAGTACTCAAACGTTTAGAGTACTGTGTCATTGTGAAGCCTCGTGTATTAAAGGGTGTTCGTACTATCTGATTTTATATTTTGCTAAGCTCCCCTCACATTCACTTGTTCCTGGATATTTGTTTTAATATTTTAAGGAAAACAATCATTACTTAGGCTGACAAAACCTCTCTGGTAACACCACTAACACGTCCCCTTATATGTCATGTAAGGTGTAAATAAATAGAATAACAAACCTGTATCGGAACAGGACCGTATGTGCTGCTGGTACTGGTATACAATATGCGGGTCCGCTAGGCTGGTATCTCGTCTCGCCCTAGACCTGTGAGTTTCTTTCACCGCCTGTACGACTAGTGTTTTGTCAGGCAAACCAACCACGGCATTCTTAAAAAGGAAACGGAAAAAATGACAAATATCAATTTCAACCGAAGAGTCAATTTCAAGCTGCAAATTGTAAGTACAAACTTACAAAATAAGTATCAACAAGTAGTTGACAAGTCCAGGGGCCCAGATTATAAAACTGAGGTTGGACAACAGTCTCAAATCTCAAGCATCTGATTGTCTGAAATGAAGACAAGTGTCCATTTCAGCCAATCAGATGCTTGAGATTTGATCAGCTAATTCCGAGATAGAGTTTGATATAATAATAAACATGCAAACTTGGATATAGTATTAAAAGATGGCTTACCATCCCTCCGCAGACGGAGGCGGCGACCCAGGAGTTACTATGGTTACTGGATCTTCCGGTGTAGAAACAGTTAATCTCATCCGTTGCGCATGGGTACACCTCGTGACTTCCGTTTCCTTTATGATGCTGAACGATGCAACCTGAATAGATCAGTATAATATGCAGCTAATAGCGCCAATATAAAACTCATTGACGACATTAGCCTGCTCACTACGTTCAGACCATAATAAAGCAGCTAAAGGCTGGAACATAATCGCGATATTCCTGAAAACTGCATTTGCAGCATTAATGTTCTCATAGAGGATCAGTTCAAACCCGTTAAAATGTCAACTAACAAAACAAAACAAGAACGTCATAAAACAATGTGTTATAACAGTTTGTACTTCGAATTACATGGTAATTTCCTGAAATATACTGTTGATAGAGAAATGCATGATGTCAACCCTGACTGTAGGAGTTTGTTACATTTTAAGTTCTTGCTGTTCTCTCCTCTGAACTCACCCGGTGATATGAGGTCTCTATTCCTCTCTAAAACTAAATGTGTAGCTTGCCCGAAAGCCTCGATAATATATTCTAAGTTTTCGTCCTCTGTACTCCGTTTTTTCCTGTCTATCCGACGAGGGGTCGTATATTCATAGTGTGGCACTGAAACAGGTCAAATAACAGTAACAGTACTTAATGTTGGTGACTATGGCACGTTATCAGTCACGCGACAAAAAAGTTCGTCAGCAACCATTTTTATAATTTTGATATCAACTGTTCTCTTGAGTATTGATCACCGGAACAATAATACATTCGCTCAAATGCGCAATAAGATTAATCTTGGTTATATAAACGGAATATCTTATCCTTAATATTTTTGATAAATGATAGTGCCTCTTGCTGGGAGCGAACCAGCACCGTCACGGCGACAGCGCCTAGCCATGCGATTCCTGCGACGCAACCGATTGAGCTAAACGGGACAACCGCCAAAAAAGATTGATCGGATAGCCCTGATAAACGTAACAATCACTGCATGATATCGGTAACGAGTTAATTTACTGATAACAGTACTGACTATATGTGCGGGGAGACTTTTTACGGCCGCCACACTGCACAAATAGCGCAACTGTGAACTTCAAATGATAGTGCCTCTAGCTGGGAGCGAACCCGCACCGTCACGGCGATAGCGCCTAGCCCTGCAATTCCTGCGACGCAACCGATTGAGCTAAACGGGACAACCCTATCACAGGCTGCGTTAATATACTCTAATCAACCGACAAAAGAAACATGACAGCAACTTTCCCATGCTATCGGATCTGTACAAGGAAAGCCTTCTTGTGCAACAGAAACAACTTACGTTACTGAAATATGTTTAATATTGAAATGAATTGTTTTTGCTGGAATATATATTACCATGAACAATTGAAAGACAGATCAAAATAGATCTGTTCGATTACCAATACGTTTCTTGTCGTCAGTTAGCCTGTGCTTTTGTTGTCTTATGTCCCGGCCATATTTCTATTTCCATCAAAAACCTCTGTGTTTTCCATTAATCTCGCTATCCAAACAGTATGTTCAATTGTTTTTAACGAATGCTGTCAATAACGTTATCACTACCTTACAAAACAAAACTAGGTTTAATAACCATTATATTGTTGTGTAATCTAGATGATTTGGCCGCAAAGAAATGTGAATGTTATATCAAAGGCTTATTTTTATTTTAAACTTATTTATTTTACATCGATTGTGAAACAAGTTATTCCAACTTATATTAATCACGCTCGATGACTACTTCCTGGGTTTCTAACCAGTACTCGCGCCGAATGTGGATTGAGGAAACTGCAGAAGAATCCCATCCCTGGTGGGATTCGAACCCACAGTCTCCGGATCTGGAGTCCGACGCGCTAGACCACTGATCTTCCTATATCAAAGGTTTGATATAAGATTAGCCTTATTTCAGTTCTAACCGCGAGGCTATCAAATTTAAATACGTACGTTCGAAATTGTTTAAGGGCTACAGTTTAAATATTTTAGGGCTACAGTTTAGGTAACATGTGTCTTTTTTCTAATTTCTGCTGTGGAAATATATTAATTTGACGACATCTTGCAAGTTTGTACGCAACAAAAATATCTGAAGGAATCATTGTTAGGAATGCGGTTAAAAGAGGAGGTCGATATCGAATTAATGTTCACATAAAGTTTTCTATTTTAATAAGTCTCCTGTTGAAATTGTAATATCATAGAAAACAATTTAATAGGAAGGCCACGTACGGATAATTTGACTACAATATCTTAAAAGCAAGTCACAATGTAGTTTGATATTAATACACTCACCTTCTTCAATTAATTCTGTTCCGAAATAGTGCAGTCTCTCCGCTGGTGTAAGGGCAGTGTGTAGCTGAAATGATCAGCATGACTTATGATTAAACAACAAACAATAATCAGGGATCATCTCTAAACAGGAAAAGGGGGATATTGGGCATTGGACATTTTGTACAAGTGTTTGCCTGTGTGCAATACCTACTTGAAATTTTAGTTTCATACATTTTTTAAAGTCCAGTTGCAGTAGTAAACAGTGCTAGTGGCGCCGACCTCCTGATATGTAACCCCTTAACTTGACATCATTTATACATCCATAATTCCTTATATCAATATCTTTTTTCAGAACACGTGAGAAAAAAGCACACCAGTCATGCTGACAGACAGCTTTGCAGACTACAGCAGCTGTATTTGATATGTGACGTTGGACATAAATCTTTGCGATCTATTGAAGACAAAGTGTGAATGCATTCCCAATTAGCAACATCTTTTAATAGAGTTTATCTATTTAAATAAGCTTTTTATGTTTCAAAGTCAATATTTACATTGCAAAATTTTTTACTCTTCAAGGAGATGAATATGCATGATTTTAGCACATTTGTTTCTTTAGGGAGATGGACAAGTTCCGTCACATTATATCATAAAGGATTAAAGCTGCTTGGCATCTTTTGATCATTATTTACCATGGTATTATGTTTGAAGTGCGCCCCGCCTAGCGTGAACTATTTATAATGGGCGGCCCAAAGCGAACATCTAGTCCTCTTAACAAACCAGCTATTCCAGTGTTCTAATCATATCGCAGGTTAATATAGGGCAACTTTACAAAAAAATGTAATTACGTTTTAATTTGCATATTCTTTATTTACTTATATATGTTGGTTGAATTTATTCTATAAAAAATCGTATTTTATTTCAAAGTATATCACTGTCATATGTAAAACACAACATTTGATTTGAAAGCCAACTACATGTATTAAACAAACTTGTATTTTAATGCGAAGTTCACTAATATAATAATGTTGCGACGTTAGAATCCAATGGTAGCGACATTGTTTTGAAACGCCTGCGGTCTGCTTCTGCTAAGAGGTTAATTTCGTGCATCATTTAGAACATTTTATAAAGGTTTCGTTCTCTTAACCGAAATAAAAAACTAATTTGAAACAAAAATATTTTTAGCAGTGCTGGACTGCACTAAGAAGTTGTTTACTTATGTGACATAAATCAAAATAAAGTATAAAGCATTATTCTCTTTTAATTGAGAAAGTATAAACTTGAAATTAGTATAAGAAATGAGAGAATGTACTCGAGATATCAGTTTGAAGTGATTAATAGTATTTGCATATTTATCATGTTCTTGAACGTGTTAAACTTGAAGAGAACTTATTAAATACATTAAAGAAGGCAATATAAGTACTTCAGGAGAGTACTTGAGGACAGTTCTCTAATCCAGTATAATATATGGTATATCAAACAGAAAGCCGAATTACTTAACGTTCATGAGCTTTCAAGATGCCATGAATTAGGGTTGACTCTTTGTCTTAAAGGTTGTGGGAAACGAAGTATTCCTAATAAGCAGACCTACTGTACGCTAATAACATTTTTGTTTTTCCACATTATTTAAAGGGATAAAGAATGGAAGGTCTCATTCCGTCCAGATATGTGTTTGTGCGTCACATTTTGCGATGCACACCTTCTACTTTATTTCACATAGGGAATGTTGCGGTTCACTCGAAGTTGCATGAGTAATAACCCTTTTATAACCTTTACATATATAAATTACAGAAAACACGTTTGTATGAACTCCTCATATTCCCTGTGGAATATTAGCGCAATTAATTGCACAAGCGCATATCACCGGGATGTTGTAGTTAATTTAAATTTTTACGAGTTATGGCCCTTACCTACTTTTCACATTCAAACCATGGCCTTGTAGGATTGAAATCGTGTTTGGCGTTCTAAAGACGACGAATGTTTACGGTTTTTTTTGTTACGTAAGTTTTTCTGTGAAAATGTCAACTTACAACAATAATCTTTTGAAATTTTCACACACTTTTCCTTTTTTATTAAACTTTTGCGATAATTCTAATAAATCTAAATAAAAAAGTCCATGCGATTTAAGAGAAAATATAGGTTTTCTGTATTACAGTTTACAAAAAAAAACAAACGTTTTGTCTCATCTAAAAACTATAAAAGGCCTATTCAAAACTGCTTGCAATTTGCCATTTGTGCACGTTCTTGTTATTGAGACGAAGCCCCTAATGCAACGAGCACGTTGGTATTTGTAAATGGCACTTCATCTACTTAGTTCACCAAAATGCTAATGACTTTTCGGCATGGGTATAATCTACCTTAATCCCTAGTACAAGGTTTTCAGCATTCACATATATTTGTGCAAGATAAATATGCCATCTCCTCTGTTGATTTCCGAACAAGGCAAATATTGTCCCTCGGAGAGAATGGGTCCACGGGTTCACGAAATAAAGAAATCGATGTGATGATGAAAATCGGTGACAAATATTGTTAGTGAAATCACGACAACATAAGTCTGTCCTCGGCAGACACAGAAACCTTCGAATTTTAATTAGGAGGACCAGTTAAATTATTTTACCCCTACCTCCACACAAAACGACTTGACAATTCAAGATGCCGTTACACTTAATTTATATATCACTGAGAAAGGTCTGCTCTAAAATTGCCAAAATGTCTGTGCACTATGATTGAAACAAATAGAGTATCCAAATAAAAATATTTCAGAAACGCTTTTTTGCTTCATAACTCCACGCAAAAAGACACGTTTACAAAAATACGGTTTAATTTAAAGTGCATCCACAACACAATGTTGATGTTGAAAATATCAAAAGTACCCAGTGTTTGTTATGGTAACGATAATGATCGCAACATTTTAACCGTAGAAGATATGTTGTTGGTTTCAGTGAACTATCGTTTGTTATTTTTCATTAAATTTGGGCATTCCCAAATGAAATAACAATTGATTTTTCAATGAAATAGTTTTTCCTACCCAAAAATGAATATGAAATAAAACGAACACATTAACTAAACCCGGTCAACTGTGACTTTTAAGTTCAGTTACTAAATGTATACTTTCAGATTATGTAGAAGACTGCCTTATTTTATTAATTCTATCCACTTTGATTTAAAAATAAATTGACTAAAATTGCAGAGTAGATACCACTTTTTTCAACCCTGGTGATCTTTTAAATTAATTGGTTTGCATGTAATTAACAAAATACAGCCAAATCGACCTGAACCGAAAGCACCGGTAATTTAAGATTAATAAAAGCCACCACTGCGACATTTTGTATGTGCCAATGGAAATTAAAAATTGTCAAAATTTGTGTTTTTTTTCTCTTTTAAAATTGCTTACTTTAACCGAATGTATCAATTAAAATGAAAAAGTTAACAAACTCTTTTTGTTTTACAAGATCGTTGACTCTGAACATTATTGTAATAAAACATTTAGGGAAAATTAAAAGGATGTCATAAAATAAGACTTCGGATGGTGCCTACCTTTGGAGGATCCTGTGCCGCCGTGGTGAATACAATCATGGCAAGAAGAGCGAACACGCCTAGTCTCATTGTCATTGTTCTCAATTATTATTATACAAATTGCAAAACAAATCCTTAGAGTCCAGCTCCAGGTCGGAATAAAATAAAATAAATTAAATCAAATATATTTGCTACATGCAGGATATTTAATTGAAACTTTTACAGCAAAGCACCACGTTATATTTATATTTTATAGATAAAAAACTGTCAGAATTCTTAAGTTCCAAAGTTTGCAACTCTACGTTTTTTGCAATTAAACGTATTTTAATAATAATACAATGTTAAGATGCTTTGCGCTTCATATCTAGTAATATGTAATTAAAAACAGGGCTTAATTTATACGGGGTTCTTATCTTCAGGTTTGAGATCTGAATCAATAAATCTCATTATTCATTTAAATGAAGCCTCTTCAGTTCAAACAAATTTTAACAAACCGTGCAACGGGCTTAATAACTATTGACCACAATATTACGTATACTGATCACGTGATTTTACGGGTACATTTGATTGGATGAAATATTCATAACTAGGATGGGATTGGTTTAACTATACCTGCAAAAATAACGTCAGAAAGTTTGATATAATGCTGAAAATGAAAGTGTTTGAATAAATGCAGTACCCCACTTGAAACCACAGATAGGGTGTTTACATTCGTTTTCTGCCATGTCTACACAATTATTTTACGCACGTCGAAATAACGGCGTAAATCAGACTACAATAGCGCTGTGTCACATTAGAGAAAAACAGGGGACTCGTGGGCGAGCATTTCTGGTTCTTTATTTCCTCGACTGTTTTATGAGCGGTATAAGAAAATGACGAGTTCCAGGGAACAACTATGCTGGTAAACATCCGCAAAAAGACTGTCAAACCAAATTCCTGACGCCATCTTAGTCTTACTGCAACAGCTCTGGGCATGTGAAATATCATTTTAATCAGCATAAATGTGTATCCTTACAAACTACAAGTCCGACTGGATTGTGAAATGGCTTTCACTTTAACATAAATTTGAGAACACAATTTTGGCAAAAAAAGACATTATTTATAACAGATGTTGATAAAATAACATTCACCTGAAGAAGAGTCAAATAAACTCGAAACGCGAGTCTTCTTTTATTTATTTTTATTAAAATACAATTTTCAAAACTGCTGCTCGGTGTGAAAACTTCCATGCGAGGCTTTGGCAGGAAGAGGTTAAGGGATTCAAAAAGAAGTGCAAACAGTCAAATCAGACTAAACATTTTAAGCAATGAATCTGAGGAAAAATACTCATTGCCATAGTTTAGTACAAAAGTGTATTTATGCGTTGTTGTTTTTATTTTTTCATGCTCAGTCCCAACAAGCAAATCGTCTAATTACCAATATCACACTTATTCAAACAAACTCGAACTCTGACATTCATGTTATAACATAAAAAACCAACTCAATACATGTTTTTGGTAAATGCTTATCTAATATGTCGAGGAAACTTGTCAAAATAATGTCGGATGATTGGAGAAATATCGAGAAATTCGAAAAAGTCTCTCTATTTCTACTTTCGATTTTTACTGAGGGCAAAATATTTTGAAGCATTTCTTTAAAACCTAACATAAATCAAAGCACTGAAAGTACTGATGGGTGGCGTTTTAGAGTGATTGTCATGTCATATCATCTATAGATTGTGTGGAGTTTCCTATTGGAGGAGTGTGAAGGAACTTTCGGATGGCAGAGCAAACGTTTGCATGCCCTGCTTCTGCTTTATCAAGTTTTTATCTACCGCGGATATTCGGGCGGATGCTTATATCCAAGACTGAAGTCATATTGTGCCAGGAAAACACATGGACAAATAAAAAATACTTAGTAGTTGCTATTTGCACTATGATTTGAAACAATATTTATTGACTAGAAGGAAATAAAAGATATGACTATAAAGCAATTTTTTAAAAAAAGAAGTCAGAGCACTGCATCAAGTCTAATTAAATTGAAACACTTTAAACGCTTTAAAGTTTCGTCTAAAGTTTACACTTCAGAGCCGTCTTTTTGTTAGAATGTCATGCTAATTACCGACTAGCTTTTTAGAAACTAAAACTTGTTTGAAAACGTACCGTGTGCACAAAAGTTGCATCATGGTTAATGGATGATTTTATTTATTTATTTTGTTCTTTTCGAATAATATGACTATAAATCTATTTTATAAAAATGAGGCAGAGCACTGCACCAAATCTAATTAAATTTAAACGCTTTAAAGTTTCGCCTGAAGTTTACACTTTAAAGCCGTATTTTTGTTAAACCTCCAACTGACTATTTAATATTTAAGCTCGCCTGAAGTTTACACTTTAAAGCCGTATTTTTGTTAAACCTCCAACTGACTATTTAATATTTAAGCCACTAGATGGTGCTAGGGGCAGGTCTTCATGGTATTTTTGACATGCTTCACATCTAAGGGCCCCTTTTCAAATAGTACAATAACCAAGAAGTATTTTCCCTAAAACCTTTTTATATAACTTCTTTGCAACATTTCAAATAAAATGGCAGAGAAAAGTTTATGAAAAAATGCATTTTATTGTAATTTTTGAGAAAAAAATATGTTAACTGTCAAAATTTGAAAATCCCGGGGATGAGTTTCTGGGGTCATAAACTGCAGATAGTAAACAAATACACCTGGCAGTGTAGCTTGAAATACTACTCTTGGCAACTGTGGGATGCTGATTAGTAATAATACAGTTAAACAGCAGTCATTTGAACAATTTATTTCATTAATATCCATGCTTATTGTACAATCAAATTTCCCTCCAAATTCTGCATGAATGAAATGCCACACCAAGTTTGAGATAAGCTATCATCACCCCATTATTATTCTTGCTATTATCACTGGTAAATGTCCGAATGTCCCTTGATTAAGGTATATTTATTATTGTTCCTATCTTGGCTTATCAGTACTTATTACAAGCAAAACCATCTGTTGAAAGCTGATCAGTGTATTGCTATTTGTAAACACATAAGCTGCTGCGAGAATACCTGTTAACCTAGGTTAACATGATCAAAATGGTACCTCGGTCTCTATCTACTTATAAAGTCGAACGCGGTTACCAAAAAGTGAAATTCAATCATTTTACCTCCAGAGAATTAGCTCCCTTGAATAACGTTCACAGTATATGTAGGTTCAATGAGTTTATGAGACGGTAGACGATGCTGTACTGTGCTAAAATCTTGACCGTATCATCAAGCGATCACGTGATCATTTCTAGGTAAACAGGTTATCTCGCAGCAGCTTATGTGTTTACAAATAGCAATACACTGATCGGCTTTCAACAGATGACTTTGCTTGTATACTTAGTACTGATAAGCCAAGATAAGAACAATAATGAATATACGTTATTCAAAGGAAAATCGGACATTTACCAGTGATAATAGCAAGAATAATAATGGGGTGATGATAGCTTATCTCAAACTTGGTGTGGCATTTCATTTATGCAGAATTTGGAGGGAAATATGATTGTACAATAAGCATGGATATTAATGAAATATATTGTTCAAATGACTGCTGTTTAACTGTATTATTACTGATCAGCTTCCCACAGTTGCCAAGAGTAGTATTTCAAGCTACACTGCCAGGTGTATTTGTTTACTATCTGCAGTTCATGACCCCAGAAACTCATCCCCGGGATTTTCAAATTTTGACAGTTAACATATTTTTTTCTCAAAAATTACAATAAAAAATATTTTGTCATAAACTTTTCTCTGCCATTTTATTTGAAATGTTGCAAAGAAGTTATATAAAAAGGTTTTAGGGAAAAAACTTCTTGGTAATTGTACTATTTGAAAAGGGGCCCTTAGATGTGAAGCATGTCAAAAATACCACGAAAACCTGTCCCCAGCGCCATCTAGTGGCTTAAATATTAAATAGTCAAGTTGGAGGTTTAACAAAAATACGGCTTTAAAGTGTAAACTTCAGGCGAAACTTTAAAGCGTTTAAATTTAATTAGATTTGGTGCAGTGCTCTGCCTCATTTTTATAAAATTGCTTTATAGTCATATTATTCGAAAAGAACAAAATAAATAAATAAAATCATCCTTTAACCATGATGCTACTTTTTTGCACACGGTACGTTTTCAAACAAGTTTTAGTTTCCAAAAAGCTAGTCGGTAATTAGCATGACATTCTAACAAAAGGACGACTCTGAAGTGTAAACTTTAGACGAAACTTTAAAGCGTTTCAATTTAATTAGACTTGATGCAGTGCTCTGACTATATTTTTTTAATTGCTTTATAGTCATATTATTTTTATTTTTGCATATATTTTATTTCCTTCTAGTCAATAAATATTGTTTCAAATCATAGTGAAAATAGCAACTATATCATAGTTTAAGTATTTTTTATTTGTCCATGTGTTTCACTTCTTTCTTGTCAATTAAAAGTTTCAAATCAAAGGTTGACTTGTTATTTATTTTTCCTGGCACAATATGACTTCAGTCTTGGATATAAGCATCCGCCCGAATATCCGTGGTAGATAAAAACTTGATAAAGCAGAAGCCGGGCATGCAAACTTTTGCTCTGCCATCCGAAAGTTCCTTCACACTCCTCCAATAGGAAACTCCACACATTCTATAGATGATGTGACATGACAATCACTCTTAAACGCCACCCATCAGTACTTTCAGTGCTTTGATTAAGTGTAGAGCATTATTTCTTTTAAACGAGCCTGCAAATGTAAATACAGCCACATTTAAATGCATTTTTCACAAACAATTAATCGGAAATTCCTAAAATGAATTTCCTTAAATTCATTTTAGAAATTTGCCCTTTTGTGATAAATAAATGAAGGAGTAACTAATACAGAATAAAATGCGTATCAGAACGATTGTGGTTGTTTGTATTGCTGCACTCTCATTTTTTATGTAATCATTATGAACCCCAATATCTAAGTTGTTTTACCGAATAAATCAGCGATGTATAATGATTTTGGAGAGCCGACGAAGACCAAGTAACGAAGCTTAAATTATTACTTATCAGATAATGGGATGGTTGTGTTTTGTGTTATAAGTGTGTGAATAAATTCATGGAGATTAAACAATTTGAAAATATGGGCAAGAATAGATAACATTTGGAGATATTTTTTATGATATTTCCCCTAGTGATTTTAGCTATGAGGTATTTTGTGCCCACATTTAACCTCAATTACTTTGAAGGCCGCCTTAAAAGTGTCGCCCGCCTAGCAGGTTTGGAGTGGATGTCGCGGATAAGCGATACTTTCAAGTTTGATTTAATTACTATGATCGCGATTTTATCAGTAATTATCGGTAACTAAGGTCCAATTATGTTAGAGACTAAATTCCGTTGGATAGTTAGGTCTATTGTGTAAGGACAAATCTGAATTCCTAAAATTTGGGCCGAATATTCTAAGAGGAGAACATTCTAATATAGTCCATTCGTTGCCAGGTATCTTTGTAACATTTTTAATGATAGTATCATAACCCACAGTAGACACCCCACCAAATTCACCGATTGTCAAAATGATACTTAAACCGTCGATTACAAATCATACTTTCATTTACGCAAAATAGATCCTACCGAATATTTCATTTAAAGGAGTATATTACAATAGTTTACGCGCATATTTCTGCGCAAGTGCTATTTTATAGTTGAGTAACGTTAGTACTTCGACTGTTGCGTAAAATCAATCGATTAAATATTTTAAATTATTTCTCACAAAGTAGTCGTCCGTGAGAATGGCCTCACGCGAGAAAAACAAGAAGGGTAGGTTCGTTAGTGATGGAAATCACCAAGCTGTGAAGAAACGTAAATTATTTGGTTCGATAATTTGCCGTGACAATGATTCAAGTGTTTCGGATAATTTGACGTCCGAAGTAGATAATGTTACTTTCATGTGAAAATGACTGATGTTAATTTTGATACTCTTGAATTTTTAACCAAACAGAAAATACTTCCATGTCAAACGGCAAAGAAAATTGCAGCATCCGGTTTGAATTTGAGTCATATAAAACTTGCTGTCTCTCGTTGTGGGTAAGATTGATTGTCTCAGCTGTTTGGTGAGAAACTTGACACAGACAAACATAGAGTAACAACTCTTAAATTTGTTGTTTAGAAATTGTATAATTACTTAATGGATCATAAGATTTAGGGATTGTTATATGATTTTCATTCATTATCAGTGTTAGGTGTTTTTCGATATGTATGGAAACTTTGGCAACACTCAGGGCTGCATTTGTGGGAATTTTATGAAAGAAATGTGGTAACTGTAATGTAATTCTTGATAAAGAAATAGTTATTTCTTTCAAAATATGAAATTAGTTTTCATGAGCATGTTATAAAACTATTTATACATGTTATGATGGATATTTGTAGAATTGAATTAAAATTAGAGATATTTTTTTACTTATATGACCAACTTTGAAGGAAAATAGTAAAAAATTAAGCCTGGATGCCCCTGTTTTTTTTGTTTTTGTTTTGTTTATAAATATATACTGTGTCATTTTATGGAGTTTAAAAAAAATCTGTCCGTTACAAAAAAAGATATATAGCTTTTTTCCAGTCAGGGACTGAATTGTCTCCCTTTTTTGTTGGATATTTTGGTCATTTTCAAAGTTTTTACTTCAAATATACAAAAAAAATCTCACATAATTCCATCCAAAACCATACATACACATAATTCCAAACAAAAAATGCATAGATATAAGGTGTTGATTAGGAATTCCAGATGTAACAATCATTTAAAAGATATATGTGCGTTTTCTCAAAATCCCTTCAAAATGGCCGTATAGAGGGGTCTAATAATGAGCGATTACTCAAAAACAAGCGTGGAAAGCTATATTTTTCTTTATATCATTTTGTTTGTGAAGGAATTCTCTTTAATTGTGCAAAGTTTTAAAAAATTCTGTCCGTTAGAACTTATTGTCATATACTCCTTTAACCGTAATTGTGTTATATTGAGAAAATCTTTGGTTTGAAGCACCAAAAACGTGATACTTATTAATAGCAAACGTGTTTGTTTTTTTTTAAATAAAAACTGCACATGTAATTATCTAAAACCAATGTTGTTGTTTTTTATTCGTTTGGTTGAATATGCATATTTTGAAATGTAAGCAATTATATTTAAGAAATTGCCTTTTAAATTTGTTTGGCACTGTTTGTGGAATCAGTTTTTTTACGCCCAGTGGCCACCAACTGACCATTCTGGCGTTGTGCGTTGGAAAAAAATTAAAAAGCTCGCAATGATCACACGGATATAATACCGAGAATGAAGACCAGTCTCAGATCTCAGCATTCTGACAGGTTTAAATATTATAGTCCCTGAAATTTCTTATATAGCATTGCATGTATAAGTTGTGAAGAATCAACATCGAATGCTCATACAGGCAACTCCTTAGAATAGCAAATTCAAATCATTCAAGTTGGTAGGGGATGGACACATCAATCTTGATAATGTTTAAAGTCATTAATTCATTGCAGTACTTCTACATACTTTTAAAAATATGAATACTATCAATAGTTTCTATCTGTCTGTTCTTCCATCGCTTTTGTAAGTTTATATTTGCCTGTCCTCATACTATAACATGGACAAATCTGGGATATAGTTGATAAGTCGGTTAGATAAATTAATATTATTTATTCTTTTTGTTTTCCATGGAAATGTGGTGATTTAAATAAAGTTACATTGCTATTTCAGGTTGAGTTGTTGTAAATTTATTACGGGTAGTTTTAGGAGATTGTGCATGATTGAAAATCTTAATTTGTATGATCGGTTTACATTTATTCTCGATAACCACTTTCATAAAATACAACCATATGCATGGAAATATACATCTCACATAATACAAATATATATCGTATAATATATGTATATTTTATGGCCATCTTTATGAACAGCAATGAATGCTGTTAGTAAAATATCGTTTCAAAATGCGTTCTTATTAATTATCGATGAGCATACGTGTATTGAAACAAGTACACTTTGCCGGCTAGCAGACTACTGTTCCGTAATCTATTTACTCAAATGCAACGGAAAGATATTTATAAGTATATTTTAAAGAAGAATTCCGGTACGCTTGATCGACGAAAAAAAACTCTTTGTTTTTAAATATCCCCAAATTGGTTGTACACTCCAGTGAACTGTGTGTTTCAAGCTACGTGGACAGTATAAGGGCTACACCCAGTTGAGAGGTATACTAGTACTGAGATTACAAACTGTCCCACTTTTCCTATTTTTAAGACAAAGGTTGATCTTGACCACCATAAATTGAAGTGGAAGGAATTTGTTCAATTACGTTGCAAATGAAGAATTCATTGCGCATTAGTCTCAATAATTCGACTACAAGCACAGACCCATTATCATACTAACTTTTTATAGATGTCTGTTTTTTTTTAGGGCGACCATCGTATATATAGAAACGCCTTTGTTGCGCACAAATAGTTGGGCTAACTGCACATTGACAAAGACTGTGCAACAGTCTATTATTAACACGGATGTGAACTTCACGACGTAGTAAAGAAAACGATACACAAACAAAGGTGGCGGGAGTTGAAGATATTGCCATATTCTCTTTATTTTGGTATATTTACCTCATTGTTTGTAAAAGAAATAAGCACTTACACTTTTCCTTAATTTCTCTTTATAATACCGACATGTAAATCACCAATAACCTGTTTTGGCAATGATTTTGGATGAAAATCATGTAAATTCGCGATACTAAAATAAGAGAACATCCTAAGGAGGCGGTTATACACTACTAATTCAATTTCCATAGACTTCCATTATAACCTTTCATCAATTTCTGGATTTACTATTGGATCAAGTCCTTAAAATCATACAATTCTCAAGAGAACCAACCTAGACACACCATAAAATACCAATTCCACCATTGCATGACCAATAAACTTTTACGGCATTTTAGCCAGAAGTGTATCACCCGTCTCTGCGGAACTTTTGTTTACATTCTGTCAAAAATGATAGCTATTTTTAAAGTTGAATTTCACTTTTTTTTTCATTATCAATTTCATATTATTTGTATTTAGCAATGCAACAGCCGCTAGACGGCGCTCCATAGGCTATTTTTAGAAACGGAAAAAACCTGACCTCAGTTATGGTGCCTGTTTTATACGCATAAATTCGGTAAGAAAACGGTAAAAACTGGAACCAGTTGGAAGAGAACTAAAGAGAGACAACCCCAAATCATATGGAAACAAATTTGCGGATACGTTCGTCAAAAGTTTCGAACTTTTTAAATATTTTCAATTTTACCATATGTCAGATTTTTATATATACGCCCGTTTATGCAGGAAAAATGAACTTTTTTTATTAGTTAGAATAATGAACCTTTCAATCATGTCAAAGTTGGCTCCATAATTAACCGTCAACATAGTGTTTTTCATCAGTTTACTAGGTTCGACACTTTTTGAGGACGAATACAGACATTGTCGTACCCAAACAAAAATGGCGGATGTAAGTCGAGTTTCGTTTTGTGCAGCAGCGATTTTGGGGTGATTTTGCGAGCAAAAAGCGAAAAAAACGAGGCATTTTCGCATGCATTTATTTGTTTGTAAGTTTTTAAAATAGCAGATACTAATGATTTCTATATTTATGCTGCACTTACACCACGAACCGTGTTTCGAGTTGATATGTCGGAAATCATCTGCAGTGCAGACACTGAGACAGTGCAGTGGGTAATTACGTCCAGTATTTTTTAAAATTAATATTTCTGTATAAAATTGTCCATGTCAACATACGTGACGTGACGATCAATGAATCTTTGTTTTTTCCTACAGTTGTTTCATGAGATTGAGACAGATACTGAATCAGAAGAAACCATATATATTCACTTTATAACATGTGCAAACAGTGTAGATCCTGATCAGATAGCACAGATCAGCTGGAACATCTGAATCATCTGATCAGTACCTTTACTGTTCCATTTTTGGTCAGCAATAACCTAATTAATAAAAAAGCAAACAGTGAAGATTCCGATCAGATGGCATAAATGTACTGGCTGATCTGGATCTAAACTGTTCACATATACTATACAGGCATATATATGAAGGAAATGTTTAATATTGAGACAGTTTTGAGGTCATTGACAATTTTAGAAAAAACTTTCATTTAAAAAAAAAAATTTGCTTACAACAACTTAATATATCTATATGGTTTTGTATTACAACTAGCACATAATCCCAGATGCAGTACGCTTTATTTTAACTAGGATCACCTCTTATTACCTCAAGAACTGTATCAATACAATCCACATTGATGCAGATTGTGTCATTACATAGTCCAGTGACATTTTTAACCACCAGTCTTCGATATTGTGGTACTTAGTCTGTCAGGTTGAGTTTTTCTTCAAATTCAAAAAAAGTCATTTTTGAGCATGCCACGCCCCCTTTCTTTAAACTTTAACAACTTTTTTGTTTTTCAATCAATTTCAATTCTGTTTTCAGTTTTATACTTCAGAATAACCTTAGTAATAGGAAATGTTAAAAAATCCAGTTTTTATTTTTTTCAAAAAAATGCTGTTGCATTGCCATTGTATTCAAATTACTACAAAATCATTATATTTTCTCAAAATGATTTTCTTTTAAATATATTTATTTTCATTTTCTACCAATCAGGCTTGACTTCCTGTGACTAGTCCACAAATTCCCTGCACACAATTATTTAGAGGCCTGGTCACCAATATTTAGTGGTGTATAACCTAAGATACATGTGGTTAGACTACAGTAATTCATTTCCTATTGACTCCTAGTAGAGTAGTCTCAATAATTCGACTGCAAGCACAGACCCATTATCAGACTGACTTCTTACAGATGTCTGTCCTTTACGTCTCAAGCAGTTACAATCAAAACTGTGGTGGAAATCGACCCGATTTAAAATCTGTTATATATCGATAAACGTGAGTCAGGTAAACTTTAAGCGCCGAAATCGAAATTTGTTGACATGGGTGGAGGTTTAAAAGAGTTTTGCATAAATAACGAAACCGTTATTTATAAAGGATTACATATATTGATTCTACTTGAATGTGGCTTTTCAGATATGTAAATTTTTGTTGTGCGTGAAGGATGATCATCACATATTTAGAAAAGTCACAAATAGTTGTGCTACTAGTAGAGCTTCATATCCTATTCTGAATTACCTATTGGGTCAAGACCCTTAAAATTTTACTTTTGTGAATAAAACTAAACTAGAGACATCATAAAAACACAATGAAAATATAGCGTAACCAGTAAACTTTTTCGCGACTAGCTCAACTTTTTGTGCGAAACAAGGACTTTTCTATATATGTGATGATCGTCCTTCGCGCACAACCCAGTTACTATTCAAATCAATGCGGAACATTTTTCTTCTATTTCTATATGCTGACGATCGGAATTTGATCACCAGGCCTGCAGAGTGCTGTAAAATATCATGTTGGTAACTTTTCTTTTTAAATTTACATATGGTTTTTACGAAACACCGGGAGAAATTAACACTGCCTTTTATCTTCTTAAGTTTATAAATTAAATCTCCATAAAAAACCAGCTGTGAAATACCTTGTTGCTAAAGTGATTTTAAACTGCACCTGTATTTATGAATTAGATCTGGGTATCGGCGATAAAACTTGCAAAAGGTTTTCCTTAATTTGTGATACCGATAACCTTGTTTTAAAAGTTTTTCTGTAATGCAAAGATTACGTTCTTTGAAATCATTAACATCGTTGCAAGCTCTTGAAAAGCGAACAAGCTGTGAGATATAAACCCCATAAGATGTTGCATGAGGAACATCGCCGTCTAAAAACGGAAAATTTACTATATTAAAATTAAAATCATCTCTTTTATCATAATTTTAGTAGTGACATAACCATTTTCAATGGACAGATTTAGATCGAGAAAGTTTGCTTGCTATTCTGAAATGTTCGCTTTATTAAGTTGTAGTTCTTTAGGATAAATCTTATTAACCAGCAATGGAAAATGGTTATTGTCTATATTTAATCAATCATCAAGGTACCTCGAGGTGTTGTTAAAAGCTGTAATTATATCATCTTGATGTTCAGTAGAAAGAGATAACATAAAGTCTCTTTCATAACAGTATAAAAACAGATAAAGTTTACCTGACTCATGTTATCGATAAATAACAGAATTTAAATCGGGTCGATTTCCACCACAGTTTTGATCGTAACTGCTTGAGACGTAAGGACAGACATCTGTAAAAAGTCAGTATGATAATGGGTCTGTGCTTGCAGTCGAATTATTGAGACTATTTCGTGACATGCACTGCAATACCACAACCCTCGGCTATGCCTCAATTTCAGTTTCACTTTGTCCAAAATATTACCCATTTTAAAGATTAAAATTTCATGATATAAATGCAAATGTTTTGTTTCAACTTCTTCTATACGCCTTTCCAATAATTCGGTGATTTTTTCGGTTACCTCCCCTATTCAGTCACGTGACTACTATACAGGAAAAAGTATTGCTCGGTGTATTAATGTAATAGGGAACATGTACCTACAACTTTCATTTTTCATCAAGAAATTTCTTTTTTAAAATATATTTTCTCGTTTATCGTTGAATTAGTAATAACACATCAGCGTAATGAATTTTTTTATCAAGAATAGTTTATCTATAAAACAACAAATCTAATTTGACTAAAAGTGTAAAGTCATTCCTCGCGCCAAGGTTTACTTTAAACGACTTAAACTAACAGCCTGTGTTCTATCCACGGATAAATTGAGTGTCGTTTCCGGCTTAGCATGTCTTATCAACTACTGACATGCCGGCTGCGATTGATTTTGAAAGCGGCATGTCATAAAAATGCCAAATTGTCGCGCACAAGGCGTCCCCTGTCAATTACTAAGAAGAAGATATCACTGACCAATAGAGATCGGTTACTTTTTTATGTACCTCCACCTCCCAATTAATAAGTATATCGAAATCCTTAATTACTGAATCGGGTATCAGAAGTATTTGATATAGCAGTTATATGAATTATTAATCCTTAATACGACAAGTAGAACCATAAGACATCAATTAGAAACTCATCTTAGCAGAACATTTTATAAATATTCAATCAAGCGATTGAGCGTTTACGCCAAAATGACAGAATTTCAAACCTTAGCAGTCTTAATGTTAATATAAATGTTCCCATCATTATTTGAAGCAGGCATCTCCATCTTTATTAGAAGCCAGCATCAGAATCCTTGAATTTTATTCTATGAATGATACTCTTACGTAAACGAACAATCAGATAACCTTATTGATCCTTCTTAATTTCAAGACAGAATCAATCGTACCGTATTTTTGCTTGTGAAGTATACGTGACGTTTTCAAAAATTCAAAATTATTTGTTCGTTGAACACTAACGGTACGATGAATTCAAGTACTAGATGAGTACAAGTATAACGTAGATACTGTAACCGAATGTTGACATGTCACAATTTCCGGAGTATAGTACATTACCAGTCTTAGCAATTTGCGAATTTCATACCAGTTAAATATAATTTTAAGTATAAAATACATAAAGATGAAAGATGCTGTATAGAAATTCGTAACATTAATACTCACGTTTATCCAAATCGTGTCTCATACTGCCCACTATCAACAAGAAGGGTACATGTTCTTACAATATTAAAAATGCAAATATCTAACAAATAGTGAAAATAAAAATGTCCGACTAGAATAACAGACCAGTAACTTATTTTCGACCGGCGGCGACGATTACACACCTGAAATTTAATGGATTATGTTAGGCCTTATGTGCTTAAGCCATAGTCCGATAGTTCAGCTTTCCTGTGAAGCCTCGTTTTGGGTTGATATCTGGTCACGGGAAGTAACTCGTACAGGACTGCGAAACTGTTTATTGGAAAGGCGTATACACTGTGGATTTTCTCGTATCTTTTTAATATTTTTTTTTATTCTGCTTTTACATTTTTTTTCAATCGCAGAGTTACTTTATCTAATGGTCCGCACAAACCTTAGACAAACTTGACTGGTTTCCTAGCCACCTTAATTACTGTAGTGTTACCATGAAAGTTAACTACATTAATTAATTTCCCATAGAGTCCCAGTAAAGTTTCATCCCCCATTCTGAATTAGCTGTTTAATCAAGGCCAGAAAATCTGACTGAGAATTAAACTAATTTAATCTTGTTTTATCTGTGCCTTAAAACACAAAAACGCAGCAAACCATCATCAATGTCATGGCCAACAGAGTCAGACTTTTGTGTAGAAAATGGCCCTAATCCCCAACTGCATGTTTAGTACTGTAAGGTCCAGTGCAGTATGAATATGATTGTTTACAATTAATTTTCATAAACATTGATGAAGGTTTTCAGGATAATGCCTGAAATTCAGGTTTCTGTTGTCTATAAATGGTTAATTTTCTTTTTTCCTTATTATATAAATCAGGATTTCAGATATGTCAGAAATACTATGCACCACTGACTTGATATATTTCACATGCACAATGCCTTGTTTACATCTGTTGCACTTCTGTTTCAGTATTGGCCCAGGGCCCAGGGGTTCCACTAGCTGCTGAATATCAAGGGCCTTTTTTGGTAACTTTTAAGTGGATTCTGGAAATTAATGGCACAAATACCCCTAATTTTAGGGAAAAATATGACCCTTCAGCTTAAATTATGGGAGTCAAAATGAGGGTTTCTAAAAATTTCAAGAGTCAAAGAATCATCTCCCGGGTCACCTGATGCCAACTTACAGGGCTCTCACTAGACTTGCAAATGAGGAATTTTTGTCATAATTTAACTGAATTGCAGTCAACATCATTCTTCAAAATGACCTCCCATAGCTTAAATAGGGAGAATTCTTGTCACTTTTGGGAGACCACTTCTCACGTCTACTTCTAGTGAGAGCCCTGACTTAAAATATAGCAGAATCCTTGTATATAAAATATGATTGTTGTTACAGGTTACATTGAGACATGGCAGAGAGACCTGAGGATTTGAATCTTCCTAATGCTGTCATCACGAGAATCATCAAAGATGCTGTATGTAGTATATAACATGTATTACCCTTTACTTCAGGCCATAGCTAAAAGTTCTGGTAACTGGACCCCTAGACCAGCAGACTCGAGGTCTTGTAATCTGTGCCCAAGGTTATAAAACTGAGCATGGAAACCAGTCTCAAATCTCAAGCATCTGATTGGCTGAAATGGCGACTGGTCGCCATTTCAGCCAATCAGATGCTTGAGATTTGAGACAGGTTTCCAATCTCAGCTTTATAACCTTCAGTCCGGATTTCTAGTCAGTCCTGGGTGGATTTTCAAGAGGTCCAGTAATCATTATTCAGGGAATTGCTTAGAGGAAGACTTGGGAGAAATAGTCTCCCAAATTCCTTAAGCTTCTCTTTCTGGTGAGCCAAGGGAGAAGTTTTTCTCTATGTTTCGTATAGAATGCTGAAAACTTTCAAAACTTCTCCGTGAACATGGAAAAACTTCTCCCAGTTCTCACAGCCTAACAGGGAAAAACCCAATCCCTGTCATTTATTTGACACTCAAGTTTTTTTTTGTGAATGATGTAACTAAAATTATAAATATGTGTGATGTGTTTTTAAAAATCTGTGATTCATACCGGTAAGTAAAATTTGTAAGTTTGTAAAAAAAGAACAATTTATAAAACAGCAACATTTTACATATACCGGTAATTTTAAAACTGAATAAATTTGTAAATTTGTTTCCTGTTATAAATTTTGCAACAATAAGCAAGACTAATTGATAACAAAATATAATGAACCTGTAAAATCAGATCCATTTCTCTTCTAATCATAACAATTACAAAAAGCTAGAGGTAGAATAACATGATTGTATTGGTGTTACCAGAGACTATTAAATTAACATCAGATGATTTATGTACAATTATATTTGTGTCAGGGGTTTTACTAGCTGCAGAATCTTAAGGGTCATTCTTTTTTAGGGGATTCTGTCAATTAATCCTTTCCTCCATAGACACACAGACACACCGATATGGCATGGGCGAACAGTTTAGATCCAGATCAGTCGGCAAGGATAAACTGTTGGCTTTTTAATTCATTAGGTTATTTCTGACTGAATGCGACCAGTGCAGATCCTGATCAGACAGCACGAATGTGCTGGCTGATCTGGATCTACACTGGTCACATAACGTAAAAATGCGTATACATAGAGGAAAGGGTTAATATCCAGAATACCCCTAATTCAAGGGAAAAATAAAATCATTAGCTAATTATATGTAATACCAAAAGAACTTTTATGCATTAAATGTATGTATATAAAAGTATGCATATGATTATTTTCTGCAGATCCCGGATGGTGTAAACGTGTCCAAGGAGGCGAGATTGGCCATTTCTAAAGCTGCCAGTGTGTTCGTCCTATATGCCACATCATGGTGAGTACACTGTTTGTAAGGACCTTCAACCCTGTTTACCAGTTAACATTGATAGTCCTATTATTTTAGACCATGTTTTCACTGCTCCTATTAGAGCAGTCTACATGTATATTGTTTTCTAGGAAAACCTTTAAATTGACATTTCTAGATCCAGGGCATAACTTACTCTGCTTTGTGTAATACATTCTTATTTCTTTAAAATGTATTATGTCCATTCATGATTCAAAGGGATGTTTTACAGAAATGTACAGACTACAACTGGCATGTTTTACAATCACAACTTTTCAGCCTGTCTCCAACATTCTCTTATCAAGTAAATGTAAAAAAGTGAAATATGCATATCAGGAATGACCAAATCCAGCAGACACAGCCTCCCCACACAGCCAAAAGGTAGAGAGGAAAATAGAACATGGTTTTAGAATAATCAGTTTAAAATGGACGCCACAAACAATTAGTGAAAGTGAGTACCCGAGGGGTTACCGCCTTGGAAAGGTCAGTGGCAAAATAATTTACCACTGGGGGTTTAAACCAGGTTCTAGGGTGCACCAACCTTACACTTACCCCAACAGGTTCTCGTATCACAGAACAAGTACAAGTTATTTTGGTGAAATAACTCCAACCCACCCATCGGCTCAACAATGTTGCATGCAAAAGCACACGAACATATAAAACATAAGAAGCTGATAGCCTTGTAAAGCCCAAGGGCCGGTACTCAATGATCTTACAGAGACCAGAGCTCCTGGAGTAAAATCAGCAAGAACACGATGACAGGGATAAAAGAAACGAATCGAGCTTGGAGGTTCTTTTAAGAAAAAGCCACTGAAATTATTCTATCATTGTTATGTGATAGAAACCATTCTTATTATTTTGTAATTAGAAACAGATTCTGAAACATTTAACAGCACCTTAAAGAGTTTAACTGTCATTTCTTTACCATACAAGTTGACCTTGATTTTATGTCCATGAAGCATAATTGTAATGCTGTTGAACTAATTCAATCAGCCTGCAGACTTTCAAGATATGATTCGAGGTCTTCTAGAGATTCTTAGATTGATTGGCATATTTTGGTTACATTTTGTTCAGTGAAGTAATTTATCTGTTACAGTTCAAACAATTTTGCGTTGAAGGCTAAGAGGAAGACAATCACGGCTAAGGATGTGTTAGATGCCCTTGAGGATATGGAGTTTGACCAGTTTGTGGACCCTCTCAAAGAATGTCTTGAAGGTACTGTTTCAGGGGTATGACAGTATTGTTTGGGGATTCTTGCGTTCATCCATACTGGAAATATTATTGGATCTGCTGGGGTCAGCATCCTCAGAAGTCTTTTGGTATGAAGGTTATACAACTGAAATTGGAAACCAGTCTCAAATCTCAAGCATCTGGTCACCATGTCAACCAGTCAGATTTGAGACTGGTTTCCATGCTCAGTTTTATAACCTTCGGCACTGGTTGCTTACTTGAACAACACTTATTCAGTTCTCACATATTTCTTGTTCTTAATTGCAATAGAGTATATGAATCCCTTTAAACAATCCAAATGTTTTTCATACCCAGATGAACACTATCAAAAATTAATTCTCTTCTTATATACAAACATATAAATAGTCTCATCTTTATGGAAATTCTGAGAACAGCCACATTTTTAGCTCGACTATTCGAAGAATAGGGGAGCTATCCTACTCGCCCCGGTGTCGGCGTTGGCGTCAGCGTCCGTCCATTAAACAAAATATGCACTTTGATCCATAACTTGAAAACTACTTATGATATCAACTTGAAACTTGGAATATATATTCACCATCAAATTCTACATCATAACCAACAACACCCATAACTCTGCTTCCAATATTTTTCAAGTTATGCCCCTTTTTCACTTAAACTTTGTGTTAAGGAAAAGATGCACTTTGGTCCATAACTTATAAACTACTTAAGATATCAACTTGAAACTTGGAATATATATTCACCATCAAATTCTACATCATTACCAAAAACACCCATAACTCTGCTGTCAATATATTTCAAGTTACGCCCCTTTTTTCTAATATTTTGTGTTTAGCAAAATATGCATTTTGCCCATAACTTTAAACTTACTTGAGATATTGCCTTGAAACTTGAAATATATTTTCACCATCAAAATCTACATCATACCCAACATGACCCATAACCCTGCTTCCAATATTTTTCAAATTATGCCCCTTTTTCACTTAAATTAAAATATGCACTTTGGTCCATAACTTATAAACTACTTGAGATATCAACTTGAAACTTGGAATATATATTCAGCATCAAATTCAACATCATTACCATCAAGACCCATAACTCTATAACTCTGCTACCATTATTTTTAAAGGTTATCCCCCTTTTTCACTTACATTTTGCTTGGCTCATAACTTTGGAACTAATTGAGATATTGCCTTGAAACTTGAAATATATATTCAACATCAAAATCTTCAAAAAACATCATAACCAACAAGACCCATAAGCCTGCTTCCAATATTTTTCAAATTATGCCCCCTTTCCACTTAAATTTTTTGTTCAGCAAAATTTGCACTTGGCCTATAACTTTGAAACTACTTGAGATATTACCTTGAAACTGAGAATTTATATTCACCATCAAAATCTATGTCATTATCAAAAAGACCCATTACCCTGCTACCAATATTTCTCAAGTTATGCCCCTTTTCACTTATGCAATTCTCTCATAACTTTTAAACAACTAGAGATATTACTTTGAAATTTGAAATATATGTTTGCCATCAGTTTCTCAATCATTATCAACAAGACCCATAACTCTACCGGAAATATTTCTGTAAGTTATGCCCCTTTTGAACTTAGTTTTTGCATTAGCCGAAATATGCTTTTGATCCATAACTTTGAAACAACATGAGATATTAACTTCAAACTTAGAATTTACATGTATAGTCACTATGATAATCTTTACAATAACCAGCAAGACCGAAAACTCTGCTACAATTTTTTTTTTATTTATGTCCTTTCTAAAATAGATTTTTATGCTCCCCCCGAAATTCGGGGGAGCATATAGTTGTCGCTTTGTCCGTCCGTCCGTCCCGTTCGTCCGTCCGTCCGTCCGTCATAATATTGTCCGGACAATTACACAAAAACTATGAGAGGTATCAAGACTAAACTTCATAGGTAGTTAGATCTCGTTGAGGAGCAGTGCAGTGCACAAGACCTATAACTCTTGCTTTATTCATTTTTGAGTTATTGCCCTTTGAAATTTCTCATACTTACTTTTTGTCCGGGGCATATCTCCCAAAGTCTAAGAGTTATGAAGTTGAAACTTCATAAGTAGATAGATCTCAATGAGGAGCAGTGCAGTGCACAAGAACCATAACTCTTGCTTTATTCATTTTTGAGTTATTGCCCTTTGAAATTTCTCATACTTACTTTTTGTCCGGGGCATATCTCACAAAGTATAAGAGTTATGAAGTTGAAACTTCATAAGTAGATAGATCTCAATGAGGAGCAGTGCAGTGCACAAGAACCATAACTCTTGCTTTATTCATTTTTGAGTTATTGCCCTTTGAAATTTCTCATACTTACTTTTTGTCCGGGGCATATTTCACAAAGTATAAGAGTTATGAAGTTGAAACTTCATAAGTAGATAGATCTCAATGAGGAGCAGTGCAGTGCATAAGAACCATAACTCTTGCTTTATTCATTTTTGAGTTATTGCCCTTTCAAATTTCTCATACTTACTTTTTGTCTGGGGCATATCTCACAAAGTATAAGAGTTATGAAGTTGAACCTTCATAACTAGATAGATCTCAGGGAGGAGCAGTGCAGTGCACAAGAACCATAACTCTTGCTTTATTCATTTTTGAGTTATTGCCCTTTGAAATTTTTCATACTTCCTTTTTGTCCGGGGCATATCTCACAAAGTATAAGAGTTATGAAGTTGAAACTTCATAAGTAGATAGATCTCAATGATGAGCAGTGCAGTGCATAAGAACCATAACTCTTGCTTTTATTGATTTTTGATTTATTGCCCTTTGAAATTTCTCTTACTTATTTTTTGTCCAGGGCATATCACACAAAGTATAAGAGTTATGAACTTGAAACTTCATAAGTAGAATGAATTCGTTGAGGAGCAGTGCAGCACACAAGAACCATAACTCTTGCTTTATTCATTATAGAGTTAATGCCCTTTGAAATTTACCATACTTACTTTTTGTCTGGGGCATATCTCACAAAGTATAAGAGTTAGGAAGTTGAAACTTCATAAGTAGATAGATCTCAATGAGGAGCAGTGCAGTGCACAAGAACCATAAATCTTGCTTTATTGATTTTTTATTTATTTCCCTTTGAAATTTCTCTTACTTAGTTTTATCTGGTGCATATCTCACTAAGTATAAAAGTTTCTGAACTTGAAACTTCATAAGTAGAATGATCTCAATGCGGAGCAGTGCAATGCACAAGAACCATAACTCTTGCTTTATTCATTTTTGAGTTAGTGCCCTTTGAAATTTCTCATTTTTTTTTGTCTTATTTTTGTACAATATTGTAAAATGCTTTCTGTTTGAATCGTAAAGGAAACTTTCAAATACAATATCTTTCTTACAAATTCTTCCTGTTCTAACAAAAAAGTATTTGTGACAAAGCGGCGTTGGGGAGCATAACCCGTCTCTGACGGCTCTTGTGTTTTCAAGTTTTTATGCACTTGGCCCATAACTTTGAAACTAATACAGATAACAACTTCAAACTTGAAAAACATTTTCACCATCATAATCTAGATCACTTTCACTTGGCCTACTGTATGCTTTTTAAAGTAATGCTTTTTTTTCATTTCAGTTCTTTTTCTGTAACATTACTGAAGTAATTGATATTGAATTTAAAGTAAATTTCTCCAATCATAAATTACTAACAAGTTTTTTTTAACTCTTCCAAAAATATTTCATAGTTATTCCCCTTTTTACTTTAATATTTATGGAACATTATGAAATTATTTCTGTTATTTAAAATTACTTTCTCCCATTCACTGGTTAATACTTTTCCTGATTGCACATGAATGTTTGGCCATAGTTGTTATTGTTTTATATCTTCAAGTTGCATTTGTTTCAAATGATTCGAATAGTCGAGCGCGCTGTCTCCTCGGACAGCTCTTGATGTCAAATCTAAAGACAGAATGCTTTTTCGCAGCAACTGTTTGATGTCAAAAGTAAAAATATTGTAAGTTTTGAGTGCCTTGTACTGTAGCCTTGCCCTTTACATTAATAAATCACACTGGGTGATACTAGTAATTGTAACAAGGGTTCTGAAAAATCCACGCCTGAACGGGTTCAACCAAGGATCAATCCCTGGACCTCTTGCATGGTAGTCCAAGGCTCTACCACTTGGCCACAGCTAGCTCTATGGGGAGATAGTACAAGTGTGTTACAAACTCAACCATAGCAATGTTGCATACACCCGCCTGATTGGAATTTGTTCTGGAATTGTCATCGTGTATAGAGATTCACTTGTGGAATGATCTTGAGGTATTTAAACATCCTTGGCAGGTCCCCTGTTAGGCGCCAGTTTTAACAAGTGTTCTCAAAAATCTGTGAGGAAAATTATTTGATGATTTAGCTTGGGGCGAGTCTAACTGCTAAATCTTTTAGGTTATTTGAATGCTTTGTGTTAAATTAGTGTGGTTGAACGGTAAAGTCCGAGGACTTCCGTTGGAAGGTATAAAAGCAATTACCGTTCATTGATACAGGGCAGTCTGTTACTGAGAGTCGAGGTGTTCACATGTTTGAATATGGATTCAACATTGGTCTGCATTATAGGTCCAATATAGTACAGCTCTGTACTAGGGCATATTGACCGGGTTGTTTCAGTGTGAAAGTATTGGTTGAAGCTAGGGTTGATTTAGATAGTGTCCTCAGACAATTGCTGGAAACACATGCGTCTGAGACACTTGTAAGGTAGCTTCAGAGTAAGTGTTCAGGATAGGGATTTTAGTTAGTGTCTTCAGACGATTGCTGGAAACACATGTGTCTGAGACACTTGTAAGGTAGCTTCAGCATAAGTGTTGAGGATAGGGTTTTTAGATAGTGACCTCAGACAATTCCTGGAAACACTTGCGTCTGAGCCACTTGTAGTTTGAGAGTAGGAGTTGAGGATAGGGTTTAGAATAGTGTTTTCAGACAATTGCTGGAAACACATGCGTCTGAGACACTATTGTTGAACAGGCTAGGCTAGATTTTAGTGTTGAAGGTTGTTTGCTTCGGGTTTTGTTTGAATAGTGATTGTTCAAACCTTGTTGAGCATTATTTTGAACTTGTAGTTGCTCAGGTTTGTTTTAAGAGTTCCAAACATCATTGTGGTTCTTTGTTTGTATTTCTCAGCGTGTTTGCTGAGGGCGTGCTCGAAGTTCAGGTTAGATTGTTTTGTTTTGGACTCTGATTGTGTTGGAACTTAGTTTTAAATCAGTTATTTTGTCCAGGAGGTTTATTGCCCTGGGAATATTGTTATATGTTCAGCTGATTCTAATCTTGATTATTGTGTTTCACCCCAATCATTTCTGAAATCATTGTAATCATTTTGAAGCAAAGTAGCTTAGAAAAATTTATTATATTGTTCTAAAAATATACCTTGCTTCATCTTGTTTGAGATCATTTTTGAGAGAAAAATCATATATATATATAGGCTGAGACAAATAGTCAGTTTTGATTGCCTTCCGCTCGAGGCACGTTACAAATCCACACCTAATTCAAGGATTGAACCCGGGACGTCTAGCAAGGTAGTCCGACGCTCTACCACGTGGCGATTAAAGCTAGCTCTATGGAGATAGTACAAGTGCCGTACAAACTCAACCATAGCCAGGTTGCATAATTATGATTTGTTAGAGGAATAAGACTTCATTGTAGAGGATGATGTTGAAGTTTAAATAATGAAGTTTGATGTTGCATCACTAGAAATAGTAATGGTATTTTGGTTGGATATTAAGTGTTGTGTTGTACATGTATTACAGCTTTCAAGAAGAATCAGCAAGGAAAGAAAGATCAGAAGAAGAAGGAGAAAGAGATGAACAACTCGGGGGCTGGTGATGCTGAAGATGAGGGTGTGGTTGTGTTGGAGGAGGAGGAGTCAGGCGAGGAGAACATGGAGGAGGGAGGGGCTGCTGGAGATGAAGGTGGAGCTCCTGTCACTGGAGATGATGATGGAGATGTTGTAGAGATATCAGACACTAGTGAAGACTGAGATAGGAATCTGAGCTGGCCTCAGTAGCATGAAAATACTTAGCATTATTGCTATCCATTCTCACATTTTCTTATTTAATATTTCATCACATATGTATGAGCATATTTAAGAAAGGTGTCTGTAATTGAACTCCACTGTGATGCATGTATATATTGATTTGTTTATGGTTTGAATAAATGTAAAAACATATTTAAAAACTTATTAATAAAAAAACAAAATTCAGACCTTTTCCTCAATATATCAAATAAACAATAACCAAATTTAAAACTGTTTTGGAAATAATGATAATATAAATTAACTTTGCAGTTAAACTGCATTCACCAGGATCACAGTGGATCAAACTGTATGTGATTGTATGCTAAGTTGTAGGCAAGAGAAAACCAGATGTATTTTCATGAAATGTTGACCTTAATTCATTAGTACATGAACATGTTTATAGGTGACTCCTTTAAACCATTCAAGTGAAACAATTCAAGTCAAGTGCTATTTATTGTGATGACAGATTGCCATCAGTAGTGAATGAACAAGTTATGATTCTGTCACATTATATGTGGAAAATGTTATGTTGAGATGGGTTACCAGGTCTGTAAGATTTTTCAAGAATTAAAAAATGTGTACTTGAAATGAAATGAATAAAGTTGTTGTTGTTTGAGGGGATAGAATTTCCACAAAAACAAACCACTGTGCTTTGAATATGTTTAATGACACTATTGAATCTGTAAGAAGCCAGCTGTGTAGAGAAAAAAAATGGAGAAATTTGACAAAGGAATACTTTTCCTAGTTGTCTCAGGTGAAATATGAACAATGAAAGAAAAAAGCAAACAGTCCGGATATGGAACTGTGTTCAGAAATTACATGTGGTTACAATGTTTGTAACTCTGGCAAAGAGGTTTCTCTGATCTTTATAGAAGCAAGAGTTGAAGTTATTAACCAGATAGGCAACTAGTCTCAGATTTCAAGCATCTGAAAGGTGGCGAGTATAGATTTAAAATGAATTACTCAAAAGATGAATGTTGGAAACTTGGCCCAAGATCATAAAACTAAGTTTGGAGATCAGTCTCAAATCTCAAGTCGCCATTTCAGCCAATCAGATCCTTGAGATTTGAGACTGATCTGATTTAGTTTTATGATCTTTGGATGTGGTCTACAATCTCAATTTTATTATGTTTGGCCCCGGCAACAACAATCTATGTCAGTAATGTCTTCTTTTATGTTATGACTTAACTTTTATACATGATTGTACATCATGATAAACATTTAGCCATTGACTTATAAACAAACAATTATTATACTGCAGACAAGTTTTCCTTTAATTTTATTGGATAATTACTGTACATGTAAGTCCACAACTCTGCCATAAATAGTAATGCACATGTCCCTAGCCTGTGCCCAAGGTTATAAAACTGAGCATGGAAACCAGTCTCAAGTGTCACCTGTTGTTTCTGATCCACCATATTGTTGAAATTTCATATTCCTATTTATTTAAAAAACAGATAAATTCTCTAAATGTCTTGGAATGAAATGTTGACCATGGTTGTTAGGACTGTCTGTTGTTGATGTTTGAAATAGAAGACAAATGCCGTGTGAAAGATACAAGGAAAACTGTGTATAATTTCAATATGTATCTCATATTTTGTTGTATAAAGGCAGCACGTCATATTGTGTTTGACCGTTTGTGAATTTGACTGACATTGCTTTGTAAAAATTGTTCATATGTTCAATTCAATTAAAATTTGTTCAAAAAGATTATTTTTTTTATTATTATTTATGTCATGTTATATGTATGATTGTCATGATGTATCAACCCATTACTCCATGGGGAAGGCTTTTATTCCATTGGCAACTTGTGTAGATCCAGATCAGCGTAGTACTTCCTGATCCATCTGCATGGATGTCTCATTTCTTACAAATTCCAGTGTCATTGTTACTCTGGAAATCTGACATAAATCATAAGTTTGCATTTGGAGACCAGTCTCAAATCTCAAGCATCTGACTGGCTGAAATGGTGACTGGTCTCCAGTTCTAGTTTTATGATCTTGAGCCCGGCCTTCAGCATACTTGATTACCATTCTCAATTTTACAATTTTTACTATATAAAATTTAGATGTAAGAATGTTACATATTTGTTTGTGCAGTTCAGTTGTCATTGGAGGTTGCATTCAGCTATCAATCAGTATGATTTTTGCAAATATTTGAAGACATGTTTAGCCCATTACTCCATATGTAGACTTTTATCTCATGTACAGACTGTAGGTCCAGATCAGCGGGAAAATCTGTGCTGTCTTCTCAGGATCCACACTGTTCACTTTTTGATTCAATAGGTTATTTCTGACTAAGATAAGACCAGTGCAGGTCCAGATCAGACATGTGCCCACTGATCTTGATCTACACTGGTTGCACACATGTTAAAATAGGTAAATAATGGAGTAAAGGGTTAACTGGCTCTTTCTATGCTATCAGCTGGACATAATCTTACCATAATCCTTTATTCCATACATACATCTTATTTGGTATGGGCAGATGTTCTAGATCCAGATCCGCAGGCACATCCGTACTCCCATCCCCCACTTCATCAAAAAAATACACGTGTTCACCTTATTAAAGCTGAGTGTTGCATCAGAAAACCATGTCTGTACCTCAGATAGTCAAGAGCTGGAGGTTATAAACCTGAGTTTGGAAACCAGTCTCAAATCTCAAGCATCTGATTGGCTGAAATGGCGACCATTCGCCATTTCAGCCAATCAGATGCTTGAGATTTGAGACTGGTTTCCATGCTCAGTTTTATAACTTTGGGCAAAGGTCACAAAGTTTACAGGTGAAAATATGCCAAAAATTAATTTCAAGAGTAAAACACAATAAATGAAGTACTTCAGCCAAACTGAACAAAAAATGTTCTCAATGAGACAAGGTATTGCGTCCAAAAACCACCGAGTATCTCAAAGATCAAGGTAACACTTCAAACTGTAAATTTCATAGTTTCTGGAGCATATATTAGCAAGCCCCTGATGAGATTTCAACCAAACTTCACACAAGTGTTCCTAAATATGGAAGTGTCATTTCCAAAAACTATCTCAATCCCTATCTCAAAAATCAAGGTCACACATAAGTTCAAATACTTGATGTAAGGCAGTAAGACCCATCTTTGATGATAAATTATTGCCCAAGATCATAAAACTAAATCTGGAGATCAGTCTCAAATCTCAAGCATCTGATTGGCTGAAATGGCGACAAGTCGCCATTTCAGCCAATCAGATCCTTGAGATTTGAGACTGATCTCAAAACTTAGTATTGTGATCTTGGGCCTATGTTAGGTTTCCAGATGGATGAATGCACTCGTGCAGGTATAAAAGGCGAGTACTTTATTCGTTGTCAGAGCGGATAATGAGCTTAGTGGTAAGTGCATGTGCCTTTTAGTCCAGGCATCGCTGGGTCGATCCTCCGCTACTCCAACTAAAATTTCTAACAGTCTTTTGGATGAGACTTTAAACCAAGTTCAGTGAAGTGGTGTTATACACAGGGTTTTCATTTCTGTCAATGTGCGTAATAATTACCTGCTCCAGATCAGCAAGTGAACGATACTTGTATCAGGGCTCAGGATCATAAAACTAAGATTGGAACCCAGTCTCTAGTCTAAAGAATTTAATTGGCAGATATGGCGACCAGTCACCATTTCAGCCAATCAGATGCTTGAGATTTGAGACTGGTTTCCAAACTCAGTTTTATAACCTTCAGGCATGGTGTCCTGATGCTGTATTTAGGTTTGGATAATAAAGTTATATGAAAGAATGCTTTAAATTCAAAGCAAAGACACATAAAATAGGACAGTCATACTGTTAGCATCAGAACTCTGGAATTGCCGTTTGAAATGTATATTGACAAACGATACCAATTTTTAAAAAAGCATTTGATCTTGTCAATGTAAAAGTCCTGCTACAGAAATTACAAATTTATAAATGTAGAGAAAATACTATTAAGTGGTTTAAATCTTATTTACTTGAACGAAAACATTGTATCATTACTGTAAATTTATCTACAGTACTGTAAATTCATGTTTATGACTGTTTTGTTTTTTACATGCTGCTGTATAAGTATGCTTGAGTGTTTAAGAGGGCCCCAAGGAAGATCAGTCTTATGACTTATTGGGTCACCCTCCATTCATTTGTTCATTCATTCGTTTATTTGTTTGTTTGTTCATTCGTCATTCATTCATTCATAGCTCTAACACTTGTTTTCTACAACATATTATTGTACAAAATAATGTCTGGTTACTAAATAATACAGCAAAAGGATCTGACCTTGAAACCGAAACTAGTGATGGGATTTTCTTCAATTTCTTTGAAAACCAGATTATTATTTTTCTGGCGGTGAGCATTTCCCTTATCATTCATTTTTTTTTACATTTTAGCATGTTTTTGCCCTTTGCTATGTTTGTCCCTCCATAAAAGTTTCTTTTTGTGGTATTGGTAAATACCGGGTATTCTGTGTTTCCTGTTTTCGAATGAAATCTTGCATGTTGGTGCCTTCAGTGAGATTTAACCCTTTCCTCCATACATTCACCTTTATTGCATGGGCAACAGTTTAGATCCAGATCAGCCGGCACATCTGTGCCTTCTGATAAGAATCTAAACTGTTCGCTTTTTGATTCGTTAGATTATTTCTGACCAAAATGCTTATATCTGGAGGAAAGGGTTAAATGAAACTCATATTTCTTCAACAAAGAAGTAAAGAAACAAAATGAGCAGAAAGTCCTGATGATATGAACAACTAGGCTTGGTGACAAAAAATTCTGTGAAGTTTCAATAAAATAGAAATTTTGAAGATGATGCGCTCACAATAATTTAATTTAAGCTAAGCTTGGTTTGTCACAAACATTCCTGTGAAGTTGAGGGAACTCCTACAAGCGGTTTGGGAATGAAGCATGGACAATTTTATAGTAAAATTCAATAAGGGCCCATTACTCTGCCAAAATAAAAATGGAGTGGAAACTCATGAAGACATGTTATGCACAATTTTGGTGACTTTCCTTTGAAGTTTCTGTTGAATATGAACAAGCAAGCAAGTTGCCTTGGTGAACTCTTACCTAACCACCAACTTTTTTCAAGGCAAAGCAATTGTGTTTCAATATTTTTCATCCAATTTTTCAGGTATTTTCATTAGGAAGCTGGTGATCAAATTTTACATTCTATGATCAAGGTGGTAACCCAGTGGGTTCTCATAATTATTTTGTGATGTCTGTTTTTGAAATTGATAATTTCATAAACCTGTCCTTTTATCTTTATAATCTGGATGTGTGGGGAGGCTATATCATCTCGTCTCGGTATGGCCATTCCTGATACCATATATTTCACTTTTCTTTTACATTAAACGACATGACCTAAAGCTAGCTTCTCTACACTGGCTCAACGATAACATCTGTGTTGTATGCTTCAAGTGGTTGTGGACTTATAACATGGTGAGGCAATCCATTGTTTCCCTAAGCAGCAGACACAAAGGTTTAACAGATTGAGGGAGGTAAAAATTCTCAAGAAAAACAAATGAATGGAGAATATTATTAATTTTGTATATTCCCATTCTGCTCTGCATCACTGGTTTAAAACTTGACTGTGTCTTTAGGATACTAATGCATCCACTGCTTCAACATTTGTAAAAAATTCTTTCTTTACGATCATATCCACATCCTGCTTGATCATCTGTGCAAGTTTAAAAGAAATCCGCCTAACAAGGAGTTAATGCCACAAGATATGGGGGACGTATGTATGGACAGACGGATGTACAGGCGAGTGCAACTGTATACGCCTCCCACTTCATGGGAGCACAACCAGCAAATTGTTGTATCATATAAGTATCATGCATGAGTGTGAGGTGAAGATGGAAAAATCTGTCACCTCAGATTAACTGTTTGCGGGAACGAGGTTCTGCAGAGTTGCCACCAAAACAGTTCACCCGAGATGACAGATTGTTCTATCTTTACCGAATGTCTCATGAAAGATACTTTTTCTTGCAAACCTTTCATTATTTATAACATTTCTGTGTATGTATACAAACTAATTTATTTTTCTTTATGCTGATATCTTGACATTAACGCAAACCTTTTTGATAAATGACGTCACTAACTTGAATATATTATGTCAGATACTTTAAGACGTGACGTCACTCACGTGACTCATTCTACATGGGGGTGTAGGATCGAAATTTCCTACACGGGTAATAACACCGGATGACCTGATCTGGTATGCAAGAAACATGAATCTGTTACAATCCATTTATGGTTAAACAATAAAAAGCAGTTTTTTGTTTAATAAATTTATTTTCAACAACAAAGAACAAATTGTGTATAATATAAATAGTGAAAGCGCAACAGGTAACATAAATATAATATTCATTAAAAAGATAACATAAACAACAGCATAGAACAACCAAGATGTAGAAATTTTATCACAAAGGCAAACAATTTTAAAATATAAACTGCATCATTGACTGCATGCACCAATAACATTACAAGTTTACAAGAACTAAATAACATTGTACTGTTCACTAAAGTGTGCTGTCGGTAAGGAGACTGTCATGTGAGAATTACAAGGGTGAAAGACAGGAATTCTCAAAAACCTGTAATCCTGAAAATTTGTCAATTTAAAAAGGGAAAATGAAGAATATCAATCATTTTTAGGCACAAAGAAATCTGAATTTCAGGCAATTGAAAACATTCATCCATGGATAAACATATTTTTTACAATGGCGAATAAGCTTTGGTTTACATTATTGTTCTTTAAAGAATCATTCCAGAAAATTCATTGGTAAACAGAAAGAAAATCTTATCGTGTAACAGTATTGTTTTCTATGAATCATCACATGACTGTCTAGTTACCAGTCAGCTGGTGTATCTGTTAGCCCTTTCCTCTATATAAACACATTTTTACACATTTGAGACCAGTGTAGATCCAGATCAGCCTGTACATCTGTGCCGTCTGATCAGGATCTGCACTGGTCGCATTTTGGTCAGAAATAACCAAATGAATCATGAAGTGAAAAGAGCAGATCCTGATCAGACGTCACGGGTGTACCGGCTGATCTGGACCTACACTGTTTGCCCTCGCAATAAAGGTGTGTCTATGGAGGAAAGGGTTAAAGGAGTCTGTTAGCTACATAAACTAATGTACTGTAACATGTTTTTGTCAAATGGTCAAAACTTAATTTACAGCTTATTAACATTCACAATAATTGTTTTACTTACATAATATCATACACGCACAGATACACACACACACACATACAACTATTATGGAACACTAAAATTTCCGAAAGATAACAACAATACAAATATTCCTGTACACATTCAATATAAAATGTCATTGTTCATTCGATAAATGTACTACTCAAAATTTGCTATTGATCAGTTTCTTTATTTCGGTTTATACATTTCGTATGATTTGAAGAAAAAAAAACGCTGAAAAGAAAATTAACAAAATATTATTTATAAATGAAAACCAGTTTTTACTTCCATTATTCTGTTAACTCTGCAAGATGTTATCCTAAGCAAATAACGAGTAGTGTGCATCTAAAAATTCAGCAATAAGACTTATGCACAATAGTAAAGACAAATGGATGTGCCTCTAAAAATTTGCATTGTTACTACAATATTAAACGACATTTTACAAGACCAGAGTGGTATTTAAAGCCAAATTCAACTGATATAATTAATGCCATTGTAAATTGATGTAAAGTTTTAGCAATCCGAGTAATAATTAGTGCCAATGTAAACTGATGTAAATTTTACACAACCAGACAAATCATTAGTACCAAGGTAAGTTGATGTTAATTTTACATAACCACAGCAATAAATAGTACCAAGGTAAGTTGATGTTAATTTTACCCGACCAGGGCAATAATTAGTACCAAGGTAAATTGATGTAAATTTTACACAACCAGGGCAATGATTTGTGCCAATGTAAATTGATGTGTATTTCACACAACCACTGTGATAGCAATTATTAGTGCCAAGGTAAATTGATTTAAATTTTACACCACCAGGACAATAATTTGTGGCGAATGTAAATTGATGTAAATTTTACACGACCAGGGCTATAATTACAGTGCCAAGGTAAATTGATGTCCTGACCAGTACACCTTTAAGGACTAACTAAGATTTAAACGTCTTTGTAAATGATACTGTAAATGATACAATGAATGTTCCTTACATGAAATACTTCAAAATAGACATCAAAGATCCAATATCTTACACCATAAAACAACTCACTTCTCATCTGTTACATACAAAAATAATGAACAAGTTATAGCAAAAAAAAATTTACAATTTTTCAAGGAAAATTCTAAGATTAAAGCAGAGATTATCCTGAAAATCAGAGAATTAATGGACCTTACCACATTATGATGTGGGTGATGATAAGAGATAATTTGAGTGATGATAAGGAACACATATTTAAAGTTTGATACGAGTCCCTCACTAAATATAAAAGTTAAGCAAACCAAAGCCAGGCCCATAAATCTGCTAAAAGTAATCAAAGCGGAATATGCTAAAGATATGCACAAGTAGACTACCGGTAGGTGACAAAACATTCCTTTGACATTTTTATGAAATCCTCCAAAGGGATTTGGAGATGGAGCGTGGAGAACATTTTAATAAAGAAGTTATAGTAAAAATGACTAAGAGCCCATAACTTGGCCAAAAATAGTCCAAGCCGAAACTCCTGACGTTATGCACAACCAGGCTTGGTCTCAAGCATTCCTGTGAAATTTAAATGAAATCCACCAAGAGGTTTTCGAGATGAAGCGTGGACAAGGTTCTTATATATAGAAGTTAAGTAAACAACTACTAAGGGACCTTAACTCTGGCAAAAAAAATCCAGGTGGAATCTCCTGATGATATGCACAACTAGGATTGGTGACAAACATTCCTGTTAAGTTTCAATGAAATCTCCCAAGCGGTATTGGAGGTGAAGCATAGACAAGATTTTAATATAGAAGTTATAGTAAATAAAGATGTTATTTGTTTTATTATCAGACATATTTCCTGATAAATATAAACATAATAATATATAGCCCAGTCCGAGAAGAACCCCTTTACCCCACTGAGGATATTACTTGAAAGACAATAAATAAGTCAAGAAATAAACACAATTCACATAACGATGGCACCCAAGGAACTGATTGATAAAATAAAATTAAGAGTACGTATTCTATTTCATGTTGTAGAAATATTATTAAGCCTTCTTAATGCAAACTGGCTTCTCCCGTACTTGCAAGTTGTAGTGGTATCAGAGGAACAGATAGTAACCCTTTTTCGGGACTTCGAAAAATTATTATTGGAATTAAAGATAACAAAAAGCGATCAGAGCACGCAAACACCAGCCAACTCATGGGATTCCAAAAAGCTTCAACACATTGATTCTGATCGGACAACCCAAACAAGCCCACAACCACGACTGGTCCAATGAGTTCACCACTGGGTGGCCGAAGGGGACAGTCTCTTAAGCAACCCAGCCCTACACCAACCATCACTGAACGGTCGAGGTTGAGGCCGAGGGATACTCCGCTTTGAACAGGAGCCTGCCATTATGATAGAAAACGTCGAAACCGGAATCTATTGGGACCTTTCCGAATTCGAGACGGATGAAGAATGGGATATGAAGTGCCTTAGTGTTTTATTTTAAAAGGATTAATTTAAGCTTATTCTTCTTCATTATTGTGTTATTGTGAAATTTAATTAAAATCATCGCGAGTAGAAAGACAGAGAGGCACGAACTCTTTATATTATATTACTAGTGAATGAACTCATTTAGTGGAAAAATGTTTAATTAATATTAATCATTTTTAATTAACAATGGGAGGAATGTAACATATTGGGGGTCATGACATTAATATTTTGGTATGTACAAGTTTGAACTTTTAGTTATTTGCCTCTTTAATAACGTAACACTTTTGTTTGCCTCCCTGATAGCAGCAATGCTAATTTACCTGTAGAATTATTTTCCCAGAATTATCATTGGCTATCATTGACTGATTAAACAAGTCTGCTCCAGAGAATCTACCTGTCAAACAAACTTTGAACAGGTACATAACACCTGGCAGGCTTTGAAGAAATTTAGTTTTAGTTTTTGGTTAGATCTGGAAAGTTCAAGTTTTGGAAAGTTCTGGAAAGTTTTAGTCCTAGAAAGTCTCAGGGAGTTCTAGAAAGTTTTGGTTCTAGCAAATTCAGGGTAATTAGAGAATAAATCGGAGGATATGTTTTTTGGGGCTATTAGTAACTTCTAGAAGAAATAAACAGAAGAAACGTGACAGTGTTATTTTATGCAAACCCACTGTACGATCAAGGACAGTGAATGTGCTACAGAGGAGAGTAGAAGTTACTGGGAACATGAACACCAAATCAGTGACAAAAACAGAAGCAAAGTTAGTCAGTTTATTTTATATTTATATAAATGTTTTATTTTCTACTGTGACTTGTGATATTGATAATATATTATTAATATTGTTCTTGCTTTTAACATGTCTTTTAAAGTAGACCTTTTAAATACTGTACAACATGCATCTTATTTTAATACATATTTACATCAAAATGATCAGACAAATCGCATGATTCTTCCTGATCAAGCAAATATATCTTGCCCTTCTGTTACAACCTTTTCAAACATTATTAGATTTTTGAAAATAATACAAAACCCATCACCAATTATGCCATTACTCTTGGAAATTTTAAGTGCAAAAGTTATTTTCATATTGGCAGATTACTTTATTGTAGACAAAATTTTCAAAGAAATTACACTCAATTATTATAATAACTTCACATTAGGACCAGCATTTCTTACATACTTTACGAAAAAACACACCGCCCAACATCCTATGACAAACCGTTTCCTCTTTTTATTCGCAGAATTTGTTTCACTTCCACAAACCATGGTGTTTGACATTTTATTCCCATCATCTGATACACCACTTAAAATACCAGCCCAAAAGTTAAAAAAGATAATAAGAGATCGCAAACGTAAAGAAACCCTACACTCTCGATTGTGCAAACTCCATTGTAGAGTCTGTAAACAACCTAAAGTATAAGGATAGGCACCAGGAGTTTCTTAAAATCACTACCAGCTGCGGTTCATCCTGTCATAACAATTGTGCGGACAATTACCTTATAAAACATGATAGTACCAACGCTAACTGTAACATACGTAAAACACTTCTTATCCATGGAAACCCATTTACACTCAATGAACCTCATGTCACCACCATAACAAGGAACCACATTAGATTATTAACTCAAACACCAGAATTCGCACAACTACCTTCCATTGAATATCAACAGTGGCAACAGGAACAAGACGCAATGCATCGTCCTAAAATATCAAAACTTTAAGCATACGGTTTGTAAAAGTTCAAACATGCGATTTGTCGAGCCGGCAGACGGCAAACACAGTATAAATTGCTCTCTATTTTTGTGCCTTAGCGATATCGAAAGCATTTTGCTTTTAATTACATTGCTAAAATTAATATTGTTATCAAATAAAGATAATATAAAGAGCTACCAATACTTTGTGAGCCAGGGGTCATCGGTGCCTACCCTCCCGGCGTCAAGGCACCACGTTTACATAAACTGTTCATCAATTTCACACTTCGGATTTTTCATTGATTATTCATCTATTTCATTATCGGATTTTGTATTTGTTTTCTATTATTATATATATATTGTTTGACATCATATTACAACATGAACAAAGAATTGTTTAGAGACTCATTACACAAGGTAGATCGTTCAAACCTTCCCACGGTAGCTAAAGAAGCTAACAGTTTTATTCTTAACTGGATTCATGAAGCTTCAAGGCTAGGATTTCCATTTAATTTATGGGGAATCTTTTGCCCAGATCTTTACAGGCTTTAGAAATTTATGACCATCTACAAAGATGACACCTTCCTCCTATTTCACCCTAGAGTTATTGACAAAATGGCAACTTTTTATCAGGTAAATTATGAATATTTAATATCAAGAAAATACTGCCCCCCCCCCCTTTCCTATTAGCTCCAACCTTAAAAAACAAATGCCTCCTCCAACTCGCCAAACTCCTTAAAGCCAACCCCTCAGCTAAAGCAGAATTAATGCGTCGAGTTGGAGTGGATTACAAATTGGAATTCCTTGTCATTCATGATGTTTACTAAATCAAAATTAAAATATATAATTAGACTTTCGGACAAGCTGATTACAAAAAGAAATGAGTTGTCAACCGATGGTTTATTAAAATTATTTTATACAAATTAATGTTGTGATATATATTGATATTATATGAATAATGTGAATTCAGTTTTATACTTTGAGTAATGTTAATTCAATTTGTTAAATTTAAATGCATATTAGCTAGTTGATATCTTTAGTCATATGTCTTTGTTTGTTCTCATATTTTGATTACTTAATAATACCTTTACGTGGTATTTGATTTTAATATTTCATGTTTGTATTATTTCATACTAGTTAGCTTTGTTATGGATTAATACCAGTTCATCAATATATATATATTATGGGATTGTTGATTAAAAAAAAAAGGTTTTCACATTTGAGAAAAAATATGATGGGATATTTTTTAATAGAGTAGGGGGAGATGTAACACAACAAAGTCAATATTGTTAAAGTAAGCCAAAAACATCATAGGTAAATGATAAGTTCATCTAGGTATGTAGGTTAACATGTATAGTACGATAATATTTCTTGATGTTGTTCGGACGATTCTGTCGAATAGTTTATGAACAACTCATCTTTAGTACATTTGACTTTGAGCACGTTCTAGTATACAATTCATTGTTCTGGAGCTCTTTGGACTTATTTGGTTATGAGTTAGAAGTAACGTTGGAGATTTGTAACAAGAGGGCCATGATGGCCCTGAATCGCTCACCTGAGTATGAAACTCAAGTTATTAACCAGAAACTGAATTTTTATTTTTAAACAACAGTGACCTTGACCTTGATCACAGACACGTGGGTAGCAATCCCAATTTGTCTCTTGTTATAAGCTACCCATATACCAAGTTTGGAGTCAATATGCAAAAGCAAACTCAAGTTATTAAGTGGAAACTGAATTTCTATTTTTAGCAACAGTGACCTTTACCTTGATAAGAGACACCTGGGTAGCAATCCCAAGCTGCCTCTTAATATAAGCTACTCATACACCAAGTGTGGAGTCAAAAAACCAAAGCAAACTCAAGTTATTAAGTGGAAACTGAATTTCTATTTTAAGCAACAGTGACCTTGACCTTGATCACAGACACATAGGTAGCTTTCCCAAGTTGCCTCTTAATTAAAGCTATCCATATACCAAGTTTGGAGTCAATAGGCCAAAGCAATCTCAAGTAATTAAGTAGAAACTGAATTTCTATTTTTAGTAACAGTGACCTTGACCTTAATCACAGACACCTGGGTAGCAACCCCAAGCTGCCTCTGGATATAAGCTATCCATATACCAAGTTTGGAGTCAATAGGCCAAAGCAATCTCAAGTAATTAAGTAGAAACTGCATTTCTATTTTTAAGCACAGTGACCTTGACCTTAATCACAGACACCTGGGTTGCAACCCCAAGCTGCCTTTTGATATAAGCTACCCATACATCAAGTTTGGAGTCAATATGCCAAAGCAAACTCAAGTTATTAAGCAGAAACTGAATTTCTATTTTTAGCAACAGTGACCTTGACCTTAATCACAGACATCTGGGTAGCAACCCCAAGCTGCCATTTGATATAAGCTACCCATAAACCAAGTTTGGAGTCAATAGGCCTAAGCAAACTCAAGTAATTGAGCAAAGACTGAATTTCTTTTTTTAGCAACAGTGACCTTGACCTTGATCTCAGACACCTGGGTAGCAACCCCAAGCTGCCTTTTGATATAAGCAACCCATACACTAAGTTTAGAGTCAATAGGCCTAAGCAAACTCAAGTAATTGAGCAAAGACTGAATTTCTATTTTTAGCAACAGTGACCTTGACCTTGATCACAGACACCTGGGTAGCAACTACAAGCTGCCTTTTGATATAAGCTACCCATACACCAAGTTTGGAGTCAATAGGCCTAAGCAAACTCAAGTAATTGAGCAAAGACTGAATTTCTATTTTTAGTAACAGTGACCTTGACCTTGATCACAGACACCTGGGTAGCAACCCCAAGCTGCCATTTGATATAAGCTACCCATATACCAAGTTTGGAGTCAATAGGCCTAAGCAAACTCAAGTAATTGAGCAAAGACTGAATTTCTATTTTTAGCAGCAGTGACCTTGACCTTGACCCTGTGGTCATGACTTGAACAACTTTTGTAGACATCAGTGCCAGGATGCTTCAGGACAAATTTGGTTAAAATCCATCAAGTGGTTTCAGAGGAGATGTTGTTTAAAGGAAATTGTTGACGGACGACGGACGACGGACGCCGGACAAAGACGGATCACAAAAGCTCACCATGAGCCTATGGCTCAGGTGAGCTAAAAATAAACATTGATCTTTTGATCCAAGCGTTCTGATTAGTCCAAAGGTCTGAAGTTTAGAATAATTTACCGCGCACGGCATCGGTGAAGTCAGAATTGAATCAGCCGCAGTCCAGATCGGTCGCATTGAACAACACTTATTCTAGGACGTGCGAAGGTGATTTTGTTATTATATTAATATTGAAAATTATTGTGGACATGTAAAACAAATAACTTGCTTTCGAAATTAAAAATGTGAGAACCAATTAATTTTCGTTATTTATCAACATTATAACATGGAGTATATGTTTCCAGTATGTTAAGATCCCGGACGTTAAATTAGACAACATTAACAGTTTAATTACACGAAACATGCTGGTTACACTAAACCCTTTACTTCATTGATACACCTTAATTGCTTGGGTGAATAGTGATGATCCATATCAGCTGGCAGGTGTGCCGTCTGTGCCCAAGGTTATAAAACTGAGCATGGAAACCAGTCTCAAATCTCAAGCTTCTGATTGGCTGAAATGGCGACCAGTCGCCATTTCAGCCAATCAGATGCTTGAGATTTGAGACTGGTTTCCAATCTCAGCTTTATAACCTTCAAACCTGACCAGGATGTACACTGTTCACTTTTTGATCCATTTGGTTATTTCTAACCTGGATGAGACTAGTGCAGATCCAGATCAGATTCTTAAATGTGCCAGCTGATTTTGATCTACACCGGTCACACTCGTGTTAAAAGGTGTATATATTATGGAGAAAAGGGTTAAGTCAGAATAATGGTATCAAACACAACAAAATAAAGTTATAGAGCATATTTGTTATAGATAATATAATTCCAAAGTTCAGGAGTAACATATATTACTACAGAACAAGCCACACAAACGTCTGCAACGTCAGTAGAAAAACCGTAACATATTGACACCGACCGTGCAACTATTAGGGCCTCAGCCAGAAATTACATGGCCGAAATTTCAAATTACAGATAGAGCATCTGGTACTGATTCAGGACTTGGGATTCACTAGTTACTGGCTGGAAAAAAATGGAAAAGTTCAGAAAAATGAAAGACATCAGCCAAAATTTCAACAGACAACTAAAAGAAGAGATGTAACACAACAAAGTCAATATTGTTAAAGTAAGCAAAAAAACATCATAGGTAAATGTTAAGTTCATCTAGGTATGTAGGTTAACATATATAGTATGATAATATTTCTTGATGTTGTTCAGACGATTCTGTCGAATAGTTAATGAATGACTCATCTTTAGTACATTTGAGCACGTTCTAGTGTATGATTCGTTGTTCTGGAGCGCTTTGGACTTATTTGGTTACGAGTTAGAAGGAACTTTGGAGATTTGTAAAAATATACCTTGATCTTTTGATCCAAGCGTTCTGATTAGTCCAAAGGTCTGAAGTTTAGAATAATCTACCGCGCACGGCATCAGTGTAGTCAGAATTGAATCAGCCGCAGTCCAGATCGGTCGCATTGAACAACACTTATTCTAGGACGTGCGAAGGTGATTTTGTTATTATATTAATATTGAAAATTATTGTGGACATGTAAACAAATAACTTAGTTTCGAAATTAAAAATGTGAGAACCAATTAATTTTTGTTATTTATCAACATTACAACATGGTGTATATGTTTCCAGTATGTTAAGATCCCGGACGTTAAATTAGACAACATTAACAGTTTAATTACACGAAACATGCTGGTTACATCTGGTGGAGGGGGGAATGCGGGTTTCGATCCCGCTACCTCTCACACCAGAATTCGCACAACTACCTTCCATTGAATATCAACAGAGGCATCAGGAACAAGACGCAATGCATCGTCTTAAAATATCAAAACTTTAAGCATATAGTTTGTAAAACTTCAAACATGCAATTTGTCGAGCCGGCAGACGGCAAACACACTATAAATTGCTCTCTATTTTTGTGCCTTAGCGATATCGAAAGCATTTCGCTTTTAATAACATTGCTTAAATTAATATTGAAAATATAAAGAGCTACTTATACTTTGTGAGCCAGGGGTCATCGGTGCCTACCCTCCCGGCGTCAAGGCACCACCTTTACATTAACTGTTCATCAATTTCACACTTCGGATTTTTCATCGATTATTCATCTATTTCATTATCGGATTTTGTATTTTTTTTCTATTATATATATATATTGTTTGACATCATATTACAACATGAACAAAGAATTGTTTAGAGACTCATTACACAAGGTAGATCGTTCAAACCTTCCCACGGTAGCTAAAGAAGCTAACAGTTTTATTCTTAACTGGATCTATGAAGCTTCAAGGCTAGGATTTCCATTTAATTTATGGGGAATCTTTTGCCCAGATCTTTACACGCTTTAGAAATTTATGACCATCTACAAAGATGACGCCTTCCTCCTATTTCACCCTAGAGTTATTGACAAAATGGCAACTTTTTATCAGGTAAATTATGAATATTTAATATCAAGAAAATACTGCCCCCCCTTTCCTATTAGCTCCAACCTTAAAAAACAAATGCCTCCTCCAACTCGCCAAACTCCTTAAAGCCAACCCCTCACCTAAAGCAGAATTAATGAGTCGAGTTGGAGTAGATTACAAATTGGAATTCCTTGTCATTCATGATGTTTACTAAATCAAAATTAAAATATATAATTAGACTTTCGGACAAGCTGATTACAAAAAGAAATGAGTTGTCAACCGATGGTTTATTAAAATTATTTTATACAAATTAATGTTGTGATATATATTGATATTATATGAATAATGTGAATTCAGTTTTATACTTTGAGTAATGTTAATTCAATTTGTTAAATTTAAATGCATATTAGCTAGTTGATATCTTTAGTCATATGTCTTTGTTTGTTCTCATATTTTGATTACTTAATAATACCTTTACGTGGTATTTGATTTTAATATTTCATGTTTGTATTATTTCATAATAGTTAGCTTTGTTATGGATTAATACCAGTTCATCAATATATATATTATGGGATTGTTGATTAAACAAGCAAATTCGTTGAATTTATATCCCCCGCCGAATACTGGTTGTTACTAACATAACAGCTGAAGACATAGGGCTTTATTTCGATATTTATCATGGATGTCAAAAAAGGTGAAAAAAAACTTCAGATATAAAAAAAAACAGAATATAAAAATAAGACTAAAAGTCTTCAAAGTGTTGAAATGAAGAATGCAGTAGTAAAAATATAGCGCTTTATTTAATATAAATCCATGCAGAAGTTGCATAGAAGTGGCATGGAAACGAATACTAATCTATATGCATAGTGCATAACTTATCAAAGGGCCATAACTGTGTTAAACGGTCAGCCCAGAACAAGACAAAAATATGGGCATCTTGTCTTGGTATTGATGGTTTCCATAGATTCCTGCCGAGAAATAGCAAGGAAATAAATACTGCTCTACATGCAAAATGCATAATTTATCAAAGGGCCATAACTCTGTGTTAAAGGATATGACTGAAACAAGATGACAATATGCGCGTCTCCTTTTTGTATTGATGGTTCCCAGAAAGTTTCATTAAAATCCACCCAGTAGTTGCAGAGAAATAGTGCGGAAACAAAGTCTGCTCTATATGCATAATACATTAGTTATCAAAGGGCAATAACTCTGTGTTAAATAGTCTGACCGGAACAAGATGACAAAATGTGCATCTCATCTCAGTATTGATGTTTCCCAGAAAGTTTCATTTCAATCCATCAAGAACTTGCAAAGAAATAGAGCGGAAACAAATATTTCTCTATATGCATCATACATATGTTATCAAAGGGCAATAACTCTGTGTTACAGTCCAACTGGAACAAGATAACAATATACACATCTGTTATGGTTCTCAGAAAGATTAATTGAAATCCATCCAGTAGTTGCAGAGAAATAGGGGAAATGAATACTGCTCTATAATATGCATAATGCATTAGTTATCAAAGGGCCATAACCCTGTGTTAAATAGTCTGACGGGAACAAGAGGGTGATATGCGCATTTCCTCTTGGTATAGATGGTTTCCAGAAAGTGTTTCATTGAAATCCATCCAAAAGTTGCACGGAAACAAATACTGCTCTATATGCATAATGCATAAGTTATCAAAGAGCCATAACTCTGTGATAAACAGTCTGACCGGAACAAGACAATGATATGTGCAGCTCTTCTTGGTATTGATGGTTTCAAGAAAGTTTCATTGAATTCCATTCAGTAGTTGCAGAGAAATAGCTGGGAAATGAATACTGCTCTATATGCATAATGCATAAGTTATCAAAGAGCCGTAACTCTGTGTTTAACAGTCTGACCAGAACAAGATGATGATATGCGCATCTCTTCTTGGTATTGATGGTTTTCAGAAAGTTTCATTGAAATACATTCAGTAGTTGCAGAGAAATAGCAAGGAAATGAATACTGCTTTATATGCATAATGCATAAGTTATCAAAGGGCAATAACTCTGTGTTAAACAGTCTGACTGGAACAAGACAACAACATGCGCATCTCCTCTCGGTATTGATGGTTCTCAGAAAGATTCATTGAAATCCATCTGGTAGTTGCAGAGAAATGGCACGGAAATGAATACTGCACTATATGCATAATGCATAAGTTATCAAAGGGCAATAACCCTGTGTTAAATAGTCTGATGTCAACAAGACGACGATATGCGCATCTCCTCTTGGTAAAGATGGTTTTCAGCAAGTTTCATTGAAATCCATACAGTAGTTGCAGAGAAATAGCGCGGAAACAAACACTGCTCTATATACATAATGCATAGTTTATCAAAGGGCCATAACTCTGTGTTAAATGGTCTGACCGGAACAAGACGACGATATGCGCATCTCCTCTTGGTACTGATGGTTCCCACCAAGTTTCATTGAAATCCATACAGTAGTTGCAGAGAAATAGCGCGGAAACGAATACTGCTCTATATACATAATGCATAGGTTATCAAAGGGCCATAACTCTGTGTTAAATGGTCTGACCGGAACAAGACGACGATATGCGCATCTCCTCTTGGTACTAATGGTTGCCACCAAGTTTCGTTGAAATCCATCCAGTGGTTGCGGAGAAATAGCGCGGAAACGAAATTCGGACGGACAGCGTGACGACGTGACGCCGTGACACCGTGACGGACGGACAACGCCAAAACAATATCCCCCTCCCGATTTCATCGGCGGGGGATAAAAAAAAAGGTTTTCACATTTGAGAAAAAATATGATGGGATATTTTTTAATAGAGTAGGGGGAGATGTAACACAACAAAGTCAATATTGTTAAAGTAAGCCAAAAACATCATAGGTAAATGATAAGTTCATCTAGGTATGTAGGTTAACATGTATAGTACGATAATATTTCTTGATGTTGTTCGGACGATTCGGACGGATGAACAACTCATCTTTAGTACATTTGACTTTGAGCACGTTCTAGTATACAATTCATTGTTCTGGAGCTCTTTGGACTTATTTGGTTATGAGTTAGAAGTAACGTTGGAGATTTGTAAAAATAAACCTTGATCTTTTGATCCGAGCGTTCTGATTAGTCCAAAGGTCTGAAGTTTAGAATAATTTACCGCGCACGGCATCGGTGTAGTCAGAATTGAATCAGCCGCAGTCTAGATCGGTCGCATTGAACAACACTTATTCTAGGACGTGCGAAGGTGATTTTGTTATTATATTAATATTGAAAATTATTGTGGACATGTAAAACAAATAACTTGCTTTCGAAATTAAAAATGTGAGAACCAATTAATTTTCGTTATTTATCAACATTATAACATGGAGTATATGTTTCCAGTATATTAAGATCCCGGACGTTAAATTAGACAACATTAACAATTTAATTACACGAAACATGCTGGTTACACTAATATCAGCTGGCATTTAATATCAAGAAAATACTGCCCCCGTCTTCCCTATTAGCTCCAACCTTAAAAAACAAATGCCTCCTCCAACTCGCCAAACTCCTTAAAGCCAACCCCTCAGCTAAAGCAGAATTAATGCGTCGAGTTGGAGTAGATTACAAATTGGAATTCCTTGTCATTCATGATGTTTACTAAATCAAAATTAAAATATATAATTAGACTTTCGGACAAGCTGATTACAAAAAGAAATGAGTTGTCAACCAATGGTTTGTTAAAATTATTTTATACAAATTAATGTTCTGATACATATTGTGATATAATATGTATATTGTGAATTCAGTTTTATACTTTTTGAGTAATGTTAATTCAATTTGTTAAATTTAAATGCATATTAGCTGGTTGATATCTTTAGTCATATGTCTTTGTTTGTTCTCATATTTTGATTACTTAATAATACCTTTACGTCGTATTTGATTTTAATATTTCATGTTTGTATTATTTCATACTAGTTAGCTTTGTTATGGATTAATACCAGTTCATCAATATATATATTATGGGATTGTTGATTAACAAAAAAAAGGGGTTTTCACATTTGAGAAAAAATAAGATGGGATATTTTTTTAATAGAGCAGGGGGAGATGTAACACAACAAAGTCAATATTGCTGAAGTAAGCAAAAAAACATCATAGGTAAATGTTAAGTTCATCTAGGTATGTAGGATAACATGTATAGTATGATAATATTTCTTGATTTTTTTTAGACGATTCCGTCGAATAGTTTATGAACGACTCATCTTTAGTACAAAAGGCTAGACGCGTTAAAGCAATACTACATTAATCTCACATCTGAGCCAGTAAATTTCAAACTCTGGAGAAATCTCCTTCACAGGAACATAAATAACTTCTTTACTAGGATTGGACAGCGGAGATCAGGGCTGAAGGTTATAAAACTGAGTTTGGAAACCAGTCTCAAATCTCAAGCATCTGATTGGCTGAAATGGCGACTATTCGCCATTTCAGCCAATCAGATGCTTGAGATTTGAGACTGGTTTCCATGCTCAGTTTTATAACCTTGGACACAGGAATTTGTAATTATTTTCAGCACCAACCTCCTCTTACAGTTAGATCCCTGATATGTCACTAGGTCGATTCTTAGTTCTACAGCATAACATGGATGTCTTGCAAACTATAAATAGCTAATAATATATTGCTCTATTATTATTATTATCAGTCTTGATAAGTTGTAAATATTAATATGAAACCAGAACTGATTATAAGTAAAAAAAAACAGTGGAACAATGAAATCCTCCAAGAATCGCTTTACCCCACTGAGGATTTTAATTGAAAAGTTAACAAAGTCAAAAAAACAAAATAAAACAAAACCAAAACCACAACGGCACCTAAGGAATTGATTGAAAACATTGGACTGATATTACGTGTTTTGATTCCCGTGGTGGAAATCTTGTTGAGCATCATAAAAGTTTAGTTGGATTCTACCCTACCTTAAAGGTGTAGCAGACTCAGAGGAGGAGATAATTCCTCTCTTTCGGGACATAGAAAAGTCGTTAGTGGAGTTGAAAAAAACAACAACTATTGATCTGAGCACACAAACACCTGCTAACTCATCAGGCTCAGCGGAAAAACTACAACACCTTGATGCTGATCAGGCAACATAAACAAGCCCTCAGCTACATCCAGTCAATCGAGTTTGCCGCTGGCTGGGCATTGAGTGGGACCATTTCCTAAGCAACCCAGAGTTACACAAACCATCACTCAATTGTCAAGGCCGAGGGATACTTCGTTTCGAACCGGAACCAACAGTGTAATATAATAAGCAACTACAGAGATATCAGTTCGTACTCGGTGAACCTGTAAGAAGGTCAGTGTGTCAGTGCAAGTTTGCACTGGACACACAGCCTAAGGATAGGGTCAGCCGGTGTATCGCTGTGGTTGCAGACTATTTATTATTACAATAGTTATATAACCCTAGCGACATTATCGTTAACTTGTTATTAACGGTAGCTAGGTAAACAGATAGGGTTCTATATAAATACTGGGCGAGCAAAGCTCTCCAGTGCGGCAGTCCTAGTAGCTCGACCACGATGAGGGCTCCTGGCCGTAACAGACCTTCATTTTGTTAGAGTCTTCTATGTGGTAGCATAACGCTACAAACGTCTTTGTGGTGCCGTTGGGACCAGAGATTCGACTGGGAGAACACAACGTCAAGCCGGAGAATGAAAGGTCAGTTGTGCTATTTTTTGTTCCAAGGGCTTAGCCTGAACTTGTTATAATGGATTTGGCACAGGCAATTAATTCGCTTAACGAAAAGTTAGGTCGCGTCGGTCTGTCTGATATTATTAAAACTTTTAACGGTGATCAGACACAATTTAATTCTTGGATAAAAAGTATAAACAAATGCGCTGTCATTAACAATATTCCGGATGAAAAGAAAATTCAATTAGCATTTCAATTTAGTAGTGATAAAGTTTCGGATTTTATTCAAAGGCACTTAGAACATAATCAACAAATTACTTGGGCAGAACTTAAGGCGGAGCTAGAGTCACGTTTTGGTGAAGTTAGAAATAAAGAATTAAAATTTGCTGAGCTTACTAGAATCAAACAACATCAAGGGGAAAATGTCCAAAATTTCGCGGACAGAATTATGGCACTGGCTGAAGAGGCCTATGAGGGAATCGGCGATGGGTTACAGGTCGTCGAGCAGCAATTAATAATGTTTTTTACAGAAGGGTTAATACAGCCTTCTGTAAGAGCGAAGGTAATCCGCGAAAATCCGCGCACCTTCCAAAATGCCGGCACTCTTGCAAACGGGGAACAAAATATCTGTGCGCGAATTAAAAGGCGGTCTCAGTTTGAGGGTGCGGTCGCTCAAGAGAACACTCGCGACGACAGACAGAACCGATAGAGGTTAATCATACTCACCGACAACATAAAAGCTGTTCCTATTGCCGTCGATCAGGTCATGTCATAAGTGAATGCCGCGTGCGACAAAAGTCGCAAATAAACGAAGTTCGTGAGGCCGTTAAAAGTACAAATAATGGTTCTAAAAAGGGTGGATGCTGGTTTTGTGGTCGGCAAGGACATTTTCAGTCTGAGTGCCGCGATTGGAAAAATCTCCAGGGCACAAATCGAAACAAAAAATATAGGGGTCAGGAAAACTAGGTCGTTTCCACCATAAAGAGGTCGATGGTAGGAAACGTAAAGGAGACTTGCAAGCAATTCACAATTTAAACCATTTTAAAGATATTCCAAGTTCATGTTTAGTTAATATTGGCAAATTAAAAGTGCGCGCTCTCGTTGATACAGGTGCATCATTTTCTGTGCTACACAAACGAATATATGATTCTTTGCATGTAAAACCGCGATTACAAAAGACCAATCTAGGACTGCAATCTGAGTAACAGGCACATCGCTTAACGTTGTTGGATATGCCGAAATAAAGCTAAAAATAAACAATCTACACCTGATACACAATTTTGTAATCGTCGATAACTTATCACGTAATGCAATCATTGGACGAGATTTTCTTGCCGCGAACAATTGTCGAATCTATAATGATCTTAATAGCATTAAGATTAAAGATATTTACGTACCTTTACAAGATGATCGTTGCATTGCGTCAATAATCCGTCTCAATAAAACAACAATTATAAAACCTCAAAGCATAAATCAACTGCAAGGAAGACTCAAACATAATCCGAGTTTAGAAATAAACACTGACTATCAAGTATGCGAAATCTCATCTGGGTTCTTACATCAAGAAGTGTGTTTACTTGTAACACCTACACTGGTACATGTTTACAAAAACAGGACTGTTCCTGTCATTTTGACAAATCGATCCAACAAAACTATAAAGTTAAAACGAGGTTGTGTCCTAGGGCAACTCCAGAGTACAAATAATTTTTCTGTTGAGTCCATCATAAATAATAATGATGATGATGATTTGTGTTTAACAAATTCGTGCCCAAAACTTTCGCAGCCGTTTAACGCCAGTGAAATTAGAACTTCAAAGAAACATCTCCAGTTAGTGTTGACTCTTGTTCAAAAGAATCAGGATATATTTTCTAAATCTGAGTTCGAAATAGGTAAAGTTCCCGGTGTCTCGGTAAAAATCCCAACAGATAATTGTCAACCAATTAAGCAAAGACCTTACAGATTACCATTTACGCAACACGCAGAAATGAAGAAAAAGTCGGATCAAATGATCTGAAATTATTCAGCCGAGTAATTCCGCGTGGGCAGCTCCCACACTTCTAGTAGACAAAAAGGACTGCTCTTAAAGATTGGTAATTGATTACAGAAAATTAAATGAGCATATTCTTCCATCAAGCTTCCCATTAAACAGTTGTCATCAAAAATGTCAAACAGGCACCTATTTGGACTTATTAATATTTGATACAGACAAAGAAGTCACAATTCGACACCGATGAAGATTGGGGTTAAAATAAAAACAAGAAAAAAATGTCGCAACGCGCCGAAAACCAGGTTTTCATTGAATACTTATATTTTTGAAAATAAAATATCTGGTTGGAACTGCTGAAACTGACAAATCATTAAGAAAAATCAATTTTTAGCAACAGTGTAAATTTAAAAGAAAGTAAAAAATCTTGTTTTGATGGGAGCAGATACAATCATCAACCTGGATTACCAAATGCCAGAAATTTGTGTTGTTTTGAGATCAGACATGTAAGACAACATTAAAAAAAAATGTTGGTTGTAGGGAGGGGGGGATTGGCCGCTACTTTGATCACAGACAGGTAAAAATCAATCCCAGGTTGCGCCTTTATAAAAACTACCTATACACTAAGTTTGATGTCAACACGTCAAAGCAAACTCAAGTTAAACGGAAACAGAATTTCTATTTTGAGCAGCAGTGACCAAGAGCTTGATCACAGACACATGGGAAGCAATTCCAAGTTGCATTCCATTCAAGATGTAAGTTATTGAGCAGAAACTGAATTTTTATTTTTAGCAACAGTGACCATGACCTTAATCACAGACACCTGGGTAGAAAATCAAAGCTGCCTCTTGATATAAGCTACCCACATACCAAGTTTGGTGTCAATAGGCCAAAGCAAACTCAAGTTCAAGCAGAAAATTAATTTCTATTTTTAGCAACAGTGATCTTGACCTTTACCAGAGACACCTGGGTAGTAATCCCAAGCTGCCTGTTCATATAAGGTACCCAAATAACAAGTTTGGCATCAATAGGCAATTTAACGTCAATAGACAACTTTCACATAAAAAATTAACAAAAATTCTCAGTGAAAAGGGGGCATAACTTTGGCAAAATATAGCCAGGGGCTATGAAACTTATCCTTATTATTGCTTTTGTCATGTCAGACAACTATGTTAGTTTCAAAGCTCTACCTTGAACGGTTACTGAGAAAAAGACAACTTTAACAAAAAACTTAACCAAAATTTTCGTGTAAAAATCCAAGTACAAAAAAGGGGCATAACTCCAACAAATATGACCTTGACCTAAAGAATTTAGCATCATAATGAGCATGTTGTCATAAGCAATTTGAATGTTTCATGAAGAAGTATAGAGAAATGGCAAAGTTATAGCCAATGTTAAGTTTTCATGTCAAAATCGAAGTACAAAAAGGGGCATTACTGCAACAAATATGACCTTGACCTAAAGATTTTGGCATCATCATGAATGTGTTGTCATAGCAATATAATTTGAAAGTTTCATGAAGAAATATTGAGAAATGGCAAAATTATAGCCAAGATTAAGTTTGCATAACAAAATATAAAATGATAGTGTCTCTAGCTGGGAGCGAACCCGCACTGTCACGGCGAAAGCGCCTAGCCCTGCAATCCCCCGACGCAACCAACAGAGCTAACCGGGACAACCCCAAAAAAGGTTGATCGGATAGCCCTGATATACGTAACAATCAATGCATGACATCGGTAACGGGTTATTTTAGAAATAGATCGGAAAAGTAGAAATGACAGTGACCAAAAGGATAGAAAGAGTATAAGCAGCACTGCAAGACAGCGAGTTTGGGCAAAAGGTCCAGAAAAGCCCTGAGCAAGAAGATTATGATGTTCAGTGGGCAAATTGACAATGTCCTAGCAGGGGTGCCTCGCTCTGCTCCACCACCGTCACCTGACAACCTTATTTCACCAGCAAGAAGTGCTCAGGAAATACGACCCACCTACACCCCAAAGAGCCTACCTAGCAGCTCAGGAAAGAAGTGTACGTGGGCGGGGTACAGATGCGGAATAATTCAGGAGCACAATTTCAGCAGGGCTGAAGACATCAAAAGTGAATGTTACAAAATGGGAATCAGGAAAAACGTGGAATAAGGACACGACCTGTCAGCTCAGAGTGTACTATAAGGTAGACAGTGTATGCAAGGCAGCCCTGCGAAAGAAGAAAAAATTATGTCGAAAATTATTGAGTTTGCTATGTTTTAGACTTTCGCCCCGAATTGTCGCTAACACGAACACACGATCAAAACGATATGTTTCGATTTTTCAATTTTTCTTTTTTTCCAGTTTTTGTGTTTTCGAGATTTCTCGCCGCCAAGTAGAAAACTGGACATGGCAGCCACCATAGAACATCAGAGCTTAATAACCATAAATCTTGTTTGCATATAAAGGTGTTTGAAACCTACGGGAGAATTATTAATGCAAATTATAGTGCCACTAGCTGGGAGCGAACCCGCACCGTCACGGCGACAGCGTCTAGCCCTGCAATTCCTGCGACGTAACCAATTGAGCTAACCGGGACAACCCCAAAAAAGGTTGATCGGATAGCCCTGATATACGTAACGATCATTGCATGATATCGGTAACGGGTTATTTTACTGATAACAGTACTGACTATATGTACAGGGAGACTTTTTACGGCCGTATTAAGTATGAAAAAGGGCATAACTTTGTGGCATGTAACCTTGACCTAAAGATTTTGGTATCATGAAGACTGTGTTGTTGTAAGATATATATTTTAAAAGTTTGATGAAGAAATGTTGCAAAATTATAGCCAACTTTAAGTTTTCGTGATGAAAAAGGGGCATAACTTCATCAAATGTGACCTTGACCTTAAGAATTTAGCATCATCATGACCGTGTTGTCAAAAGCAGTATGATTTGAAAGTTTGATGAAGAAATATTAAGAAATGGCAAAGTTATTGCCAACATTCAGTTTTCTTGATGAAAAAGGGGCATAACCCCAACAAATGTGACCTTGACCTAAAGAATTTGTAATCATCATGACCGTGTTGTCATAAGCAGTATAATTTAAAAGTTTGATGACGAAATATTAAGAAATTGCAATGTTATAGCCAACATTCAGTTTTCGTAACGAAAAAGGGGCATAACTCCAACAAATGTGACCTTGACCTAAAGAATTTGTAATCATCATGACCGTGTTGTCATAAGCAGTATAATTTAAAAGTTTGATGACGAAATATTAAGAAATGGCAATGTTATAGCCAATGTTAAGTTTTCGTGACGAAAAAGGGGCATAACTCCATCAAATGTGACCTTGACCTAAAGAATTTGGCATCATCATGACCGTGTTGTTATAAGCAGTATAATTTGAAAGTTTGATGAAGAAATATTAAGAAATGGCAAATTTATAGCCAATGTTATTTAAGTTTTCGTGACGGACGGACGGACAAAGTGATCCCTATGTATCGCCATTTCTTCGAAAGGGCGACACAAAAAGATTATAAGAGATCGAAAACGTAAAGACACCCTACACTCCCGATTGTGCAAACTTTACTGTAGAGTCTGTAAACAACCCATAGTATACCTTAAGGATAGGCACCAGGAGTTTCTTAAGATCACACCCTGCTGAGGTTCATCCATTCATAACAATTGTGAAGACAATTATCTTATAAAACGTGATACTATCAACGCTAACTGTAAAATATGTAAAACTATTCTTATCCATGGAAACCCATTTACACTCAATGAACCTCATGTCACCACCATAGCAAGAAACCACATTAGATTATTAACTAAAACACCAGAATTCGCACAACTACCTTCCATTGAATACCAACAGTGGCAACAGGAACAAGACGCAATGCATCATCCTAAAATATCAAAACCTTAAGCATATATTTCTTGTAAAACTTCAAACATGCGATTTGGCGAGCCGGTGTAACGTTGTAAAGTGAACCCCATAGAATAATGACCCCCCCCCCCCAGGTCATTATTTTATATAAAATAATGACCCCTTTCTATAAAATACTGACTCCCCTTATAAAATATTGACCCCCCGATTTTATCTGTAAAATATTGACCCCCACCTAGCCTATTACTAACAAACTCTATATCGATTCAAGTCACTGTCGTGTTCCTATGGCTTTTATATTTGTTGTTGTTGTTGTTTCTACTGTTTTTGTTTTTTTTTGTTAATTTTTTTTTTAAAATTTTTATTGTACCAATTGATTTGTTTAATTGAATATAGGCTTATTTGATTACGAAGTTACACACTCACGCACGATTACACGCACGCATTTAGACACTAGCACAGAGACCCCCACACGCACACACTCACACGGTTACACAATTACACACTCACGCACATACTCTCACGAGATTACACATGCACACGTACGATCACACACACGTGTGCGCGCACACACTCTCGCGCATGTACGCGCAATTACTCTCACGAGATTACACGATTATTATACCAATTGATTTATTGTCTTATTGTTTATAGGCTTATTTGATTACGAAATTACGTACTCACGAACGATTAAACACACATTTAGACGCTCGCACACTCACACGGTTACACAACTACACACTCACGCACATACTCTCACGAGATTAAACACGCACAATTACACATGCGTGCGTACGCACACACGCGTGCGCGCGCACACAAGCGCGCGCTTGCACACGCAATTACTCTCACAAGATTACGCAATTATTATACCAATTGATTAATTGTCTTATTGATTATAGGCTTATTTGATTACGAAATTACGCACTCACGAACGATTACACATACATTTAGACACTCGCACAGAGGCACTTACAAACACACTCACACAGTTACACAATTAAACACTTACTCGCACAGGATTACGCATGCACACACACGCACAATCACACACACGCATGCGCGCACACACAAGTGCGAACGCACACGCAATTACTCGCATGAGATTACGCGCACACATGCACAAACACACGTGCGTGCGCACACACGCATACACGCACACACACACAGGCACGCACACACACAAATCATGCGTATACACATATAAATATAGAATAATCGGTAAAACTTATTTACAAGGCTAATTTGTAATTGTTATTGTAATATGTATGATACATTATGTTCATTGAAACATGTCCGTATATTGGCGCGCAAATTGGCGTGCAACGTAACGCATATTAATGACGTTGACGCTAATATGTTTAGTATTTCCTGTCTGTGCTGTGAAACAATGACAAAAATGTAGAAATTTTCTATAAAAGATCTTGAAAAAGGTTTTATGCCAAAACGTAGATGAAAGAGTGTAAAAACAATGTTATGTTATTTACTTTCATCCCTGATAGGATGCATTTAAACGTTATATTTCTTTATCTCTTACGAGAAAAGACTTTGACTGACTAAATGACTGACTGAATGGCTGACTGGTTCAATGATTTGTATAATCGTTTAAGTCTGCTTAAGTTAATTGTTTGTATTCATTGATAGGTGACACAGGTGCAATATACGGAGATATACAGTTAAACCTGCCTTAGCAGCCACCTGCGAATAGCAACCACCTGTCTTAAACAGCCAGTTTGAATAAGTCCTAGACTGACATTTTGTTCCCATTTTAACCTGTCTGTAACAGCCACCTGTGTAGAGCAGCCACTTTTTGTCACTCCCTTGGGTGGCTGCTAAAGACAGGTTTGACTGTATGTGATATATGCCCCCAGAGTGGACCACACTCACCTTCCCACACTCTACAACCCTAAAAACTATTTGTATACAAAATTCATGACAATTGTGTTTTATATAGAGTTCCATGAAAGACTCTGGTGTTGCAAATAGCACGACCCTGGTAGGCACCGAACTCACAACGGTGAGGGGAAAGTGATTCTCGGTCGGAGACCTTAACCATTTTTTTTCTTTCCACACAAATAGGCATCGGTAGTGGTAATCCCTGAAGCTTGGATCAATTCCGTCTAATTGCAGTCAAAAAACCTACACGTATGGACGCATGCACGGACGGGTGCCATTACTCCTCCGATTCCTATCGATGGAGATAATTAAGTGTACCATAGAGGTTTGGGTCAGGGGTCCTTATTCTATTGGGGGTCACATTTCTATGCGAGGGGTCATTTTTCTACGTGTGAGGAGTCATAATATTATGACCCCCAGTCATAATATTATGACCGCGGAGTCAATATTTTATATAAAATAATGACCGGGGGTCATTATTCTATGGGGGTCACTTTACAACGTTACACCGGCAGACGGCAAACATGGTATAAATTGCTCTCTATTGCTCTATTGCGCATTTGCGATATCAAAAGCATTTGATTTTAATTAGATTCCTTAAATTAATATTATTTATCAAATAAAGATAATATAAAGAGCTAACAATACTTTGGAAGCCAGGGGTCATTGGTGCCTACCCTCCCGGCATCAAGGCACCACCTTTACATTAAATTTTCATCAATTTCACACTTCGGATTTTTCATTGATTATTCATCTATTTAATTATTGGAATTTTAAATTTTGTTTATTCTATCATTATATATTGTTTGATATCATATTTCATACACAATACAAAAATGAACAAAGAATTACTTAGAGAATCATTATACAAAGTAGATTTTTCGAACCTTCCCACGGAAGCTAAAGGAGCTTTTATTTTCATCCTTAACTGGATATATGAAGCATCAAGACTCGGATTTCCTTTTAATTTATGGGGTATCTTTTCCCCAGATCTTTTCATGCTTTTAAAATTTATGACTATCCACAAAGATGACACCTTCCTCCTCTTTCACCCTAGAGTTATCGACAAAATTGCAACCTTCTACCAAAGAAAATACTGCCCCATTCCATATTAACACCAACCGTTCAAAATAAATGCCTCCACCAACTCGCCAAACTCCTCAAAGACAATCCCTCATCTAAGGCGGAATTAATGTGTCGAGTTGGAATCGTAGTGCTGCAATTTTTACAGAGTTCTTAGTTAGTTTACTTGTGTGATTTTGTAGACTTATACATATATATTCAATTGTTTATTGTAAATATTGTTCTTACTTTTAATATGTCCTTTAAAGTAGACCTTTTAAATATTGTATAACATGCATCTTATTTTAATATATATTTACATCAAAATGACGAGACAAATCGCATGATTCTTCCTGATCAAGCAAATATATCTTGCCCTTCTGTTACAACCTTTTCAAACATTATTAGATTTTTGAAAATAATACAAAAACCATCACCAATTATGCCACTACTCTTGGAAATTTTAAGTGCAAAAGTTATTTTCATATTGGCAGATTACTTTATTGTACACAAAATTTTCGAAGAAATTACACTCAATTATTACAATAACTTAACATTAGGACTGGTCAGCGTTTCTTACATACTTTATAGAAACACACACCGCCCAACATCCAATAATAAAACGTTTCCTCTTTTTATTCGCAGACTTTTTCTCACTTCCACGAACCCTGATAAAATTTTGACATTTTATTCCCATCCTCTGATACACTACTCAAAATACCAGAACAAAAGGTTAAAAAAGATAATAAGAGATCACAAAGTTAAGAAACCCTACACTCCCGATTGTGCAAACACCACTGTACAGTCTGTAAACAACCCATAGTATACCTTAAGGAAAGGCACCAGGTATTTCTTAAAATCACACCCTGCTGCGGTTCATCTATTCATAACAATTGTGCGGACGATTACCTTATAAAACGTGATAGTACCAACACGTCGGCACATACTTCATATCGTGCAACGATATGCTGGATCAACTAATAACAAGCTGCCATCTACATGGGCTCGCTATTTAATGTTTACAAAATTTAAGTGGAATAGTCACTGCTGCAATGAACCAGCCAAAGAACAACAGCATACACATGCATTTGATATTGCTATCAAAACTGTGAAAAGCTTTTAAGAGTGAAGCTTCATTTCTGAAGAAGGAGTTATTTCCTTTGGGTTATTGAATTAATTCCGCTGCAAGGTGGGCTAGAGTCAACTAGGTGCATAAGTCAGCATAAAGTAAATAAGCAGCAGTTTTGTTAAAGCAGTGCTAGGCTAAATAAATTATTTCTTGAACTAGCAACCTTGAACTTCAAATAATTTTGGACTTTGAATAAACAATTAACACAAGTTTCAAAAAAACAACGTGAAGTAAAACAACTACAACAACGACAACAGTCACCATACGGCGTGACAGAAAAGTGCCAACGAAAAAGGTTATTAGTGATTTGAAACTTGTTTTTTATTAATCTAGTTTATATCTGAATATGATGATCAAATGTCCTAACTACTGATACTGCTTTATATTACTAAACTCTTGTCAGTTTCTTTTTTTAATTTCTGCAGTTTGCTGTTTTTACATTTCACATTTACTTGTATTTTTGTGTAAAAAAATAAACTTGAGGACAAGTGAAACCAAATTTCAGTCCAGTGAAATCTGAAAACTGACAAGATCAAATGCGACAGAATAAACTACAACATCAGTGCAAAACATATTGCTTTTTCAATTGAAAACAGACTGAAACTGGTTTAAGCAACAAAACCGAGACCAATATCCTTTCAAGAATAATATTATATGCTATTAAGCACAGCCTCAAAACTGACAAATGATAAATTACGGTAAGCTTTAATTAAAAGACATGTAATAATATTAACAAACCTTGACCCAAGATAGATACCGAGAGGAAATATTTATCAACCTTGACCAAATCTTGGTCAACTAGAATGTGTCCTCGGACATGAATGCCCCCACTGCTACAACATTTGTAACAAAGGGCCATAACTTTGGGAAAATGATAGCCGGAAAAATCTTTTCTTTAAAATTATCTGCACATCCTGTGCCCAAGGTTATAAAACTGAGCATGGAAACCAGTCTCAAATCTAAAGCATCTGATTGGCTACAATGGCGACTGGTCGCCATTTCAGCCAATCAGATGCTTGAGATTTGAGACTGGTTTCCAATCTCAGCTGTAATAACCTTCAGCCAAGACTGATCAATTGTGCAAGTTTGAAAGAAATCCACCTCGTAGTTAAAGAGGAGTGGATGCCACAGGATTTACGGACATACAGACCAGTGCAACTCTATATGCCTCCCACTTCCTGGGGGGGATAAAAAATATAATTAATCTTAACCAAGATATTACTTTTATTTACATTATTACTTAATATTGTTGTTACTTATTATTATTATTATTATTATTATCATTATCATTATTATTAACATAAATATTAAATTTATCACCATTATAGCTATTATTCTTATTGAAGAATATTTACTGTGAGCATTGCATGAACTGGAAGAGGAAGTTATAAAGGAATGGAATTATTTATAAATTTATGTCTAGTGTAGACAGAGTAATTCAGGTACTACTCAATTATTCCTGAGTCTGGCATTGCCAGGTGATCACTTCTGGCAAATCAGTGTCCTTCCCAGAACTCTACAATGGCATTTTTATGGTAAACAGTCATTACTATACTTAAACAAATCTATAAAAAAACACCTTTAACTCTTTCCTGTATAGATACACCTTTATTGCTAGGGCGAACAGTTTAGATCCAGATCAGCCGGCACATCCATGCCATCTGTTCAGGATCTAAACTGTTCGCTTTTTGATGCATTAGGTTATTTCTGATCAAAATGCGACCAGTGCAGATCCTGATCAGATTGATTTCATTACATATTTATAAATCCAACCAAATCATACAAATACCAGATCTGTATTAACCGATTGATCGTAGCAACGACAATAAAAAGATCTCAAAATGTTCTCTTTGTTTTCCCTCTTTCTCTATCACATTAGTCCAACTGGTCGGCGTAAAATATTCAGCTTGGGTCACAAAACAGACACCGTAAAATTCCTTAATAATGCACCAGGGGGTGTTACATTTTATGAAAGGGGGAACTTATAATTTATAAGAACTATTTTTATACTTATATTAGATAGTGGAATATTGGATAACAAATATGGATTTACTAATGTTTTCCCCTAAAATAACATTGGGGGGAGGCGTTTATTACAGAATGGGCATTTAAAAGGAATTTTACGCTATATACAAAATAATTGTGATCATGAAAGACAAAACGGTCAATCATTCTCCTCTACTTATAATTATTATGATTATTATGATATTAAAGGTGGATAATCAGAAAATAGCACTCTGTTATTCTCAAAAACTATGCAATATCAAAACATTCGTAGGCTCTGAGACAATCTGTGTACTTTTGATCAGTATTTTACAACATGTTTATTTAAACACTGAAGCAGGATGGTTTAATCAGAATATTATATATATATATATATATCTATTTCTGGCATGTTCAAGTCTGCACAGCCATTTGTGATTTTAAACACACAAGACAGAAATAAAGTGATAATCCACCTTTAACATTTCAAAAAGTTGGAATTTACAAATCTTTTGAGATTTTTCTCTACGTAACCAAGCTATTCTAAAAACCTATGATGGAGGATAAAAGTCAAATTTCAACAGAGGTAAAAGAATATCAGGTGGGAAATCTATACCTTCCGGCAAAGAAAACCTCTCTGTTTCAACTGCTTCATCCATTTCTTCATTTGGAATGTCATGCTGCTTATCAAAATCTCTATCACTAGGACAAATACCCAACAAGTCTTTCTGTTCACTATGGCATGATGACTGGGCATCACCTTTAGACTTACCTTTCTCTTTTGGCTTCATTGAAATCTTTGGTTTACTTGAGATCTTTGGGGCACTTTGTATCTTTGGATTTCTTTGTTTAGATGGCTGGTCAGATTTTCTGGATTTCTTGTCATCTTTGTCTTTGGTTGTTTTTATCAAGGCCGTTGTTTTGTCTTTAGTTACTGATTCAGCTGATAATTTGGAGTCTTTTTTCTTCGCAGGCTCTATTTTGGGTCTTGATATACTGCATGGAGGCCTTGACTGTCCAAAATGACAGTCAAAGTATTCTTTAAGGGACAAAGGAGTTGTTGCTGATATTTTCTGAAAAAACAACAACAACAAAATGTTGAAAATGGAAGCCTTTTACCATAATAAAGAGCTCTACACACTCTGCTATTCAATTTTATTTTTTTTTTAAAAAAGACAAAAAAATTGCTGCTTATTAAGAGTGAATGCCAGTGTTTTAACCCTTTCCTTGATATATACACATTTTTACACCTATGCGACCAGTGTAGATCCAGATTAGCCGGCACATCTGTGCCATCTGATCAGGATCCGCACGGGTCGCATTTTGTTCAGAAATAACCTAATCAATCAAATAGCGAACAGTTTAGATCCTGATAAGACAGCACTGATGTGCTGGCTGATCTGGATCTAAACTGTTCGCCCTAGCAATAAAGGTGTATCTATACAGGAAAGGGTTAAAGAAAATACTCTGAGGTGGTTGAAACTGTTTGTGTCAAAGTTGTTTTAGTCAATACTTCAATATTGCATAGCACTTTAATGGTTAGAAAGACTTTTCTCCAGTAGCAATATGCCACTTAAGTTGAAATATGGTAAAACATATTTTCAGAAAGTCAAATATAATATTAGAACAGCTGACTGCCTATGGTTTAAAAGTCTTATATGCAACATAACAGCTTGAACTATATTGGTAAATGTTCTTCCAAGAAATGTTCCTGTTAATTTTCTCTTTTCCAGGAGGAACTTTTTGAACTTACTGTACTCTTTATTTCTGTAAACATTGAGCTGAACTCAACCCGGGGTAAGGCGGCGTGGGCAGTAATATGCATTTCTATTACTGTCCATGTACAGGCTCAATCAAACTGAGCCTGCAATATTGTCATATTTGTCGTGTTCGTCGGCTTTCAAAGTTCCCTTTTCATCGATTTCTATTATTAAGATTTTCGATCAGGTATCTAGAAGTTTACTCACCTTTTGCATACTGCTTAGCTTGGGTCTGGCCATTCTCCCTCTATTTGTCTCTATACACACATAGTTGGCATCTGGAAAGTTAAACCATTCACTGTTTAACATAAAGTTTATTAAATGTAACATGTTCTGCAAATCTGCAAACTAAGGCACAAGTGTTCCTGCTAATAGTGATTTTGAATTATGGTCATTTGCTAAGATTCCTGTCAAACATAAGTCTCAGCCTTTTTTGTAACAAATGTCCAGCATAAATTTGTTCTTCAGTAGTTACTGACAAAACTTATGTTGGACAGAAATTATTAGAATGGACCATCTCTTAGCACATTCTTACACAATTTGTGCACAACATCTGTGCCCAAGGTTATAAAACTGAGCATGGAAACCAGTCTCAAATCTCAAGCATCTGATTGGCTGAAATGGCGACCAGTCGCCATTTCAGCCTTTCAGATGCTTGAGATTTGAGACTGGTTTCCAAAATTATTTAAAATCATCCTGCAGTAGTATATTTCCCTAACAATTAAATACAAGTGACATTAACAGAATTTTTGGATATTCCTTTTTATTTTGATAATATTTCCTGTTAGCTATCTATACTTATATGATATGGTGACCACAAAAAAAGCATATGGCAGTCTCCAATTGGAAAGAAAATTTCTTCATTCAAACATATTAAAATTTCAAATAAATCATATACATTTAATAAATTAGGTCAGACTTAAAATATTCTTTGTTTCCCCATCCCGACCCAAGCAGATTTAGTATGGGTAGGTAGGTAGGTCAAAATATTTTTTTTATTTGAAATTTTTGAGATTAATAATGCACATATAGATATTCTAGGATTAACTCCAAGGGGAATGCCAACTCTCTAAAATTTAAATATATAGGTTCCAAGTTTACATGTACTATAAATGAATGCCTTTGTCGCAAAATGACCAAGTCGTCCTTGTGATAAGCCTGCCCAGGAATAGTGTTGTATAAATAATGAAATATACTTCCTTATTACTTAAAACTGAAATACAATTTAAAACAAATTTCACATTTTGACGATGACAACTTAAGGTACTGTAATTATTATTTAGAGACAGAGATATATTCAGGTGCTGATCATCTCAGTGTTGCAATAATTTTAAAATGAAACAGGACGCTCTGACTCCTTTGCAAATCAAGTGCTGAAAACAGGACAGCCAGTGATATTCCTTTGCTTTCAATTTCCCTATCACCAACAGGCTTAACAACTTCATCATCAATGTCACACATTGTTTGTGTGACAATCAACAAATTTTCTTGGATACAAAAAACGACTGGTGTCAACATTTTTAACAGAGACGCAAACAGAGTGTTCCCTGGGTTATGGACTTCGCGAAAGGCTAAAATATTGCCGATCATTCGGTCCGATGAGCAATGAAATTAAGCTTGACCATAAGAAAATCTGACTGACTGAAAAAAGACGGAGATGAAATATTTAGTTTTTGTCTTTTTTGGTACATTTGTGTAAAACAAAATTGTGAAACTTGTAATGAATTTTATTTCAGTTTTAACAAACATTCACCAAATAACCCTTAAAATACAAGTTTTTGGTTAGACCGATTTTATTTTTATACAGAATAACAAACAAAAAAATTGTTGAGATGTACATGTAATCTTAAATTTTTACGCTACTTCCGGTTTATGAAAGATAACTTTCTTCGACTGTCGATCGCCTCTCTTTCAAACGAATTCGCACTTTTATCCAATGAAACTTTGTTAGACTATTGTTTCCGTGAGATGAAAATCAACACAAGCAACAAAGCCATTTTAAATATCAAAAAAATCGAAACTGAATGGCCTAGATGCCGGCATTTGCTCTGTGTTTTGTGAAATGTCCCCAGTTTGTGCACAGAATATCCTCTGCCAACGCTAGACAGCCCAAACACCATTTTTCATTACATGGCTGTTAGATGATGTTTTCGATTTCACGATTGGACAATAAGTATTATGCAACCAATCACAAATCATTTTACTGTGATTGAAGAGAAGTAGCCAGATTTTATGAAGTAGAAAAGGTTGCTTCATTTAGATTTAAAGTCGCTGGACAGAAAGACCGAGGACATTCCACATTTTAATGGACCGAAGCGTCTGATACAGGTCTTATAACCACCGACTGCTCTAATACTTACTTGCGCTGGATTTCGTACTCAATATAATTCTAAAAAAATGCATTTTTCGTCTTCAGGTTTTTCGTACCAAATAAAAAAAATATCATTTATGTTTTGACGATAAAATTTTTCGAGTCGCACTGATTTTTTCGGGTCGGTCGTGGATGGGGAAACAAACAATATTTTATTTTAGGCCTTATACATGTATTATATTTTACCATACGCAAAAACCCCAATGTCATTCCATACGTTTGTAATGTGAGATCTCAAGCATGGGATAGGTCACTACTGACTGTCTGCTTATATGTAATGTGTAAAAGCTTTCACAAAGCTACTCGAGCAAGAAAGCATTGTGTTCTACCACAAATCTATGAATGCATTGTTATACCTTGCATGATTGATGTCTGCATGTCTTTGGAGAGCAGATCCCACTCTGCTGTGTTGGCCACCTGGTGAATGTACAGGCACAGATGCTCCTTGCATTTCTTGAACAGCACCTTCACAAACTCTTCAAACTCCTGAACAAACAAATGACATCCTACAAATTTTATGAATAAACCTGGCTGATCTGGATCTACACTGTTTGTCCACGCAAAAAATGTGTATCTAAGGAGTAAAGGTAGACTGGCTTCTGTCCCTATGTTCTGTTATATAGTCATGTCACTTACACAATGATCATCAATACCTCCAAGAAAAGCAACTCCTGCAGGTACCTTACTGATATGCATTTTACTTCCCTTATCTCCCAGAACACAGGTTCAGCATTTCAGTAAAAAAAGGGAAAATGAAATGAATAAAAAAGGAAATAATAAGTATTTCAGTGTTTTCTTTAATAAACCATCTAGCTGGTGCCAGGCTAGAGTAAACTCAATTTTCTAATAATCAAAGGTATTTCCTAATCTGTTTGCAATGTTCCAATGCAAGTCATTTGGCTATGAAAATCAATTTTAAAACTGTAAAATTTGAAATTAAGAAATTTAGAAGATTAATTTGTTTCTTCACAGGACTAAACATCTGCCCAGCTTTAAAGATTATATGACCATTTTTCCAGCCATCTGCCCAGGTGCAACATTAAAGATTAAAAGTTCACATTGCCAGCCTTCCATCCCATTTGCCTCATTAGTAAAGGTTTGTAGACATGGAAAGTATTATACTCTGATACCATTATTGTTTTTGTGGGTTTAATTTTGTATATTTCAGACTAGCATAAATTGCTGATTACAGATTAACACTTTACTCCAGGTCCCAAGGTTATAAAGCTGAGATTGGAAACCAGTCTCAAATCTCAAGCATATGATTGGCTGAAATGGCAACTGGTCGCCATTTCAGCCAATCAGATGCTTGAGATTTGAGACTGGTTTCCATGCTCAGTTTTATAACCTTGGGCACATATATATGGCTGTTATTGTGTGTGCAACCAGTGTAGATGCAGTTCAGCCTGCACATGTATCCTTTATAAATGATAATTATTTTTCAAGAAACATGTATAAAATAAAATGTAAAGTTGAAAAAACTGTCAGAATTCCCACACTTTTATACTGTAACTAATTCTACAATGACATAATGGCCGTAGGATGCCTGATCTGTATTCTCACTTTATGATTTGTAATGGTTATTATGTCACCAAAATGAGACCAGTGCAGTTCCTGATCAGACAACATGTATGTGCCAGCTGATCTGCATCTACACTGCTTGCACATGCTTAAGAATGTGTATTTATGGAGGAAAGAGTTAAGGGTTGTAAATCCCACATGTTGTTCTTATAATTTACCAGCAAATACAAACTTACCACAGAAAACTGCCTCACTTCATTTTCATCTGTTGTTTCCATTGTTTTGATCCACTTGTTGAGGGCAAGGTAAGCGTGACAGGCGTTCTCTGGTGACAATGCTTGGATGATCATACCAAAGATGTCCTCCAAAGGTTGCTGGTTAAATGCTATACCATCCTATAACATACACAATGTAGTAGCTGCAAACATTATATTTAAAGTTTGGTGATAAAATGCTTTGTCATCCTGTACCATACAGAATGTAGCTACCCGACAATTATGAAAAGATATCCTCTAGATTGAAGATGGTAAAATGCTATACCCTCCTGCAAAGGGACAGAATATAGCTAACATTTTCTCTGGAGGAAGATGGTTAAATGCTTTACCCTCCTGTTACCATAAAAAAATGGAAGAATTTGCAATACTGCAAGAAAGCTATTTCTGACTATAAGGACTGTAATACACACCAGCATCAATAATGTTCCTGTCATGTTAGTTCTCCTATTAGTTTGGCATCAGATCTAAACAGCACAACCAATTATAGGTTGTTAACATTCAAGCACTATTTGCTATACAAGGTAACATCAACTTTGGGAAAATCATACCGTCACTGCAGTCGTAATTCCCAGTTGTTTTCCCATGTTTGTATGAATTGTTTGCTGATATGATTCCATTATATTAGACACCTATCCTGTGAAACACTGATATCCCTTTGTTCCTCCGATTTAATCATATGTGTAATCAGTGTAGATCTAGATCAGTCTATACATGTTTGACTGTGTATTTTGCATGAGTGTGAAATGAAGATGGAAAAATCTGTCACCGAGGGGGAACTGTTTGGCGGAATTGAGGCTCTACCAAATGCCCCATGCAAGATGCTTTTTCTTGCATACCTTTTACTGTTCATAACATTTGTGTACATGTATACATACTAAATATTTTTCCTTATGCTGAAATATTGACGTTAACATAAAACTTATTTTCTGACGTCACTAACTTGAATAAATTTTGTCAGATACTTGAAGACATGACATCACTCATGTAGCACACGAACATTATCTTTTCCCCTATGGAAAAGATAAGATTTTCTTTCCCTGGTAAAGCACGAGGAAATAATTCAGGTATGCAAGAAAATTTTTTTGAAAAATCATATCATAATGATTTCACTATAACTGACCTTGTCAATCTTCCTGAATGTGTTCCCAGAAACAAGATTAATAAAGTTCTGACTGGCAAACTCTATGGCTGCATCCATCAACTGTGTGATCATATCAAACACTGGCTCAGTCCACCGTACTCTTGGTGTTTTCTCGTTAAGTCGTTGGCAGTCAACCAATATATCCAGCACATTGTTCAGTGCCTGCAACAGAAATCATTATATTGACTGTACTTTCCTATCCAACATCCTCTTAATCAACTTTACACAACACAAGGCTATCAGTCTGTCAAACAAATCAAGAAAATCAGCAATTTAATTGTTTTACAATCATTTAATTTATACAAAAATGTGTATGTATGACACTGACAATCTTATAGTTTGATAACAATCCTCTGCATATACATCTGCCTCAGGCAACATAAACTGACAAATGGTACTTTAAAATTTATTAATATCTCTGTTCATTTGACATTTGACAAAATACAAACATGTCCCATATCATGATTTAAGAGGTTTTAGTGAAAGGCATAAAATTTAATATCAGAAGCTATTAACGTACAATTAATATGATGATCAACCCTTCTTTCAGTTGCAATCAACTGGTTGCCATTTCAGCCAATCAGATGCTTGAGATTTGAAACTGGTTTCCATGCTCAGTTTTATAACCTTGGGGGCAGGACTGTTTATTGTTGATAAGGATGTTTTCAGAATTGTTTAAGTAAATAGGAAACACAGTAGACCCTGTTAAGATTATGCTGACGCACAGGATCTGCAATCATTGCTATTTAGCCAATATATTTCAATCTAATTTGATAATGGATAGAAGGCTTGAATATTAGAAAGATGATATTCTAGACATTAAGATTTGTTGTTGAACAAGTGGAATATGGTTTATAAGCAGACTGATCTGGGTCAACGATATGAGTGTGATCATCTTTATTAAACAGTCATGTAACTATTTTTGCTTTTTTGATTTTTAATGACAAAATCATGGCAGTAATTTATAAGTACAAGTCAGTTTTAGACTGGAATAAAAAATATAGATAGGCCATATTAATTATTGTGATGAGGGCATCAAGACAGCAGTTAAGGAAGAAATGTGCTTTTCACAAAAACACTGGAATTATGGAATAATGTGATAAAGAAAATATAAGGGAGACTTCAAATAACGACACATTAATGAAATCACAAACCACTGATAGGATTCTTTGTAAACATTTATAATAACAGTGCCCAAGGTTATAAAACTGAGCATGGAAACCAGTCTCAAATCTCAAGCATCTGATTGGCTGAAATGGCGACTGGTCGCCATTTCAGCCAATCAGATGCTTGAGATTTGAGACTGGTTTCCAATCTCAGCTTTATAACCTTCAGATCAGAATATTGAGAGGTTTGTAAATGTAATATTCGTGAAAATCTCCATGCTTGATGTGTTGTTCTTACTTTCATCAAACATGATAGCTGTTTACTGTATATTGCAATATTTTTGTGGGTATTGTGGTATTTGTGAAACTATTGTTTTGTAAGGAGAGATTTTGTGGAAACAGAATGTTAAAAACAATCAAAACAAGCAGAACATTTCCATCTTAATGGGAATTGGAAAAGTTGGGTATTATTACTATCATAGAAAGTTAACAACCACAAATACCCGACTTTCATTACTGATCAAGGAATGTTTAAAGACTACAATGAAAGAGTTTAAAAGGAATTTTACAGTATGCAGGCAGACAGCTTGAAGTCTAGTTCAACATATGTGGCTGCTTAATTCACTTAACCATGAACCTTTTACTCCAAATTGACACATTTTATTACCAAGGAGACCTGTGTAGATCCAGATCAGCTGGAACATCTGTACCGTCTGATCAGGAACTGCACTGTTCGCTTTTTGGTCAGAAATACCCTATTAAATCAAAAAGTGAACGGTGCAGATTCTGATTAGACATCACGGATGTGCCAGCTGATCTGGAGCTACACTGTTGGCAAGTGCCATTAAGGTGTATACATGGCGGAAAGAATTAACAAAGATCTGACAGTGACACCTGTTTGAAAATTGTTCTGAATTCACTCACCAAGTCGTTGACAGCACTGGACACACAGAATTCTAGAACCTCCTGTGGTAGAGTTGTCAGTCCCTTTGTTGGCCAGACCTTAACAAAGTTCTTGTTTATCCACTTGACACATTTCTCCTTCAAGGCTTCCATGTTGTACATCATGGTTAGCGTGAGAGCATCCGGTACTCCAGATATACATTCTGCACAGGGCTGAAAAGTGCACAAGTAATCTTAATTTTAATACTAATGTTTTTATAGAATTTGTTAATGACTCCCTTCTTCAGAATTTAAGGAATGAATTCCAGTAAAAGTTAATCCCAGCATATGACTATATCACTTATTGATCACAATTTAATGAATCCTAAAACAACTAGCATACACTGTTGGCCAGGAAAAAAACAAATTCTGTTAAATAATGAATGTACTGGTTGAAACTAGACAAAAACCTCAAGGCAATTTAATAAATTTGCACATAAATGGTTAATAATAAAGTTGACATTAGTTTAGCACCATTAGGATCATATTATATCTGTGCTGGCATAAGCAATCATTGACAGTTTGATGCAGCCATAAGATCAAATATATTATGGACAAGACAAAATATAACATTGCATAACTGTGTTAAGGATGGATTTGAGCTATCTAGATCTGACAGTAACTGATGCAATTAATTAACCATTGAGTCCATGCATACCCCTTTTGTCACATGGGCAATCAGTGTAGATCCAGATTAGCTGGCACATCCATGCCATCTGATCTTGGTTTGCACCATTTCATATCTTGGCCAGAAAAATGCATTATGTAAACAGTGTATATTTTGAAACAGAATTGTCCCCAAGGTTATAAAACTGAGCATGGTAACCAGTCTCAAATCTCAAGCATCTGATTGACTGAAATGGTGACTGGTCGCCATTTCAGCCAATCAGATGCTTGAGATTTGAGACTGGTTTCTATGCTTAGTTTTATAACCTTAGGCATTGATGTGCTGCAGATCTTGATCTACACTGTTCTCCCTTGCAATAAAGATTACTCTATGGAGTAAAGGGTTCAATTGTTAACCCTTTGTAGAAACAGCAACACTAACAATATCAAATTAATCAAATTAAATGGAAATCACTGCAGTAGACTTGGTATTGCTCCACAATGCACACTTACCCTGTGGAAGAAATGACAGTACTCCATGTTGAGATTAAATGTGACCACTTCCTTCAATCCTTCTATACCATACATGTCAGCTATCATCATGAGGCCCCCGAGGGAGCATGAGGGGTCGACCTGAATCACTCCCCCATACAGGTACAGTAATGTCTGCTTCAGAGTCTCAGGCTGTATGCTGTAAATATAGCACTACACTCCTTAACCCATTCCTTGATAAATAGGCATTTTTGCGCATGTGCGACCAGTGTAGATCCAGATCAGCCAGCATATCCATGCCGTCTGATCAGGATCTGCACTGGTCGCATTTTGGTCAGAAATAGCCTAAAGAATAAAAAAGCGAACAGTTTAGATCCTGATCAGACGGCACGGATGTGCCGGCTGATCTGGATCTAAACTGTTTGCCATAGCAATAAAGGTGTATCTATACAGGAAAGGGATAAGCCTTAAGGAGATTTTGTGTTGCATCCCCTGATCAGCTATCTTTTATTATATTCAATGTTAGTTGCCACCTCTAGCTATTAATATTTTTTCTTAGGCCAAATCTGCCAGTCAGGGAATAGAGGCAAATTAACTTAAACATTGGCACTGTTGTTTGTTAGATGATCTAAACTGGTCTTTATTCAGTAAAATAAAATTGTGTAAAACATCCCCATGTACAATGAATAAACTAGCTTCAATCAGACAAAGAAATATCCATACATTTGTTTCAGCTGGCTAAAAATTCATGTAATATGTGCCCAAGGTTATAAAACTGAGCATGGAAACTAGTTTCAAATCACAAGCATCGGATTGGCTGAAATGGCGACCAGTCCATACCTGCCATTTTCTGGAAAGCATTCCAGGGGATTTGGTTCAAAATTCTAGGGGATTCTGATATAACTCCAGGGGATTTTTTAACGCGGCTTATCAAGCGGAATTTACTAGAAACTAAACTTAGATGCAATATTAAATATACTTATCCTCATTTATTTAAACAATATTTTTATTATGTTTTTTTTTGTAACAGGGTGTCAGCACATAATTAAACTATATAAAACAAACACTATATGAACAGTCTGAGAAACTCTCATGTGCATAGCACAGACTAACATCAGTTAGAACAATTATTTAAGTTAACTAACATGGACTTGGATGTTATTAACTTGCTGCAGATGCTGAGTTCGAACGCTCAACATATGGTCTCTGCAGTCAAACCAGATCAGGAGTCCGTCTGGATCTTTCTAAGTATGCTAAGGGGGTTTGTTTAGGAAAGTCTTTGTGTATTTACATTATAATTTCTATTTTCTGTTCAAAATCCCCATGAAAATTAAATATTGCTGCCCAAAAATTGTGTTCAAGCAACACTACTGAATCTGGATCCATCCCTGAATATATCAAATGTTGCAGCTTGGCTATTATATTTTTATTCCAAGGATGCAAGAATCAGCTTGACTGGTCATTTCTTCCTACTTTGTAATTAAAAAAATATTTGCCAACGTGCCTAAACGTTAATTGTTGGTCAAAAGACAAATAATTTGTATCCGAAAGTGTCCCATTATCCGGATACACACATATTTTGGACATCATAAAAAAACCTTCAATCCTTAAACAAGTCCTCTAATAGTACATAAAACAGACGGTATACTTGTGATTTCATTCACACCTATGCAAAAAATCAATTATCCAATAAACAATCCTATTAAGTGTCAATTCTCACTAAATAATTGATAATCCTCTCGGTGACACTAATTAGACGAATTCAGAACGTTTTGACACAACCGTTAGGAGTCAGAGATACGTAACGGTGTATTCGGCGTTTAGACAAATGTCTGATGAGAGCGACAAAGATGCATTTTTATAACTTTTTTCTTAACTTTTGTTAATTCCGGGGGATTTTTGTCTCCCTCCGGGGGGCCAGGGCATGGCTCTAAATTCCGGGGGATTTTTCCCCTGCCGGGGGATATGGCAGGTATGCCAGTCACCATTTCAGCCAATCAGATGCTTGAGATTTGAGACTGGTTTCCAATCTCAGCTTTATAACCTTCAGCCCTGGTAATTAAGTTTATAGGCTACACCTTGTTAACACGGAGATCTAGCCCCTGGCAACCTAATCAATAGTCTGAACTGTCATCATACAACAACAATCTGCTGCTTGTTTCACTAATTACTAATTAGCATTACAGGTTTACTCATCTGCCAAATATGTTGTTACAGCAGGGACAAACACCCTTTCATTATATCTGACTTCAAACCATATTTTTAAAGAAAGTCAAATTTAATAAAAAGATAAATCACATTTTTTAATTTATATTTTTCAATTTATTGTAGATTCAATAACAATTTACACTTACCCTGGTTCAATTTGTTCAATAATTTCAAAGGGTGATTTGAAGCTTTTACAAATAAAGACCAAGGTATCACAAGTTAACAGAAGATAAACTGAACAATTGTTTGTGCACTGAACTGAACCTACACAAGGGTCAAACATTAACTGACCCATCTGTTGCCAGGGGATGATCCTATCAACCATAAAATCTTTAAACACAGATTGTATCACATATGTGACCAGTGTAGTCTTTGCAGTCTAAGACATCTCTACAGTATTTACTATTTAGTCAATGAATATTAAATAACTCCCCAAGCAAATTTAATGGATAAGTCAATATCCAAGAAAAGCCAGTCTTTTTACAAACATTCAGAATGTAGTCATAAAATGCCTAATATTAACACTAAACAAAAGTGATGCAATTAACTTTATTAGAGATCCTGAATGTAATGCAAATAACAACATACCCTTCCAGTATGATAGAGTCCTCTGTACTTTCCCTCCATGAGCCTCCCAGCATAGCAGCAAAGTAAGATGATCTGGCCGCAAGAATACATCTGAAAAATCCAGTACAACATCGATGCAGCTACCCGAGCAGAATATATATCGCATGTACTTTCCCCTCACATCAAATAAGGATAAAAAGTTCATGTATAATTAACAGCCTCTAGCTTGTTAACAAATACATGTACAACCAAAGACAAATCATTAGCAAACATAAACATAATTCACTAAATAAGATAAATTACTTGTAAATCTTAAATTTATGTTAATAGACTATAACAACAATACATCATTTAAACTCACTGATTTAAATGCACATAATGATAAAAGCAACAAACCTCCAGCCTTCTCTACAACCTCACACTCAACAATGGCTGATGAAGTGAATACATTACCTCTATAAACTAATACACTGACTGCACATGTGATCAATCAATAACAGATCAGAGAACCTTCAGTTTCCAAATCAGGGCATATAATGAGTACCTGGGTATCAGTTGATTATCAGGAGAGCTCAATATATCAGCAAGCCTTTCAATGCCAATTAGCACTGTTCACTCTTTGATTAATTAGCTTATTTCTGGCCTAACATTGCCAGTTAGCTTGCCTGGATTCCAGGTGATGAGGCCAGACTTAAAATATTCTTTGTTTCCCCATTCCGAATCAAGGAGATAAAGTATGGGTAGATAGGTAGGTCAAAATATTTTTTATTTAAAATGTTTCAGAATAATGATCCACATATAAATATTCTAGGAATAACTCCAAGGAGAATTTCAACACTCTTAATATTAAAATAGGAACCAAGTTAACATGCATTATATAATTATGTAGATGAATGCCTTTCTGCAAAATACCAAGTCATCCGGTTTCGTAATCAAACTGATTCCAAATATATGCATTTTTCGTCTCCAGGTTTTTGTACCAAATAAAAAAATATCATTAAGGTTTCGGCGATAAAATTTTTCGGGTCGTGCCGATTTTTTCGGGTCGGTCGTGGATGGGGAAACAAACAATATTTTATTTTAGGCCTGATGTATTTTGTTTCTTTCATTCCAACTGTTAATGTTAAGCCAGTCTACATTCCTCACTGAACTTCGATAATACAGTAGGATAGAAAATAGACTCGCTACAATAAGCATTTTCAGGGCTTTTCATCAGAAAATTGGGAAGAGGCCCTGGCCTTTTAAATAGGGAAATTTATATGTGATAATTGTTAATTTTGGGAAAACAAAATTCATTAAAAATAAGTACTAGTTGATAAATTTGAATCGTAAAAAGTATTTTCAACTTAAATTTAATTTTTTAAAGCACTTTATTTTTCAAAATTCAATTTTCAAACTCCCTTCAGAGGATTTGATCTATTTTTGGACATCTTACCTAGCATTTTGGGAACAATCTTTGCCACAGTTGGGAAAAAAATACTATAGTTTTGGTTTGGGAAGGGGCCTTATACATAAAAAGCCCTGGTTTGGATGCATAAAAAATCAAAGACAAACAAACTTATAAATCAGACTAGTGGCTAGTCTACCTTGTGAAGGTACAAAGCAATAAAACCAGTCATTAAGTACATAACAATAAGAGACATAACTTGTTAAGTAAATACAGTATAACTTCTTATAAAATATAAGGGGACATTACCAAACGCACCATAATATTCTGGTGGAGTACGATCCCATGTCAAATACGCCCCAAAACGCGCAATACGGACCATATCTAAGGAGTTTGGGAGGTAAACGCCCAGAGATTCCCTCTGACTACTTTGTCACCCCCATCCAGACAAAGCGGAGGAGACTGAATTTATCTGAAGTTGAAATCCCACCACCACAACCGGAAGTACCAATCATTGAACAACAACCAGTCTTGGAAGTACCAGTTGACAATTCTGTCATGGCTTCAAACATTAAGATGGAGTCTTTCTACGGAAATCCTGGAGATAGGGCTGAATTTTGGTACCAGGACTTTACCAATTTTTGTGAAATTCATAACTACAGTGAAGAAAAGAGAAAGCAGACATTGCCTTTCTACCTTCAAGGCCATGCCAAAGAGTGGGCCAGATCTCTTCCTGCAGAGGTACGACGGAACCCAAATGAATTTCTGGAGCAGTTTCTCCAGAGGTTTGATGGAACCGATGGAACCATGAATATATCCTCAATAAGACAACAGCCTGGAGAATCTGTTACCAACTATTTCACGAGGTTTCTATCTGCAACCAATAGCAGGGAGTTGCCACAGATGTTCTTGGTTAATCTTCTGTGTGATGGACTCGAACCAGCCATTAAAAGGGTGGTCATGCCACAAGAATTGAAAACTTTGGAGTCCGTTAGATTAGCTGCACTTAGGGCTGAAAGGACTTTGCTGGAAAGTGCCTCAACTCCAGCACCAATAATGGCAATGCACACCAGCATTGACAATCTTACACAGAAGCTGGATATGCTTACAGACTTTCTTATTCAAAGAGAATCAAATGCACAGCCGCAACAACAGCCACAGCCACCCAACACATGGAGTCGGAAAAAACATCGAAGCCAACAGCACCAGCAACAGAATGGAACAGAACCCCAGTCTGCAACAAGTAAGAATTTTTCTGGTGCTATTTCTCACAAAGAAAAATCTCATGATTGTAAGATTTGTAATAAGAAAGGCCATTTTGAGCAAAACTGCCCTTTAATCCCTCTTGTGAAACCATATGCTCAGCATCTTCTAAATATGCAATAGGGACTCGCGCCTGTTCATGGGCCAGAGTCTGTGAATGGGCACAAAGGCAAAACTGAAAACGATCAAACTGACAGTGCTTCTAAATCAAATTTTTGTTCTCGAACAACTCAAACTAAAGAAATTTCTCATTCAGATGATTTTGGCAAAATTCAAAATATTGAGGAGGAATCTGAAATTTTTTGTGAGGTTGAAAGTGTAAATACACAAAATTTTGAACATTCAACTCCTGAATCTATTTCATTGGTGACTCCTTTGCACAAAAACACAATATTAGTCAAAATTTTACATACTAAAACAACTGCTCTAGTCGACACAGGAGCTAGCATTTCCTGTATTTCCAAAAGGTTAATTGATAAAATTGGTATGAAAATTTCTGCCTTAGAACCCTCAAAATTCCAGCAAGTCATGGGTGTAGGTGGTGAGATCCAAAATGTGCTAGGCCAAATTGAAATACCAGTTGTCATTTCAGGTCTTTGTTTTACATACAAATTTCATGTGCTAGAAAATGTACATCATTCTTTAATATTAGGAATAGATTTTTTATATGACAATCAGTGCTTTGTAAACTTAGGCAACGGTACTCTTTACCTTAAAGACCAGTTAGCGTCAGCTCAGCTTAAGGTAACTTCAGGTACTGCGAAAACTGACAGACCCATATGCATTCAGGCAAGACAAGAATTAGAAATACCTGTTACTATTTCCAGGTCTAGAAAAAATGAAATTGCTCTATTAGAACCTGTGCCAATCAATAAAAATATCCAAATTGCTAGGTGTCTCGTCAAAATTAGCAAGTCAAATAAATCAAAAACAAATATGGCTGCTATTCGCATTATGAACCCTACAAATGAGGATATTCATTTACCGATTAATACCGTAATTGCCTCAGTGAGCACAATAGACTCAGAATTTGTTGTTGAGTTAAATGATATCACTCCAGAATCAAGTGCTACTGTAAACTCAATTTCTACAGAAAAATCTCAAAATACTGATAAACTCAAATTCAATATCTCAAACTCAAACTTAACCCCTAAACAAGCCTCAAAATTGCAAAATTTGCTGTATTCAAATAAAGATGTATTTTCAACATCATTAGCAGATATAGGTAAAACAAATGTCTTTCAACATCGCATTGAAACAGAGCCAAATGCTAAGCCAGTCCATATGCAATGTTATAGACAAGGTCCTATAAAAAATGCTGAGATCGAGCGTCAAACTAAGGACATGTTAGAGCAAGACATTATAAGCCCCTCAACTTCTGTTTGGCATTCTCCAGTGGTGTTAGTCAAAAAGAAAGACAACACATGGAGATTTGCTGTAGATTATAGGAAGCTCAATAAAATAACAATTCCTATATCACATCCATTGCCCAGACTTGAGGATGTCTTTGACTGTATCGGTGAATCTCAGGCAACCATCTTCTCAACATTAGATCTCAACTCTGCATACTTCCAAATTGCCCTAGACCCAGAAACAAAGCACAAGGCCGCCTTTATTACCCAGGACGGTGTCTTTGAGTTCAATCGGATGCCCTTTGGCTTACGAAACGCGCCGATGTCATTTCAGATGTGTATGGCGCACGTGCTACGGGGTCTACACTGGAAATTTGTCCTCTGTTATATAGATGATATTCTTTTGTTCAGTAAAAATTTTGAAGAGCATTTAGATCATTTAAATCAAGTTTTCACAAAATTAAGAGAGGCAAATTTAACTTTGAAACCTGAAAAATGTCAATTTGGATTGGATAAAGTAATGTATTTAGGCCACATCTTATCAAAAGATGGTGTCTCAGTAGACACAGAAAAAACTGAAAAAGTTAGGACATTTCCAGTGCCTAAATCTCAAAAAGAATTGAAAAGTTTCTTAGGACTCTGTAACTATTACAGACGTTTTGTAAATGGGTTTGCAAAAATTACCACCCCACTTAATAAATTGTTAAAAGGTGACAAAAAGGGTAATTTCAAACCAGGTGACTGGACAGATGACTGCCAGTCAGCATTTCAAACACTGAAAGATGCCTTAACATCAGCCCCTATCTTAGGATTTCCTAACATGAACAAGAGATTTATCTTATCCACTGATGCCTCAGGCTCAGCAATAGGATACATATTAGGCCAGTTAGATGATGAAGGCAAGGAATATGTCATTGCTTATGGTGGTAGATCTCTTTCCAATGCTGAAAGAAAATGGTCAGTTACGGATCAGGAATGTCTTGCAGTGATTGAGGGAATCAAAGCCTACAAACATTACTTGTCAAATGCAGAATTTACTGTGTACACAGACCATAAGGCATTATCATATTTACTTGGATTAAAGGATCCTACAGGTAGACTCAAGGACCATCATTTCTTGTATTAACCCAAAAGTATTCTGTGCCCAAGATCATAAAACTAAATCTGGAGATCAGTCTCAAATCTCAAGCATCTGATTAGCTGAAATGGCGACCAGTCGCCATTTCAGCCAATCAGATGCTTGAGATTTGAGACTGATCTCAAAACTTAGTTTTATGATCTTGGGCCCTGATGATCACCATCTTATAACCCTTCAATTAGTTAGCCACAGTTTGTTATGCCTGAAGAGACAAAATCCTGTGTCCAACGTTATAAAGCTGAGCATGGAAACCAGTCTCAAATCTCAAGCATCTGATTGGCTAAAATGGCAACTGGTCGCCATTTCAGCCAATCAAATGCTTGAGATTTGAGACTGGTTTCCAATCTCAGCTTTATAACCTTCAGGCCTGGATGTTCCATAGTGTGTAATTGTCTATTAAATTTTGTTTATTTGTTAATCCTTTACTCCATAGATACACCTTTATCACGAGGGCAAATAGTGTAAATCCAGATCAACAAGTCGTCGGTGCCTTCTGATCAGGATCTGAATGTTTGCCTTTATATTTATTAGGTTATTTCTGACCAAATTGTGACCAGTGCAGATCCAGATAAGATCTCCAGTTTCAGAATTTGAATATTATATAAATAAATATTACTATAACCAGAGTAAATAGGAGTTCCACTAGCGTTTGGTCATTTTTAGTGGTTTCTTACAAATAATAGACAAAATATCCCATATTTAAAGACCAAATGACTCTTCAGATAAATAGGGGTCATAATGAGACTTTTATTAATTTCAAGTCAGAGGGTCATCTGCTGGTTGAAATGGAACCCATGGTTATCAACAGTATACCAAATTATCTTACAATTTATAACATCTGAAAGGTTTTGTAGATTCCCTGGTCAGATCCTACTCAAATGCACAGAGTCACAATATATATTTTATCTCACAATATATTAAATTTTTTTCAGTAGACTAGTAACTAGACTAAATTGAATAGATACCTCAGATGTGATGCTTGTTATATACTGTTTCCCCTAAGCAGGTACTTTCTTTTTAATTCCACATTTCTTTCATCGTTCAAATCCTGTCGCACAGTTTATTTATTACTCTTTTAAGAAAAGCTAATTCAGGCTAAAATTTTGCTTGCCCTAAATTTTGTGCTTTTTACCTAATGAAAAATATATGACAATTAAACCCTCACCAAATATAATGACACTACACCAAGTAAAGCAATATCTTGGAGAACACTGCATGTCTACAAAAGAATTATGAAAGGGGTGCCATTTGATTTCCAAAAAAACGAACTTCGAAAATAAAATAGACTTAACCTATGAGCTGGAAACCTAAGCAGCTCTTAAGGGCACAATCTAATTTAAAAGTTGAGAATCTTTAGCCAATAACTTCAAGCAAACAATTATACAACTTACTTATGAGCTGGGAACCTTGAGCCACTAACTTCAAGCAAACAATTATACAACTTACTTATGAGCTGGGAACCTTGAGCCACTAACTTCAAGCAAACAATTATACAACTTACTTATGAGCCGGGAACCTTGAGCCACTAACTTCAAGAAAACAATCATACAACTTACTTATGAGCTGGGAACCTTGAGCCACTAACTTCAAGAACACAGTCACAGCATTGTTTGTTCACTAACAACCACAGCAGATCTTCTCCTAGCTGACTGCATGGCCTGATGGCTGTATTCAGGCCGTATTCTTTTTCAACCTGATCTTGTAAACTTCCTGAACGGTTGGTGCTATTAATGCTGAACAAGTTTGGTGTTTCCAATTCTTTTTGTCTAATATCACTAGAGTGACAAATGTTAGTTTCAGATTCTGAATTGTTTTTAACTGTAAGCCTTCCAGTTGACTCATAATTGTTTGCATTAACATTTTTGCCATCACCATTTAATATCACTGCATGTGTTTGTTCAACAGGTGAATCTGATTCTGTCAGAAAACCTGTATTTTCTTGTGAGGATCTCAAAATAGCTTTCGCCTCATTCAACACTTTTTGTACAATTGTTTCCGCTAGTTTGTACACATTCTCATCACTATGTTTCTGACTACAGCACACACTGTCTCTTGGTTCACTGCATTTACAAGAAGAGTCAGAGTTGCAGTCCTCTGTTTGTTCTCTAATATTATCACAGACTGAAGATCTATCCTTTCTTTCCTCACACAGTGAAGAGTCTCCATAAGACTGGTTCACTTTTTGATTGCTGACTTCTAACTTGACTAGATCTAGACTGGTGTTTGTGATATTTTCAGAGATCACATGTAGATCTTCTCTATATCTCTGTGTTGTATAACTGAGATCATGGGTGAGACTAGACTGTGCAGCATTTATTCCTCCAGGACATGCACTGGAATCAGGTAATGCTTGGGAACTAGTGTTTCGGAGGTAGCTTTCTATCTTGGCCAAAGTGGAAGTAATGTCATCATCCGTGTACAATGCCCTGCAAATAAAGGATGTAGAAATTGATTTATATACTTCTAATAGAACATGTATGACTGCCAAACATTAATCCTATCATCCAAACAGGGTTAACAATAGTCTATGAACCATTGCCCAAGGTTATAAAACTGAGCATGGAAACCAGTCTCAAATCTCAAGCATCTGATTGGCTGAAATGGCGACCAGTTGCCATTTCAGCCAATCAGATGCTTGAGATTTGAGACTGGTTTCCAAACTCAGTTTTATAACCTTCAGACCAGGACGAGGTCTACCCTAGTTCCTGTTGTGCAGACTGTGCCTATTCTTTTGCCCATCGTAAGTTTAAAATCAACAGCAAAATTCTGCAAGCAAACAATCATGCAAAACAATTCCTTTAGTTACTTACTGTTATTCTTTCTTGAAATCAAGTTACAATGTTATGTGACTGTAATGGCACACATGTCTGTAAATCCAACTCAGCTTTACAACTGAAAGGCAGATGTTGGTAAGGATATTATTTCCTCTTGGTGGATTACTTCTGAGAACTAGCTCCAATGAGCTCTAATGATTGTTTTACTAAAACTTTTAGGCTTTACTCACCTGAAACATTCCACAGCATCTGTTTTATGTGAGTTGGTTGCTATAGTAACCCTTTCAGCTTTCCAATCAGAAGTCAGGTACTTCATCAGCTCAGAGCTTCTGGAATTATAAGAACAAGAAGGTAATAAATCAATAACAGCTCAAGGCTACCAGACAAAGAAAACATGAGTTTACTGCTAATGTTTTTATAGCAATAGGAACAACAAGCAGTGAACCCTTATTTGGACCAGACAATTGTGCTCCCTTCTCTGGGTCTACACTGCTGTCAAATGTAGATAAATTTGGTTCAAGGAAATAAATAGTTAACCATCTCATACTTAAGACTTGCATTAAAACAGCTGGGGCCTGTAGACCCTAGAATTAAATCCTATGTATGTATATATGCAGGAAAGGGTTACAATAATGAGTAATGGTTATTCCATGCCAACTTTGATACTGCTTAAGCTAAGCAATGCTGGCTCATTGCTTATAGAATCTTGAAAAATAAAAATAATATAAGTAACTGATAATGCTTCTAAGGAAATGTGAATGTTCACCTGAACAAGCAAATAAGCAGTACCGGTATAATGGTAAATTATTCATGAAGATGATTCATTTCAAATTCTTAATTTATTGACTTTTTTTTCCTTTTTATAATTTAATTCATAAAGTTTACTATAAATGGTGTAACCCCGTAAGTGTTATGGGTTTTTATAAAATTTACTAAGTAGGCTTTCATAACCGGACAAAAATCATAATCGATCATCGAAAATAATCGAACAACCCTTTTCGATCAATTATATAATCGAAGCATTTACAATAACTATGTCCATGCTTTAATAAAGAAGAATTTTATTTATATGTAACCAGGGTCTATTTTTAACAATCCATTCCATCACATTCCATCAGTCATTATTTGTTTACTGTCATGTCCTAGATACTGTCCTGTCTTGTCCTAGTTATTGTCCTGTCAATTGTGTGTTAAATATACTCAACAAAAAAAGAAACCTGACACTGTAACTTTGAATAAGTATGAGGTGCATATTCAAAATCTATATATTTTTGCACCATCCAAAAGAAAATAACCACTGAATCACTTGTTTCATGCACCAAAAATATCAAAATGCATAATTAAGTTCAAAACATGCACAATTTTTATTACATACCACAATTCAATTAGCTTTAAATCTGATTCCAGGAAAATACACCAAATATAAAGTGTCAGGTTTCTATTTTTGTTGAGTATATATCTTAATTATGTCATATGACTTGTAAAACTGGTTTGAGTGTGATGTATGCATGAGTGAATGGGTGGTCACATGACATTTCCCATTTTTTTTAGTTTTCTTGCTTTTTTTTACCTAATTCCTTAGGCAGTCACTCATTTGTCTCTGTTGAGACAGGTTGAAAAACCAATCTTAAAACTCTAGCAATAACTCTTCAAAGAGATTATTAGCATTCATTTTTTGTGTTCAGCAGTTCTGGTAAGTTTGTTTAAGGTTTTAGAACTATTATTTCCGCCAAACATCACTAATTCGTTATTTCCGAACGCCGATTCATACGTTTCCGGTTGATACTATTTTTCATAAAAGGAGTCTACTCTTTAGCTGTTTTCCGCGATTATGACGTCAATAATAACTTAATCAAATAATAACGAAGTGCGGATATAAAATTGATGTAAAGTAAACAAATATTTTCATAACAAATACTCAAAATAAGTCTATAGACGAACAACACTCAGTAATGAATAGAGCTTATATGAAATTGATCTTCGTTTGATTAATCCTCTGTGGCTAAATGGTAACGCTCAGGACTCTTCATTTTGACAGACCCGGTTCAATCCTCGGGAGAGGAACCTTTTTTTTCCCTTTTTCTTCTTTTTTTTAAAAATTATTGTGAGGAAATTTTTGGAGAAAATAGTATAATCAATAGGTTTAAAATTCGGAAATAATTGTTATTATTCTTCATCTTCATTTAGTAGCCATGAAAACTGAAATATTGTAATGATATTATTACAAAATACTGACTCTTTTATAATACAGCAACAGAATCATGATATGAAACTAAAATGATTATGGAATCTGTACTTTCATTTAGGAAAATGTTGCTATTATATTGTTTCTATAATTGAACAGTAATTTTGTGATACTTGTCTTATAAAGCTAATTTTATGTGTTTACACGATGATTTTTTCCTTAAAAAGAATGCTTTGGTTGCTATGGTTACGGTTGCCAAAATTACTTTTTTGAGGTTAAATTTTAACCAGCATAGCTGATTGCTTGCGTATTTCTTGTTTTTAATTTTTGCAGATCGGAAAAATGTGCATTTCCGAAAAATACTCATAATTTGTTATATTAATGCATATAATTTTCTATTTTGCAAAAAAAAATTCAAAATGATATTGTTAAGAATCTTCTGCTTAAGGCATCCCAAAACACACAAGAAATTCTTTAGAGGGGAATTTGTTTAAAAAAAAAGGAAAAAAATTAATTGGGGACGGGAATGAGGTAAAAATTTGGTGCCTACCATCGTGAAATGAGGGCCCTGTATAGAACTCCTGTATTATCACAAAAGTATATCATGTATTTTCTGGTATGATTTAGCATTTACATGAAATACACTTTAAGCCCACAGGCTGCATGTATTTTAATTTGTAACCGTATCTGATATTATCATAGGGTGTAGGCTGCAGGTACAGGAGTCTTTTGATGAAATACTTAGTGGGAGAACATATTCCAAAGCTTATTTAAAACTGATTGGAATAGGACATGTACTTTCAAAGTTATAGGCAACATAAAGTTTCATATTAAAGTTGCATTTGAAAGGGACATGACTCAAAAAATAGTGAAACAAGAGTTATCATTCTTGTTGTAACTGATGTTCAGGGTTCATACAGATTTGGTAAAATAAAATTCCAGGACTTTTCCAGGACTTTTCCAGGACAAAAAAGTAATTTTCAAGGACAAAAACATCATGTAATTACGCAGTTACAATTATAATTATCTGATACATACTCTTTACAACTGTTTCAAAGAAGATAATTTGTCGATAATTTTATCACACACGCTACAAATTGCTTTTGTTTTGTCGGCCTTAAATGGTCGGATCCACGTCTGATAAACGGCATTGCTCTCCCACTCAGGGTTGTACACACATTTCCTTCTAGAACTCATAATCACTCGTCGGTGAAAATGCAGATGAATTTTTTCTACCGTGCACGCTTTTCAGTGACGTCACGCGATGGTTGCCCAGACCCAGACCAGACTCCGGAAAATAACGATTAGGTACGGAAATCTTCGCTCGTTTCATTTAATGACAAGTCGGTATTAATTTAACCCCGGCATTTCGCAGCTTACTGACAAGTTGTCGTTCGTACGACAATTCTGGCGATCTACGATGTATGCATTCGACATTTTACACGTCTTGATTTTGCTGGTTGAAAATTCAAGGACATTTTTCATTTTTCAAGCGGTTTTCACATTTTTTCAGTACAATTCCAGGACAAAATCCGGAAATTTCGTTTTTCAGGACATTTCCAGGACAGATGTTGAATTCAAGGACTTTTCCAGGTCTGTACGGACCCTGGATGTTGCTGTTCATGACGACGATATATTCCAAGTATGAAGTGAATTGGACATGTACTTTTAAAGTAATAGGCAACATAAAGTTTCATGTTAAAGTTGCATTTGAAAAGGGGCATAACTCAAAAATAGTCAAACAGGAGTTATCATTCATGTTGTAACTGATGTTGTCGTTCATGATGATGATATATTCCAAGTATGAAGTGAATAGGACAAGTACTAACACAGTTGAAGGCAACATTAAGTTTCATGTTAAGTAGTTATCATTCTTGTTGAAACCGATGTTGATGTTTATGATGATGATATATTCCAAGTATGAAGTGAATAGGACATATACTTTCAAAGTTAAAGGCATCATTAAGTTTCATGTTAAAGTTGCATTTGAAAGGGGCATAACTCAAAAATAGTCAAACAGGAGTTATCATTCTTGTTGTAACCAATGTTGATGTTTATGATGATGTTATATTCCAAATATGAAGTGAATAGGACATATACTTTCAAAGTTAAAGGCAACATTAAGTTTCATGTTAAAGTTGCATTTGAAAGGGGCATACCTCAAAAATAGTCAAACAGGAGTTATCATTCTTGTTGTAACCGATGTTGCTGTTAATGACGATGATATATTCCAAGTATGAAGTGAATAGGACATGTACTTTCAAAGTTATAGGCAACATTAAGTTTCATGTTAAAGTTGCATTTGAAAGGGGCATAACTCAAAAAATAGTTAAACAGGAGATATCATTCTTGTTGTTACCGATGTTGCTGTTCATGATGATGATATATTCCAAGTATGAAGTGAATAGGATAAGTACTTTCAAAGTTATAGGCAACATTAAGTTTCATGTTAAAGCTTGGGGACTACCGGACGCCGCCGATGCCGACGGACAATAGGATCCCTATGTGTCTACCTGCTATCGCAGGCGACACAAAAATGAGACGAAAAGTCTTCAAGTTGTTGAAATGAAGAGCGCAGTAGTAAAAATATAGCGCGGTATTCAATTGAAATCCATGCAGAAGTTGCATAGAAGTAGCACGGAAACTAATACTACTCTATATGCATAGCGCATAACTTATCGAAGGGCCATAACTCTGTGTTAAACAGTCTGATGGGAACAAGACAACAACTAGACGTTTTTTGTGAAAAACGCATGTCTCCCCCCTGCGCCCCACCCCCCCTGCGCCCAGACCCCTGTGACCTTGACCTTTGACCTACTGATCCCATAATCAATAGGGTTCTTCTACTCAATAAGGGCTATTACCCTATTTAGTTTGAATGCTCTGGGTCAAGCGGTACTCCGGTAATTGACCGGATACAGTTTTTACTCTTCGGGGCCCCTGTGACCTTGACCTTTGACCTACTGACCCCAAAATCAATAGGAGTCCTCTACTCAATAAGGACATCAATCGTATGAAGTTTGAATGGTCTGGGTAAAATAGAACTCCTATTGAGTGGAAACGGTTTTCACTCTTCAGGCCCTTGTGACCTTGACCTTTGACCTACTGACCCCAAAATCAATAGGGTTTTTCTAGTCAAAAAGGGCTATCAACCTATGAAGTTTGAAGTCCCTGGGTCAAAGGGTACTCAAGTTATGGAGCAGAAACAGTTTTCACTCTTCGGGCCCCTGTGACCTTGACCTTTGACCTACTGACATCAAAATCAACAGGGTTCTTCTACTCAATAAGGGCTGTCATCCTATGAAGTTTGAAGGCTCTGGGTCAAAGGGTACTTGAATTATTGAGCTGAAACGGTTTTCACTCTTCGGGCCCCTGTGACCTTGACCTTTGACCTACTCACCCCAAAATCAGTAGGGTTCTTCTACTCAATAAGGGCTATCACCCTATGAAGTTTGAAGGCTCTGGGTCAAAGGGTACTCAAATTATTGAGCGGAAACGGTTTTCACTCTTCGGGCCCCTGTGACCTTGACCTTTGACCTACTGACCCCAAAATCATTAGGGTTCTTCTACTCAATAAGGGCTGTCATCCTATGAAGTTTGAAGGCTCTGGGTCAAAAGGTACTTGAGTTATTGAGGGGAAACGGTTTTCACTCTTCGGGTCACTGTGACCTTGACCTTTGACCTACTGACCCCAAAATCAAAAGGGTTCTTCTACTCAATAAGGGCTATCATCCTATATAGTTTAGAGGCTCTGGGTCAAAGGGTACTTGAGTTATTGAGCGGAAACGGTTTTCACTCTTTGGGTCACTGTGACCTTGACCTTTGACCTACTGACCCCAAAATCAATAGGGTTCTTCTACTCAATAAGGGCTATCACCCTATGAAGTTTGAAGGCTCTGGGTCAAAGGGTACTCAAGTTATTGAGCGGAAACGAAGTGTGACAGACAGACAGGGCAAAAACAATATGTCTCCCCCAGAGCGGGGGAGACATAATATGGGCATCTTGTCTTGGTATTGATGGTTTCCATAGTTTCCTGCTGAGAAATAGCAAGGAAACAAATACTGCTCTACATGCAAAATGCATAACTTATCAAAGGGCCATAACTCTGTGTTAAAGGGTCTGACTGAAACAAGATGACAATATGCGCATCTCCTGTTTGTATTAAAGGTTTCCAGAAACATTCATTGAAATCCATCTAGTAGCTGCAGAGAAATAGTGCAGAAAAAAATACTGCTGTATATGCATAATGCATAACTTATCAAAGGGCCATAACTCTGTGTTAAACAGTCTGATGGGAACAAGACTACAATATTCATATCTCCTCTTGGTATTGATGGTTTCAAGAAAGTTTCATTGAATTCCATTCAGTAGTTGCAGAGAAATAACCCGGAAACAAAAACTGCTCTATGTGCATAATGCATATGTTATCAAAGGGCCATAACTCTGTGTTAAACGGTCTGACCGTAACAAGATGACAATATGCACGTCTCCTCTTGGTATTGATGGCTCTCAGAAAGTTTCATTAAATTCCATCCAGTAGTTGCAGAGAAATAGTGCGGAAACAAATACTGCTCTATATGCATAATGCATAAGTTATCACAGGGCAACAACTCTGTGTTAAACAGTCTGACCGGAACAAGATGATAGTATGCGCATCTCCTCTCGGTATTGAAGTTTCCTTGAAAGTTTCATTGAAATCCATCCAGAAGTTGCAAAGAAATAGAGTGGAAACAAATACTGCTCTATATGCATCATGCATAAGTTATCAAAGGCCCATAACTCTGTGTTAAAAAGTCTGACGGGAACAGGACGACAATATGCGCATCTCTTCTTGGAATTGATGGTTCTCAGAAAGATTAACTGAAATCCATCCGGTAGTTGCAGAGAAATAGCGGAAACGAATACTGCTCTATATGCATAATGCATAAGTTATCAAAGGGCCATAACTCTGTGTTAAATAGTCTGACCGTAACAAGACGATGATATGAGCATTTCCTCTTGGTATAGATGATTTCAAGAATATTCATTGAATTCCATTCAGAAGTTGCAGAGAAATAGTCCGGAAACGAATACTGCCCTATATGCATAATGCATTAAGTTATCAAAGGGCCGTAACTCTGTGTTAAACAGTCTCATCTCCTCTTGGTATTGATGGTTCTCAGAAAGATTCATTGAAATCCATCTTGTAGTTGCAGAGAAATAGCGCGGAAACGAATACTGCTCTATATGCATAATGCATAAGTTATCAAAGGGCAATAACTCTGTGTAAAACAGTCTGACTGGAACAAGACGACAATATGGGCATCTCTTCTTGGTATTGATGGTTCTCAGAAAGATTAATTGAAACCCATCTGCTAGTTACAGAGAAATAGCGCGGAAACTAATACTGCTCTATATGCATAAGGAATAAGTTATCAAAGGGCAATAACTCTGTGTTAAATGGTCTGACCGAAACAAGATGATGATATGCGCATCTCCTCTTGGTATAGATGGTTTCCAGAATGTTTGTAACATGCAAAAGCTCAAACAGTGCATAATAACATGAAGAGATTTTGGTTATAAAATCCTTTTATATATTGTTCTCTTCAGTGGTGAGCACTTTTTCGACAGCTGGTGTTACAGCAGTTTATTTGTGGTTCATGAAAATAAATCTACTATAACTGTTTTCAAATTGCCAGTTTTGTTCCACTAAGTAATTAGATTGTTAATTAAATTTTGAAGTTCACAATTTGAAGTCCTTTCAACACAGTTTTCACACAGTTTTCTTATTTCAATCACAAAGTTTTACTTGATTTATATACATTTTTTTTAAAATCGACATTCACAACTTAACGATTGAGATTTTGACATATCAAATAAAGTAAGACCTAAAGCACATCTAGTACAAAACGTGATAAAACCTTTGTAACAGTTTAACAATCTCACGTCATTTCCGTTGTTTATATATTATTCCCTGATACCTGTTTAAATGAAAAATATGGTTCGGACGACGATTTGGGAGTACTGGATATGTGGTTTGATAGACAGATATTCAGGTGTGTATTTTAATCTTTTAATAATCGTCAATCTTTGAATTATGGAGTGTTTAACCCTTTCCTTGATATATACTTATTTTAACACATGTGCAACCAGTGTAGATCCAGATCAGCCGGCACATCTTTGCCGTCTGATCAGGATCTGCACTGGTCACATTTCGGTCAGAAATAACCTAATGAATCAAAAAGAGAACAGTTTAGATGCTGATCAGCCGGCATGGATGTGCTGGCTGATCTGGATCTAAATTGTTGGCCCTAGCAATAAAGGTGTGTCTATACAGGAAAGGGTTAAGGAGTAAACACTGACAGCCTACCTAATAACACATTTGCATTTATAACAACGCATTAAAATTGGAATAAAATTCTGATTTTTCACTCAGTTATGTTGTGTTAGTATTGAAATAATAAATATCTTCCGGTCAGGGATTCTAAAATTTCAAATTCCCAATTGGACATTGGCGCCAAAAATGACTATTCCCCGACTTCCGGTTCACACGAACAGCGACTTCCGGTCCCCACGAACTGCGACTTCCGGTCACCGCGTTCAGTGCATTTAACTCTCCCGACCCCAGTTCATTCCTCCCTTACAAAATAAATTCTCGTCGGCGATATCCTACAACCTTCCAAGAGATTAATTTTGTCATTTTCGGCTGTAGACGGAAAAATTCTTTGATCGATTAATTAGAGCGGCACGCGACGTTTGAAGTTTACGGCGTCTTTGTTGTAAAACACAAGCATTCCATGCATTGAAAACGTGACGTAACGGTTCAAAATAGTAATCTTTAGCAGTGTTCATAGCGATTGTGAAGTGGATTTTTTAGTTCATTAAACATGTATTAACTCTGGGAATTGCGGGAGGCAAGTTTTCGCTTTACGTAAATATATGTCGATTATGTCATGAATTAGTAATTCTTGAATCTACAATCTGCGTGTGCAACATTCATTTCCGAGTCGGAAGTTAATGTTGCGTACGTAGACTACGACGTAGATTTTTGTAAATTTAAAATTTATTTGAATCGTTATGGCCGTAAGTAAGCAAGCCGGTAACTCGATTAATTTTCACATTAAGTATCTATTCATTTTAGCCTTTCAACTTTGCTGTGAACTGCAATCGATTTAACTAAAATCCACATTGTAGAAGTTTTCTTTAAATTTGCGAAACAGCATTTTAAAACGTACTTTATTTTATTCGATCGGCGGTCACTTCTTTCAATAAAATGCTAACTGTTTTTTTGTGTGTACGTTAATTAATAAAATCACGGATATTGCCACTTTTAATTCTGACATCAAACAGCCTGATTAGCGCAGTTCATTTGCAAATTAAACAAACCCAACCGTTGTTAAAATGAGATCGACCACATCCCGTTTCATCTATGCTGCAGGCCATTCACGGGATGTGTAGTCATGGTAGTCATGGTAGCAGAGTTGTGAATTCGATAATTGACAGATTAATAGCTGATTAAGCTGTGAAAAAATGTACATGTTGGTAATTTTTGTAACAATTTATGGGCCACTATTCATGACCGATGTAAAAATGTACAAGTTTGTAATTTTATGTAACAATTTATGGGTCACTATTCATGACCGATTTTTTTTATAATTTCGATCGGACATTCTTCCCGAAAATCGGTCAATGACCGGCCTGCCGACGATTTTAGAATCCCTGCTACCGGTGATATATTGCAGGATTTATCAAAGGCCGTCGTTCAGATGCCTAGATATATCCTTAAGCATCTGAACTCCGCCTTGTGATAAATCCTGTGATATGTCACCGGAGAATTATTATTTCTTAATTGAAGGACACAAATGTGAATATATCTATCTATACTAGTTCTATGACAAGCGTGAAAAAGGTAATTTTGATATGATAATAATCACTTTTGTAGCATAGCATCTTCCCGGGTGTAAATGAACTGTTAAGATCGAGTCATTCTCAGTTTTGTTTACAGCTGCAAAAATTCCCAGGTAAATTTGCAGCATTTCACCGGTCTAAATGTTAACACACATTTTTATTTGTCAGCTTTCTACACTGATGCCTGCACTGCTTCAACATTTGTAACAAAGGGCCATAACTCTGGTAAAAAATGGAAAAAATCATTTTTTTATGATCATCTACACATCCTGCTTGATCATCTATGCAAGTTTGAAAGAAATCTGTCTGACAGTTAATAAGGACTCGATGCCAAAAGATTTGGGGGACATACGGATGGGCAGACAGACAGACATTTGGACAAGTGCAACTTTATATGCCTCCACTATGTGGGGGCATAAAAATGCAGTGCTTGTTAATGGATGAAAGTTTAGTATTCATGTAACAATGTAGATACCAGATGCATGTTCAGTTGCACACTTGTGTCAACCTTGAGTAATTTTTAGAATAAAACAATGATAACTTGATGAAGAAATACTAATAAATGGCCCGGTTAAGTTTTCATGATGGACAAACACACCAATATCTATATTACGTTTTCTGAGAAAGTGCCACTCAAAAATTAATATAAAACAATGAATGACATACCTTGCTTCTACAATGCATGTGTGTAGTGAGAGTGTTTGTCCTCCAACAGTAAGGGTCAGGTCCGTCAACAGTTCATCATTGTACAACCTGCAATCAAGTAAAACATGTTCACTATTGATGTTCATACAAATATTGTGTAGCATTTCTTTCGGATATTTTGTTCCACTTTACCCTTTACTCATACAGCTTTACCGCAACGGTGAACAGTGTAATTCCAGATCAGCTGGCACATTTGTGCCATCAGTCATGATCCACTATGTTCTCTTAAAGTTTCATAAGGTTATTTCTGAACAAGATTTGACCACTGTAGATCTTGATCAGATGGCATAAATGTACTTGCTGATCTGGATCTACACTTGTCACACATGCGTTAAAACATGTATACAATGTATATGAACAGGGCTTTTTTTCTTCTTTAGTAGAGGCGCCTTCCTGTAAAAAAAATTTCTTTAAAATCATACAGATTTCCCCAAAAAGTATCTTTACATCAGCTTTTTTTCATTCCGTTTCAGAGAAAATATTGCTTTTCCCCCAAAATTAAAGGGCAAGGGCCCCTTCTCCAGGTATTGAAAAATGCCCTGATGGAGTAAAAGGTGAAACACAAACACAATAACTAAAAGTTAAGAAGCTCCGAGGTAGCAAATAGCATGATAAAGGGCTTTAACTTTTAGTTTATTAATTCCACACATCTCTGTGTTATTCTAATGATTAAAATGGTTTCAGAAAATGACTAAAATGCTCATTTTACCAAAATTATTATTTAAAATATGTAACATTCATGCCTACTGATCAGGATCAGGACCCAAGATCATAAAACTAAATCTGGAGATCAGTCTCAAACTTCAAGCATCTGACTGGCTGAAATGGCGACCAGTTGCCATTTCAGCCAATCAGATCCTTGAGATTTGAGACTGATCTCAAAACTTAGTTTTATGATCTTGGGCCCTGCACTGTTCCCTCACAGCTCAGAAATAAACTAATAAATCAAATAATGACAAGAAGATCATAATCAGATAGCACAGATCCGGATCTACACTGTTAAGGCTCCAACGTTTACAAATTTTTGTAAACGTTTACACGAACCATGAAAAACGAAACGATGCCATTTAAACATTGTTTATATCCTACAAACCTGGGAGCAATGTGACAAGTTTCACTGAACATTGTAAGTTGTAAATAACAATGCAACTCCATTATAAGGGATCGCTAAACTTCTGGGGGAATCCTTGAAATTCCAAATCTGTCATTTTGCTACACTCACCGACATGATCACAACATCCAGGGATTTCAATTGATGCAGATTCGTGCATTTTATGCAAGCAAATTTGATTTTTTCCACTTTCGACGCCACCTCATTCTGAGCTTGGGGTTATTTTGATGCAGAAGAATTTTTAAAAGTGGCCAACTTTTGCAAGAATAAAGAAACATTTTGTGTATATTTCATTTCTAAAAATAAAGTAAACCCTTATTTAACCACTGAAAATAAATTAAAATGAAATTAAAGCACGTTCTTAAATAGTATTCACTAAATACAAGATATGACTAGTGACGATCTGAAAATAACCCCATGAATATTCTCAAAAGGGATCAGATGACCCCTGGTTTTTAAAAGCTATTGAAATCCCTGGACATCGCGGGAACCCATAACAAAGCGAGAGGTTTTTTTTATACCTCACCAATGTAAATTACATATTAAAGTACAATTGTGTTTCTAGGGGTGTAAATAGCATTAATATTTTCTAAGTGTATCAAATGAGAGATTTTAAGATCATTTTTCTTTTTTAAAGTTATTCAGTTCAACCAATTTGTTTTTCTTTAACTTCGCATAGTTTTATTATTTCATTCACAAACTTTTATTCAATAATCTTACCCTCTATTTAACTTTTATAAATATATTAATTGATATATGTATAATTAACAGCTTAAACACCTGAGATTATGACAGATCAAGGATTATAAGTCCTCAAGCAGACTTAAACTAAAGGTGATAAAACCTGATGATTGATTACAGGTGACATTTCTACTTAAATTACTGTAAAAAATATGCAAGATAAACAATTAGTTCATAAACAATTTGACAAATAAGTATTTTTCAATAAATTAATATTAATCATGTGACTGTCAAGTTATTGGCAACTTACTGTATCTTCATTATTTTGAAAGTTTGATGAAGAAATATTAAGAAATGGCAAAGTTATACCCACCGTTCAGTTTTTGTGACAGATGGATGGAGTGACCTACAATTTGATCCCCTTGCAAGCCTTTTTGAAGGGCAACACAAAACCTTTGGATACTAATTCTCTCACCTGTGTAAGTCATCTCTGAGCAGGGTAGCTTGAAAGTTGCTCAGCTTCTCAGTGGCTGCTGCACATTTCTGCTCAAATGCTGAACCTAAGCCTGTCTTCTCCTTTGGTCTTGCCATTGAACTGGAAAATGGGTTTTGTAAATATTAATTTATAATTACACTTTACTCCATAAATATGCATTATTAAAGTGTGTGTGACTAGTGTAGATCAGACTTCCCGAAAGTTGTAAAAAGTGTCAGACATTTGGTCAGACAAAAGGTGAAAATCTGTCTGACCAAAAGAAATTCCGACAGAAACATGTTAAAAAGGAATTAACAAGCATTAGGAGTTCAAAGTTTTGCCAGACACTCAGTCTGATATCATAATATAAGAAATAACGTTGGACTGGCCCAAATTTTACCAGACAGGTCTGTCTGTCTGGCAACTTTTGGGACGTCTGGTGTAGATCCAGATCAGCCAGCAAATTTCATTGATAAGGGTTAGTCATTCATTTTTTGTACATGTTATGATTTAAATATGTCATTCTTATTGACTGGATTTTCTAATATTGAAAGTAAGAGCATACTGATATTTTTAAACAGTTTTGTTTCCAGAAAGTTTTAAAGGGTTTAATGACAAGTGAAAATATTTTTGCAAGAAAAAACACATCTAAATAAATTTAAAACATTTTTTTGGAATGGAGGTATCAAAACAGTGCACTAGCAACTCCTATGGTTACTTACAGACATACAGGGGAAACACATCCAACAAAGTCATAACTATTTCAGGTCAATTTGGCATTTCAGATTAGAAAGTGTTGGATAATGTTACTTACAATTCAATTTTTTAGCAATGCACAACTGTTTTCTTCAGAAAATAAAATATTTTCACTTTGTTTCCAAAATACAATTCGATTTCCGGTATATCTGGCAGATTTCCAGTGTATTCAAAATGTTTCTGTTGTAAAGGTAACAGCAGTGATTTATTTTTATCCTCAATGGGTTTCCCAAATCAGAACGAGGCTGCAAGTGCATGTATTTTCCCTCCATATGTTTAAATGTCGCAAAAATGTTTAAAAATGTACGGGCGTGTGTACTTTCTGTAACGGAAAGTGCACTTTTCATTCACTCGACCTGCAGGGCAAGTGGGTCAAAAAAAAATTGAACACCTCTGATGTCCTTTGCTATTCTTGGACATCACCTATTTTTCATGGGTTATTTTGTGGAGTATCTTTATATAAGTTTTGTGTCTCTCCAAGGATAAGTTAAGGCCCTGTCACACTATAGCGCGTTTCCACTGCGTTGCCACAGCGTTGTTAAATTTTCCAGAAGACTGTGAGATCACAAGAAAAATGTGATAATTTTCATGAAGATGGAGATGCTACAGTGTCTTCAATGCGACCAAGGCGTTGCTACGGAGCTCGCATGTCATTCTTTAGCATTCCTATGGAGTTCTTGTTGGGGATTGCCTGTGCTCTTACGGCGCTTCCACTGCGTGCACTGCGCTTTCATGGCGCTCTTATGATGCTTCCACTGCGTGCACTGCGCTTTCATGGCGCACTTACATCACTTCCACTGTGTGCAATGGGCTTTCAACTCAGCAGAGGCCTACACCCGTCTTAGAGAACATGTCTGTGTGGGTTTCGCAGAATTCCGCCTGGGTACAGGGGCAGATGACTGAACTGCAACAGATGACGACAGTGGTCCGTAACTGTGACAGCTGCATGCAGTCGTCAAAAGACCGCAGTAAAATATTTAACAATCAGTATAAGTGCCGCAGACGCGCCATTAAGCCAGTAGAGTTGCGGTGACATCCCAGACAAAGCCGTACAATCTTTGTGCAAGCGCCACCGATTACCACAGCGTTTGCACTGCGACCTCTGTGCGCGCCTGCAGAGCTAGTGTTGCGTTGTAGGAGACCTAACTGCGCTGCTACGGCGACCCTACAGAGCCCCCACTGCGCTCTTATCAGCACGCCCAGCGAGAGCTTTTTTTGCATGCTCTATGTGAGCGCTGTGGCCAGGCGTTCTATGCGATCCCACTGCATTTACTGGCGATGTCAGTGCATTGCTGCGGTGATGCTTGTGATAGTACTGCGCTCACCTCGGCGTACTTGTATGCTGTGGATGAGGATGAGTCATAGGGTGTCTCGGTTCGATGAACAAGGGAAAACTCGTTAGTTATTAGAAAAAATAAAGAGGAAACAATTTTGTGAATATCTTTGTTCAGAAAATATCCCAAAAAGAAGTGTTTCGAACATGACTCACTCATGCAAAATTACCATACCTGGCACGTTTTGAATTTCTATTTCATAAACTTAATGTTTATCAATGTTTCTGAAAATCACTACAAATGTAACTCAATGTTTCACTAAAATAATTGTCAAGATACATTTCGCCGCCAAAAGGCGCCAACTGGAAATCATGAGTAATATTCGGAATCCTTCGGAACTAGCAAATCCTCCGGAACCGGGCAAACAACTGTACTGTACTGTAGACTGCGCCTAGAACTAGATTGGCTAGACCAACGATATAGCTAAGGGTTGTAGTGCATAGTTTGGTACACGTGAACTTCTGTACACCTGGTGGTGGCTAGAAGGGGAGTGGGGAATGTGTGTCAGCACTGTGTTGAATAGTGAATGCGTTTTAGTTACAATGCAGGTATATGAGTGAATTCTGATTGGACGAGCGATAATGAAGTAGTAATTTTGATTGGACGAGCATTTAAAAATTTGATCGAACCGCTGCAAGAATATGTGACGCGATAGACTGCGGATCGCTCGTCCAATCAGAATTCACGCATATCATTCTTTGTAACCAAACTTTGTCCCTAGGCGATAATTTTTAGTATGGCATCGGCAAAATGCAAGAATGGATGTTATGTTCTTAATTTCCTAGCCAGTGCTCGGCGGAATTCAACAGAGGAATAATTAAATTTTCCATCGATACCCGATTTGATAAGGTTAGTGCAATATTTGTTTCGATGCTGATTTTTTAAAAACTGTGTTTACATTTTGGCTTGACAAAATAGGATCGGGGTTATTTACCTTTTCGATTCGTATATAGTCGGGACTCGAATTTTCAGAGAACTTGGTATTTGATAGTAAATTCGGTATGGATAGACTGATATCGATCCCAATCTATCAAAACAAAACAAAAAAGATGAGTTTATGTAGTATAGACCCTGTGTAGACCCTATTGTTTTTGGGGGGGCGGCCAGTTGAAGAAAACGGGATCCGTCTTCCAAGCACCTGTGTGTTGAATAGTGAATGCGTTTTAGATTTTTAGAAACATGAGGATGAGTCATAGGATGAACAAGAGAAAACATATCTTAGTTAAATAAAAACAAAACAAAAAAAACAAAAACCAGTCTGGTAGCTTACACCAGTATTAATGTTAGCTCATTGCAACGGGCAGCAAAATATTTCTCCCAGTTTGGCCAGTGTCCTGCTTTTGTCGTGGATCCGGCGAAACGGTGTAATGATACGAATAATTAAAAAGTTTAGGCTTAATACGCCGAATTTTATTCATCCCATTGCGTTACAGGTCAAAGACCACTAAATACTGATAGTATTGATTAACCATAGCACGGTCGGTTGTGATATTATAGGCTTTTAAAATATTGCTTACGCTTGAAAAGAAAATTCTGTTTTGATCATTACCTTTAAAATCATGTGTGTGCATCGCATAGGCCATGCAGGCCGCGAATAAAATTGCGTTTAAATAAAACGCAATTTGGTTAAATACCGTTTGGCTACAAAATAAACCACACATTTTATGTTTATTATCATATTTTAATGAGTTATTTACAATCATAAGAAAGAAATGCAAAGAGTCGAAAACCATGAACATGGTTTTCGCGTATAAGACGCGACAATCGCGCCTAGGACAGATTTCTTTTGCGCATCAGACGGTTTTTAATCATGAGCGTCTCCATAATCAGTTTACACTTTGTACTCCGTTAGATAGTAACAGCAAGTAAAAAAAATACTGCCAATGCAGCAAAAGGAGTACACTGCGTAAAATGCGATGTGTTTGTGTTAAACGTATGGTGAAAGCGAGAGGGGGGTGCAGTGGCGAGACCATGAAAACGCGAGAACACAACACGATGCGAGATCGCAAAACCATGAGCACATCACATCATGTTTTGCGTTGTCGTGATCTTGCCATCTAATTACCATACACAAAATAAAAGAAGTTTTTCGGTTGGTTAAAATAGTTAAGGAACTAGAATGGAATATAAACATTAGCTGACTGGTCAATATAGCTAAGAAATATAAAACTCTTTCTTAAAACATGAAGTGTGTATTTCTGCAACACCATAATCCAAAAATTCAAATATACGAAAAATGCATTTGAAAGAATGCAATTAAACAGGTTAGACACAAGTAAATTATTCAACAGGCAAAGGTGATAATCTTCAAATTGAAAATTTAGACAGAAACTAACGGTCACGGTGGCATTGCTTTCGTGTCTATATTTATAAACAAATAAAGGAAGACAAACTCCAATATTTCACTACGCATTTCGAGTTTATTTGACTCTTCTCCAGGTGAATGTTTATATTATATCAACAACTGTTATATACAATGTCTTATTTTGGCGGATAAAATGATGTAATTTTAATGTATTTAATGTGTCATAATTTATAACTCCGTCAGAAGACCACGCCTAGCATTGCCTTAAGAGTAAAATAATCAATACTCCACATAGAGTAGCAAAAGTGTTCGCTTACCTTTAGGAGAGCGAGAAAAAAACATAATGAACACACGATGCGGGATCACGAACAACGATGCGAGATCGCGAAAGTACGATATGCAAAGACGTGATATTAATATTGTGCCCTTGCATCGTACTTTCTCAATCTCGCATTGTGTTTTGTCGTTTTCCTGGTCTCGCTGTCCTGGGGGCAGCACAAACATATTTAAATGGTTAGGAAATGAGATTAGAAAACAAAAAGAAAAATGCTTTTCTACGGCACAAAGATGCAAATTATTTATTTTCATCGAAAGAGATGGTATAACAGTTTTAAAGAAGGAAATGAAATGTAAAATAAAGTTGAAAATTTAAGCAATAACCTTGAATGATTTGTAGAAAAAATGACTGAGTATCTCATGTGTCTTATGAAGATAGTTAAGATCAAGTAACACATTAAAGAAAAACCTAATAGAAAACATGTAACTTGAAATCTGAGAATACTACAGCATCTTGGAAATAATATTTTCATGTTCAGAACTAAAACAACTGCATTTTAACTCTGTGACCATCGTGCAAACATTGAGTAAAAACACTTATTGAGTTAAAGTTTAATGTGTCAATCAGAAAAAATACGATTCGGGAGCCGGGTAAGAATTACTTCATTTAATCCTATCACCGTTTTACAATGTCCCAGTGAATTAAAATTTGAACTGGTGATTAGTATATCCATAAAAAACATAATTCTTTCATATATGGGTAATGAATTACTGCGTTTACCATTTCAACTAAAAATCTGAATATTAACAAAAAAGCAAACGTACGTTTAAGAATGAAACAGAAATAAATGAACAAAACAACAACAAAAACGAAAACATCAAATTCAACTGTAGAAGGGCTAATCACCAGGCCTGCAGAGCGCTGTAAAATATCATGTTGGTAACCTTTCAATTTAAATTTACAGATGGTTTTTACGAATAACCGGGAGAAGTTAACATTGCCTTTTATCTTCTTAAGTTAACAAGGTCGGTTTTGTCAATTTTAGCAGGATTTTTAGGATCTAGACAAACATCGCCCAAAAAGTTTAAACATAGTTCGACCTTAATATTAGATGAAAAGGGAACTTTGAAAGCCACCGAACACGACAAATATGAAAATACTGCAGGCTCGGTTTGATTGAGCCTGTTCATGGGCAGTAATGGGAATGCATATTACTACCCACGCTGCCTAGCCCCGGGTTGAGCGCAACTCAGTAATTACACCATTAAATACCGTAAATTGGGGTATTTTCGCCTTGGTTAATAATTGGCCTAATTGGCCACCCTAATGAAAAGGCCAAAATTAAACACAGCAAAATATATCACAGGTGAAAATTAAGCCCAAACACAACAATTATTTTTCACACCTCGCCGTCGTTGATCTTTATTTAGCGCTTATAAAAACAACTTGATAAATATCACGATTTTTAATTTCAATTAGTGTATTTAAGTTTGTTGGATTATTGTGTATTGCAATAAATGTTGTTAAAATGTGAGATTGGTTTTAGTGTTTTAAATATCATATCGTTATTTGCTTTACACTTATATAATTTTATTCGTTTTAAATTTATATTTCTGCATGTGAAGTTTTATTTTTGTATTTAAAATAATAATATGAATAATTTTGCAGTCTTTTGTTGCTTTCTCCATATGTATTGTTTATTAATATGTCTAAAATAAATGCCGACCAATCTGATAAATTAGCGTTCATGACATGACAAAATAACGTATTTGTGTTTATTTTTCGCCACACAATGATAAATGGCCAAAAGTAAACTGGCCAAAATAAAACTCAGGCACTTTGGGGCAAAGTGGCCAAAATATGACGACGCCAAAATATCCCAATTTACGGTAGTACAATTTCGATCCATCCCAATCGATGGTATGCATATGGCGGTGAACATGGAACCTTCAATGAGGTATTTTCAGATTAATACCATTCCATGTTCAGCGGCGTATGGTCCCCAGATAAAAGAATAGGTTTGCCCTAAACGAGAAAACAATGGGCGGAACTAAACAGAATAGAATTTTGACAGGGGATCTTATGTTGCAGGTGGTTTCTTTGAACTCGTCGGATTCGCCGAGATTTACTCATTATCCATCGAAGAAAAAATAAATCGTAAAAATCATTCTAAGAAGACATCACCCACCTTGTTTATGATGAATTTTATCAAGCACCTCGCTCACCGGAATACGCACACCTCATTTTATCGGTAGCACCTTCGGGACTGGGGGCGCGCATATTAAAAAAGTATCAGTGATCTATTCTTTTCGGCCGATAACAACTGCAACCTACATGATGCTTTTAAATTACCTCTCTTATTTGTACTATTCTAAGGCTTAGGCCTATCTGTCGTCTCTCTCACAGCTGTGGGGTAGTTTAGGCCTATACCCGGTGTACAGTTTGGACACATATAGCGTAGATTTGTCTCTAAATGGGAATATAATCAGCAAGATGCAAATAACCTTTCTAGGAAATTATTTATGATATTAAAGAAATTTTATGAGAAGAAGGTGCCTCTAAACGGCATCCATTTAAGAAGGAAGCCCGCTCTCAGATGTTGTGCCAGTTGACGCAAAATTGCGATTGTTCACATTAGCAAAATGAAACCACAATTAGCCTTTCCAATAAACAGTTTCACAGTCCTGTACGAGTTACTTCCCGCGACCGGAAATCAATCCAAAACGAGGCTCTGCGTGATAGCTGAACGATCGGACTAATGGCTTAAGCACATAATAGCTAACATTATCCACAATATTGCACTTCTGCGTTCGTCGCCGTCTGTGAAAACATTCTATATTCTAGCCAGACTTTTTTATTTTCACTATTTGTTAGATATTGAGATTTTTAATGATTAAAGAACATGTACTATTCTTGTTGATAGTAGGCAGTATGAAACGCGATTTGGACAAACATAAGCATTAGTTTAACCAATTCTGTACAACAATTTCTTCTTAATATCTTTTCTGCTGAAAATATATTTTACTGGTGTGAATGTTGCATATTGCTAAGACTGGTAATGCGCTATTATCCGGAAATCGTGGTATGTCAACATCTGGTTACATGATCTGTAGACAAAAAATACAATCTAAATTTGTTTGATACTTACACATTTGAACAATAGAATTGTCCTAAAAATTTATGGCGTTTATGGTCAACGAATAAATAATTTGAATCTTTAAAATGTTACGTATACTTCACAACCAAATATGACTGATTCTGTCTTGAAATAAAACAGGATCGGTAATCTGATTGTTTGTTGTAGAAGTATCATTCGTAGAATGAAATCCAAGGATTTAGTTGACGGCTTCCAAGAAGATGGGAATATTTATATTACAATATGGTTGCATATCCAATTTAGATTTCTTAGGTTTGACAGTTTGTAATTTTGGCATAAAAGCCCTAACACTTAATTAAACATATATAAAACGTTTTGACAAAATTTGTTTCTTATTGACGGCTTTTGTTTCTATAACGTGTCGTTTTGTTGATTAAGAATCCATATAAGTGCTAAATCAAATACATTTGCTGGCATTCCAGTAGTTAAAGGACTCCGAAATACTTAAGAATTGGGAGGTGTAGATACCTTGCAAATAGTAATTACACGATCTATATTGGTCAATGATATCTGCCCCTTGAAGTTATTGACAGATGAGCCCGTGTGCGAGACAATTTGACATGTTTATGGCATACCGCCTTCAAAATCAGTCGCTGCCGACATAATCATAACATGATGTCAGTAGTTATTTAGACACGCTAATCCGGAAACGAAACTCAATTAAGCCGTGGAGAGAACACTGCGACTGGATGTTAGTTCAAGTCGTTAAGTGTTTAACGCGAGGAATAAAGACTTGACACTTTTAGTCAAAGAAACTTGATTGTTTTATAAATTTATTTTTAACAAAAATTACATACCTGAGAAGCCACATTCAAGTAGAATCAATATATGTAATCCTTTATAAGTAACGTTTTCGTTTTTTATGCAAAACTGTTTTAAACCTCCACCCATGTCGATTACACCGCATAAAGTTTATCTGACTCGCGTTTATCGATAATTTTCACCGTGTAAACGGCATGCATATGCTGTGGTAGGTTTAACAAGTTATTTTGTGGATTATTCGTTCATTTTATTGTTACTTTTATCATTATTTATGTTTTATAACGATATTTGACATACCAGTGTTGAAATTTTCATGTGGGAGTGAACAAAAAGAATTTAAATCGGGTCGATTTCCACCACAGTTTTGATCGTAACTGCTTGAGACGTAAAGGACAGACAACGAAAACGTCCGTATGATAATGGGTCTGTGCTTGCAGTCGAATTATTGAGACTAAAGTGGAAGTCTATTAGACTCTTTCTCAGTCGTTATCAGTTAAAAGTCAGCTTGATTGCTGAAGAAGAGATATGCAAAGCAGTGAAACAGTCCAGAAGTCTGATTTGAATTAGTGGTCTATAGCCTAAACAGTCACGTGCTCCTCCATGGTCTATATCAATAAACACGGCGTTGACACGCCGTGTAATAAACACGGCGTTGACACGCCGTGTAATTTACATTTAAAGTGATTGTAAGGAACGACAACTCTGCGAAGGAGACTGCAGTCGTTAAGGTTAATTACTTGTAAATAGTCCACCGGATGTTCCTACTCGGGCTAGTCAAGCAATGGCTGACACTAAATAGTCCCATTTTTTTTTGCATTTTGGGGGCATTAATTGACAAGTTTGGGCTGAAAGGGACATGTTTAGTAAATGGCATGCTTTTACTGACACACTGATACCAAATTTATGTTTAGAAATGCAATCTATGAAAAAAGGCCCCGGTTTTAAGACGGCATATGAAAAACAGTTTTGAAGTTCACACCGTAGTGATAAAAACAGACCACCGGATTCAAGATGGCAAATCTCTGTTAATTGATGCATGACCCCTACTTTTCTTGCTGGAAATGGATAATACAAACACTTAGCTTTTAAAGCATGTAAGTTAACCCCTTGGGAAATGGTACCAGCTATGATTGCCAGCATGTTGAAGCATGTCATGTTTACTATAGCTTATATAGGGAAATCTATTTACAGGTCTTACACCTATAAGAAGTACAAGTGGAGGGCAGAATTTGAATATTTATATTGTCTGCAATGTTATTTTCCACTAAAATTGTGTGCTGACCAATTTTAAGCAAACATGAAAGTCAAAAATCAGTATAACTGTGTTACAGGAGGCAAAATTAGGTTTTAATTAGGTTTGGGGCCTTTTTAAACTGTTTTTGCCTTAAAAATGCCACAATTGATACCCTGTGTGGCCCATTTTGCATGTGTCAGCTCAAAAAGTGAGTTGCTTTTATTAGTTGAGATGTTTTACTATTATTCATAACCATGTTTTTGAGAAATTTGATGGTTTTCAATTTTTATTAGAAAGAAATGAATTCTTAGGTTTAGGCACTTGGCCGCAAACGCGTACCAGAATAGGTGGTGTTGGAAAATTCCTCTTATTGAGTTCATTTTTGCTAACTGAATGCTGAAACTTGGTAGATATATTGCAAACATCATATTATTGAATAAAAACAGAAAATATAAGATATTGAAAAACACAAGTTTTCTTATAGGTTAATTACTTGTAAATACTCCACCGGATGTTCCTACTCGGGCTAGACAAGCAATGGCTGACACTAAATAGTCCCATTTTTTTTGCATTTTGGGGGCATTAATTGACAAGTATGGGCTGAAAGGGACATGTTTAGTAAATGGCATGCTTTTACTGACACACTGATACCAAATTTATGTTTAGAAATGCAATCTATGAAAAAAGGCCCCGGTTTTAAGACGGCATATGAAAAACAGTTTTGAAGTTCACACCGTAGTGATAAAAACAGACCACCGGATTCAAGATGGCAAATCTCTGTTAATTGATACATGACCCCTACTTTTCTTGCTGGAAATGGATAATACAAACACTTAGCTTTAAAAGCATGTAAGTTAACCCCTTGGGAAATGGTACCAGCTATGATTGCCAGCATGTTGAAGCATGTCATGTTTACTATAGCTTATATAGGGAAATCTATTTACAGGTCTTACACCTTTATTTATACTTTTAACGACCGAGTAAGAGTCTACGTACCTGGTTGAACACTTCGATAGACTCTTTCTAAGTCGTTATCCATGAACTAGGGACATCCACAATGAAGCAGTCAAACACTTCGACATCTACTATTATAACATATTGTTATATCATATGCATACTATTGTTTGTGCTGTAAAATGATTTGTTTACCTGTGATTAATTTAAACTTTCAACACACCTGATGAGTTACAGTTATCGTTTATCGTATTTTGTGATACTGATTTAAACACTGTCCTATCCGTTTGAGATTATCATTCTTTAAATAATTATCATGAGTCACAGTCTGTAATACATAACAGGGATTTTAATTTAAATATATTTCTTTACTTAAGGATTGAATCGATATTTGATGGTTTTCATTTGGGTATGGAAAACAGTTGGGTTGTTTAAAGTATGTGAAGCCCGAAGGGCTTCACGCATACTTTAAACAATCCAACTGTTTTTCATACCCAAATGAAAACCATCAAATATCGATTTAATCCTTATATTTACACACCTAAATACTCTCATTAATACAGAAATTATTAAAAGAATTCGTGATATTACGGTTTTTTGAATGGTTGTTGGAACAGCAACATTGACGACAAAGTGAATGACGACACGCTTTTTCGTAGCAACTCGTGGCAAAACGTGCGTGCTGGGCGACGTCACACGTTAAAACACTGTGCAACGTCCAATAAATTGTGAACGGTTCTACTATAGCCACGCCTTTTAAATTATTACGTCACACTGTTTACCATTGAAAATTATGATTCCTTAAATGAATAAGACTTCATCGTAGAGGACGAAGTTGAAGTGTAAATATAAATGATTAAAGTTTTGGATCCCTTTCCATTGGTTCTAGAAATTTTAAGTATAAAATGCTCTATATGTATCTTGCGGATACCATAATACTTTGCATTTATCAATTTTTGAGTCAATCGTATCAACTCGGCGATCTCCGACAAGCTTCGGATATACACGTAGAATCACCAAAGCGTGATCCGAGTGTTTTTTAGTATGCTGAACAAAAAGTGGGGACAAGCTCTAAAATGGTGCCTTCACCGCTATATGTGCAACGTCGTTTTGAATAGATCGAAAATATACTATTTACTCGTATAAATATTTAATTGTTCTAAACCCGGGGCAAGACGGCGTGTGCATTTCTATAACTGCCCTTGTACAGGTTCAATCAATCCGAGACTGCAGACATTTCAATGTGTTATGTTCGTTGGCTTTTATAGTAGCCTTTTTGTCTATATCATAACTAGTATAACGTGCATATCAGGAGGCACACACTCAGTAGGCCTTCTTTTTTTGTTTGATGGTATGAGAACCTGTTGGGGCAAGTGTAAAGTTGGTGCACCCTTTGAAAATAAACTTCAGACTACCCGAAAATATTGCATGCAAAAGCACACCAACAATAACTGAAGATTAAAATCAGCAAGAACACGATGACATGAATAAAAGAAACTGATCCAGCATCAACATTATTTTCAAGATATCTCTAGAAACCTTTACAAAGGCTTAAACTCTTACCGTGTAAAAATAAGAGATACATGTAAGCAAAGCGACCAAATGTAGATTGGTGAATAACCAAGCTTACAGAGCGGTGTCAAAATTTTTGCTGATAACACTTTTTTGCCTTTCAGATCGTTTTTACAATTTTGGTAATTTCATATCGCCTTTTATTAATTTTGTTAATTTTATAAATCTAACTCCACAAAAGACTGGTTGATAAATGTCTGTAATTTTAGTTTTGAATTATTCTGGAAATCGGCGATACAACTTTCAAAATTTTTCTTAGTTTGTTGTGCCGATAACCCTATTTCAAAGGTTTACCTGTTATGCAAATACTGCGTTAATTGAAATCTTTAACAGCGTTGCAAGCTACAGAAAAGCAAACACGCTGTGAATAATAAACCCTGTGTGAATGGAAATCAGCAACAGAAAGAATGTATAATTTACATTACTAAAATCAAAATCATCTCTTTTAAAAATATATTTTCAATAAGAGGATCTAACCAATTACGCTTTCAGAAGTATTTGCTTTATTCAGTTTATTTGTTGACCAGAGATAAAAAAAATTGTTGTTTTTTTTAAACTTTATCAAAAATCTTCAATATAACTAAAGACAGACAGACGGACGGACGGACAGCAAACACGAAATGTCATTAATAAGCCACCATACAATATTTACAAAATGTGACCGATAACGTTTAGCTCAGTCAAATAATATTTTAAGTATCTACATGTAAAGTGCGAACTTAGCTTCATATACAATATAATTTTGTACATATTCATCGAAAGATTTGTGAAAAATCAGCAGATATGGATTTCATTTGTGAATATGTAAAAAAAAACAAATGTGTAGATTTTGAGAACCGTGAAATACAGGATATAAGCGGAGCAGTTGATATTTTAATGAAACGCTTTCTGGAACGGATGCAGGGGGAGTATCCTGATATAAAGATAAAGGAACTCCGTTTTTGTGGTAGCATGGCAGAAAAAACACGGCTAAGTAATAATAAAAATAAAAAAGAAAAATTAGAATTTGATTACTTAGCGGTGTTGGAAACTTGGAATGGCTGTGGAAAACAACGATTTAAGGAATCGGAACAATACCCAGGATATATGGTAATTGAACATGAGGTCAATGACACGTGCTCCGCTGAAAGCGAAAATATCTTGCTGACTAACGGGATCGGTGAGATCTTTATCTCACAATATATAGATTGTGTTCAAGCAGTATGCAAACGGAACTTTTGTCAAAGGATGGCTTCATCTAATGATAGAATCGAAGTTTTCTTTGGATGTAGCTTTTGTACAGTATGCATGGAGTCTGGTTATTTAAGGTTTTCTTGCATTTCTTCCAGCGTATTTGGTTTTGTGTTGATGTCGACCTTATTAATCCCACGAAATCATACAAAAATTGCAGATCTGATTGATATTGACTTCCATCCTTTATTTGTGGAAAAAACAAATTACGAAAACGTTGGTGACTGTGTTGTTAACAATATTGCACCTTTTCCCAAGGGACCTTCTGTGTATTCAGATGATGTTGGTAGAAAATTATTATGGCGAAAATCCACCCAGGAACAAGAAACGAGGTTGATAAAGGAAACATCTTCAGCGCACAAGTTAGCGTTTATGACTCTTAAACACATGTTTCCAAATAAAGATTCTATGAACATGGGGAACACGGACAAGTGTCAAGTTTTTCAAAAATATCCAATGGTCAGTCAGTATATGCTCAAAAACATATTTTTGATGCACATACGTAAATGCAGTAAGAAACAAACCGGAGGAAAATGTCTTTCTAACATGATTGGGCTACTGTCAAGGCGCTGCATCAAACAGAAACTACCACATTTTCTGTTAAATTACGAACTGTTTGACAATGATTTTAACAGACTCGAATCATTTGGTTATTGTTTAAAAGCGATTAGCTCCATAAGCTCCATTCCAAATGTTCACTGTGAGCTACAAGACATTGCACAAGATCTGTTTACAATTTCATTTATTGCTCTGGCTTCGGAAGCCGAAGCGGATTCGTCCAACTATTACCAAAACATGTATTGTTTTATCGGTAAGGACTATGATGAAACCAGAGGGAATACGGAAGTATCACAAATAACAAAAACTGTGATTAAAAAATTCATTCAACTTCGATATGAACACTCGGCCCTGGAAGCGCAGAATTATATGTTTGAAAAGTATTCGTTCGTTAGGTTGCCTGGTCCAAACTGGTTCTGTAAGGATTTTCAAAATTTATGCCGGGAAAGTGCGCCAGAATGGCATCCGTCTATATGTGATACGTAGATGTGAAAAAAAGTTTGTTTTCACCAAGATAAACAAATTCAAGATATCCGAGTACGAGTACTCAGTATGTATGAATTCGTGAAATGGAAAACGAAAGTACTATATCATAAAAATTTCCAAAAACAGAAACATTTTTCGTACTGATATGTTTATTTAGTATCTGAGAAAAAAGGTAAAATATGCATGTCAGTAATTACCACATTCGGAAAAAAAAACAGGAAGGCTTGCGCTAAAAAAAGTAAAATACGGGATTGGTGTGAAATAACACCGTAAACAGAGACAGCATCACTCTCTTACACTATCTGTGCATTACATTCACCTCTGTTATAGGCTGGGACTACTTTCAACTACTTTTACTTTAACTCAAAAAAAATAAGTCACCAATTACATTTAAAATTGCTTGGGTTTCTTTGGTTTGAATGAAAGATAGTGAATAAAACTGTTCTTTGTTTAACAACAAGCTTTCATATTCATAATTATGTCTGTATAAAATAAGGCTGTCGAGTTATGTCAAAAATCTTGACATTAACCCTTTAGCAGAGATGTAAAGTGGGTATAAGGAATGACAACTCTGTGAAGGAGATTGAGGCAGCATCAGTAAAACATAAATCATACAAAAAAGAACTCACATTAAAATATTGACAGCATTTGAATAAAAACTGAAGAAAATAAAAATTTTCAAACAAGAAAGAAAGCATAAAAGATGCCAAGTTATTAATAAACCATTGGCAAACAAGCTCCGATACATTTTACATTTACCGATAATCTTTAAAAGATGAAATGTAAATTAAAACTGAAAACTTTAAAAGAAATCAAAGATTAAATATTTCAGTAAACGTTATCTTTTCATGGCAGAAAAGCTTTAAAAAACAATGGTATCGGTATCACAAATTAGGGAAAACCTTTTGTAATTTTTATCAGCAATACCTAGATTTAATTCAAAAATACAGGTGCAGTTAAAAAATTACAATTGCAACTAGGTACCCTACCACCAGTTTTTTATGGAAATTTAATTTTAAAATAAAAGGCACTATTAATTTGCGGCTGTTAAAAGTCTCCCCAAACATTCCATAAGCGCTGTTATCAATTACGCCCTTTGAAGGTCGTTGAGCACGATACTTATGTACTATGTTAATAGAACTTCTAAATTTCGGCCAGTTTTGAGATGGGTGGTTTCAATTTCCCAGCCTATATAGATTTGGATATTGTTCAATCACCCCAAGGATATACTTCCTGCTTTTAAATTTTGCCTTTGGCATTGTCTGTGATATGCAGGATTTATATTCTAAGATCCCCTGTCAAAGTTCTATTCTGTTTAGTTCCGCTCATTGTTTTTCGTTTAGGACAAACCCATTCTTTTATCTGGAGACCATACGCCGCTGAACATGGAATGGTATTAATCTGAAAATACCTCATTGAAGGTTCATTGTCCACCGCCATATGCACACTAACGTTTGGGATGGTCAAAATTGTACTGTTTATTGGTGTAAATATTGAGTTGCGTTCAACCCGGGGCTAGGCGGCGTGGACAGTAATATGCATTTCCATTACTGTCCACGAACAGGCTCAATCAAACCAAGCATGAAATATATTCATATTTGTCGTGTGCGATCGCGTTCACAGTTCCCTTTTCATCTATTCGTAAAAATCATCTGTAAAAAAAAGGTTTTCAACATGATAGGATGGATGCTCGAAAAGTTATGCAAAAGTAAATCCAGTTTTCGTAGTGATGAGTGTAAACGCGTTTTATGCATATCTGCTGCCAGCATAAGCTTTTGTTTAACAACCCTGAACATTTCTTTTACCTAAGTCAGAAATTGCGGATTTTATAGAACCTTAGATAGGGAACACTAGAGTATACTAGCCTAGTTTTCGACAAAGCGAATATCAGTAGGCGCACTTGATTGGTGTCCCGAATCAGTCCTAAGTATACCGCGGGACACCGATCTACGCTCGTTTCAGTCCGGCTACTTCCACGCGCATCTATTTCCGGTAAAGTCGGGACATACCGCGTGGCCCGGTCAAAACAGCTCGGCGCATTTATTTCCAAGATGGCGACGAAACAAAATATGGAACTTGAAATATTGAGAAATTGCCTATTACAGGAACCATATTTGTTTTCCATTCACATAGTATTTTGGTGGACGTACTGCGTATACAAACAAGTGCGCCTAGTGTTATGGTTCAGATAATAATAATGGACAGTAATAAGCAGGGCATATTCCTTTTTAAGCTCAACAAAGTAAGGACGTTCATACCTGGCTATTTCATTATGAAACTAATTTGATCTGTTATTTTGGCTTAAGACAACACAGTACTAAAAAGGGGAGGTAAGTTTAAATAATGAGAAATGACAGGGGTTCGTTCGTTCTAAATATAGACACCGGATTTTTTAAATATGTCAATTGTGTGTTGAAGACAACTGCGCAGACATTATATCCGTGAATAAATTGTGAGATTCCATTAAATAACATTAATCTTAACTCTTTATCGAAAAAGTGTTTCGCTTGCTAAGACACCGTCATTCAAGTGTTTAAAACTAAAAATTTTAATAGTTAAATTGTAATTGTAATATAATATTTACACTTCAACTTCGTCCTCTACGTTGAAGTCTTATTCATCTAACGAATCATAATTTCTAATGGTAAACAGTGTGACGTAATAATTTGAAAGGCGTGGCTTATGTAGAACCGGTCACAATTTATTGGACGTTGCACAATGATTTGACGTGTGACGTCGCCGAGCACACACGTTTTGCCACGAGTTACTGTGAAAAAGCGTGCCGTCATTCACTTTGTCGTCAATGTTGCTGTTCGACAGCCATTCGAAAAAGCCGTAATATCACAAATTCTTCTGATAATTTCTGTATAAAAGAGAGTATTAATGTGTGTAAATATTAGGATTGAATCGAGCTTCACACACTTTAAACAACCCAACTGTTTTCCATACCCAAATTAAAACCATCAAATATCGATTCAATCCTTAAGTAATACAATTTGAATTCTGACAGTAAATCACAATTTCTACAAAAAAAGTAATTCAGGAACAAGAAAGTATAATGAAGCGAACTTGTTTTGGTTAATTCCCGGAAAATTCACAGTGACCTTTATATACCATAGAAAGGTTCTGAACAGATGCGTTCGTGTACTCGAAACTGACAAAAATTTCAAGAGTATTTAGAGGAATGATTGATGCATCTAAAAATAATTAAACACTTTAAAAAATTCATATATTTTCTGCAATATTAATGCATTTGCATTAATTTTCGAACACCCCTAGTATTCTACAGCGCTCTGAATACATAGTTGCAAAAGGACATAAACATAAAAGAATATAGAAGCTCAATCTGTTTTTTTTTATTCTTGTAATTGTGTTCTTGCTAATTTCACTCCAGAGGGTCTCGGTAAGGTTATTGAGTACCTGCCCTTTTGTCGCTTTACAATGCTACTAGCTTCTTATGTTTTAATGCTTGTGTGCTTTTGCATACAACATTGCCGAGTTGATGGGTGGGTTGGAGTTATTTCACCAATACAGCATGAACTTGTTTATGTAAATGAGAACCTTTTGGCGCAATTGTGAGGTTGGTACACCCTTGAATATGGTTTAAACTCATGTTTTGGCACTGAACGTTCCAATGCGGTAACCCCTTGGGTTCTCTTTCTCGCTTATTGTTTGTGGTGACTATTTCGAAATTGATCATTTTATAAACCATGCTTTTTTCTCTCTACTTGTTGGCTGTGTGGAGAGGCTGTGTCTTCTGGATGTCGCCATCCTTGGTATGCGTATTTCATCTTTGTTCTAATTGATTTATTTCCTTTATAGTAACTGAGTTACTATGTTTGAATACATCCTAGCCCAACGATTTGTGCGCAACAAGGGCTTTTCTATATATACGATGGTCGCCCTTCGCGCACAACCCAGTTACTATTCAAATCAATGCGGAAAATTTTCCTTCTGTGTTTATATGCCAGCGATAAGAATCTTTGTCGCAAAAATGAACATAGTAGTGCTGAAATTTTCAAGTTGCAGTGAAAAAATGGGAATTTAAAGCAGTGCGATTTCCATCATAGTTTTGATCGTAACTGCTTGAGACGTAAAGGAAAGACATCTGTAAAAAAAATCAGTATGATGATGGGTATGTGCTTGCAGTCGAATTATTGAGACTTAATACATCCGTGTAATTTGAAGATATTAATCTTCCCAAGTTCTTTGAGGTCTGCTGACCAAAAGTGATTCCCGAATGTTAATGATTACTTCTGCTTTGTCTGGTGCAAATGGAACCATTAGGCATCTATCTGGATCAATTTTCTTTACCGGTTAGTTATGTATAAGAACATTATTTAGTCTGGACTGAGGGTACAATAGTGCGTGTGCAGTTTGACTGGCAAATAGTTCTCAAATCACTAACCAATATCTTGGGTAATGCTAATACTAGTTATATAGAAAGGGTAAAACTTGTATATGACTTGCAAAGGACAGCAACAGCTATTACCATACTTTATTAACACATTTTATTGTTTGCTTGTTAAGTATAAAATGTAGTTGTAGATATGAATAAGTGCTTTTGCAGAATAAAAATGGTCTAATAGTAAAAAAAGTAATTGTTCACAAAATCAAAACTTTTAAGATGACAAAACAAGACTATGCAATCAAGTATCTGAAACTAGTAATGTTCGATCTTTGTAGTTCCTCTTTAAGAAGAATATAATCCATAATAAAATAAAAGGCAACACAAACGGTACCAATATACATTTACCAGAAGCAAAGTACACCGACAAATAATTCACCAGGTTCAATAATAACGTTTATGTTAACTTGCGTCTGTCTTGTTCCGCATAAGGTTGTTCGCACACAACTTAAGATCTAAAATTTGTTTTATTATTACATGTTGTCTTATTATCGTGCCACTTATGGGTAAAATAAATATTAAATTTGTCGAGTATATCCTCTTCGCCGGCGATACCAAACAAAGATGACGATAGCTGCTGCTATAACACCGACCACAATAATACATATGATGAGTATTTCATCTGAAAAAATAATCCAAAATCAGAGATAACCTTAATCTTAACGTTAAAGAAAGTACAGGGTGATCCATAATATCTGATACCCTTTTGAAATTTAATAACGTTTATATCATCAAACTTGGGCATACAATTTGCACATAGTAATAATCTAGAGGATTTTAAATTTTGTTTGATATATAGCATAGCAAACTTCTAGTCTCAATAATTCGACTGCAAGCACAGACCCATTATCATACGGACTTTTTCGTTGTCTTTCCTTTACATGGATGAACATCGCATATATAGAAAAGTCCATGTCGCGCGCAAATAGTTGCGCTAAGCATACTTCTGTAGGAATATAGTCCGTATATCAAAAATAATATTTTAAAACAAATGATCAATTTGACGTCAATTTTCGGTGATTATTACGTCAAGTCTTTTACTTGGAATGGTCTTATTTGGCCGATGTGCACATCTGTGAATTTATATTTCTCATTTCTTGTTAAACTGATGAATTTAGCTCTTGCACTGATGTTTGTTTAGGTGTGTAAACCTTACCTTTTAAATGTCCGCAAAGAAAAGTCTAAGCGGCCACATAAAATTTCAAGAAAAGACTTGACGTCATAATCACCAAAATTGACATCACATTGAACATTTGTTAAAATATTTTGGATATTATGATAGCATTTCTTATGCAAGTATGGTGTGTTGTATATCAAACAAAACTTTGAAGCCTCTAGATTATTACTATGTAAAAATTTTATGCCTTTGTTTAATGATATTAACGCTATTACATTTCAAAAGGGTATCAGATATTATGGATCACCCTGTACATGTACCAAATTTGCTATTATCAGAGTCTACACTATAAACTATCCGACGGACTAATGTCAGCAATTACTATTACTTGTTAAATACAGGTACCATGTCTAACATTTATATTATCAAGAAAGAAAGAAAGAAAGAAAGAAAGAGAGAGACTCGGTTAGGTCTTGACAAGTCCGTAAAGTAACATTATCAAGAGCTTCTCGCTTGCTTATTTATGAGAGAATTAAGTCATTGAGTACCCGCCCTTTTCCTTTACAATGCTATTATAACTTTTGTTCTTTATAAGATATTTGTGTGCTGTTGCATGCAACATTGTCGGGTTGATGGGTTGGTTGGATTTTACCAAGATAACTTGTATTTTTGTTCATATAATATTCTTTGGGGCAAGTGTCAGGTTGGTGCATCATAGAACATGGTTAACAACCCCCCCCCCCCCCCCCACCAGTGGCAAATTGTTTCAAATGCGGCAACCACTCAGTTTCTCATTTTCGTTCATTGTTTGTGATATCCGTTTTAAAATTGATAATTTAACAAACCATGCGCTCTCTTCCTCGCTCCTTCTTGACTGCTGGGGAGGCTTTGTCTTCTGAGTGTGGCAATTCCTGATATGCATATTTCCCGATTTTGCTATCGTTTCGAAATTAGGACCAATGTTGGCCAAAGCGTGTTTCAAAGGGTGTCCAGTTTGTCCAAACATATCGCAAGGTCAATCTTTTTAGGAAAATCATAACGATAATTGTACAGAAACTATATTTCATCGTACTGAAAGTTTCTGTTATGCTTAAGAAACAACATCTTGTTCGTTCGTTTTATAAAAAAAGTGAAATATGCATATCAGGAATCGCCACTCTCAGAAAACACAGTCTTCTCACGCAGCGAAAAAGTAGAAATGAAACGAGAGCAAGTTTTTATAAGAATATCAATTTCAAATATGACACCACAAACAATTAACCCTTTGGTTTACCACCTTGGAACGTACTTAACGCATAAGCTCGCAACGCCTTTAATGGAGATTGGATGGTATTATAGAATGAATTAACTAAAATGTGTAAATCAACTGAGAAATAATTTATGAAAAGTGTGTAAACTTTAAGAAAGGACATTGTGAACCAGGGAAATTGAACTTAAAATCTTTAGACTTATTAAATTGTAAAACAAAACATGTCATTTGAAAAACTATTATTTTGGACTTATTGTTAAATATCACAAAGGAAAGCTTGAAACATAAAATATTATGTGTAACAGAAACTTTGTGCAAACTAAAATAAACCTTTGTAACATCAGCCGTTAAATACGAGCTCACCGCAGAAGAAGAGAACAACGCGAATCGTTTTCAAACGAATATTTTAAATAATAAGTGCATTATTGGTCAATTTGGAAACCAGTCTCAAATCTCAAGCATCTGATTGGCTGAAATGGCGACTGGTCGCCATTTCAGCCAATCAGATGCTTGAGATTTGAGACTGGTTTGCTAGTGAAACATAAACTTGTAAAGACTTTCAATATCCAGACAGGGAGGTTAACAAAATGTTGCACAATATCTATCTGCGCACGTGACAGTGTAATATGATTGAGATAGTGTGTTGTATTTCCCCATATAGTTTGCATGCCATTATGTCAGTTAGAATATTAAAGTTATGACGTTGTTCATTATTCAAAAACACACATAGACTTAAAGAAAAAAAGTGGAATATGCTGTCAGGAATCGCCACACTCATCCTCGGAGAATCAACCCCTGGGACAATTAGCTAGAAAAGCTTTGAATCTGACGCCGGAAAATCGATACGAAGCGTGATAGCGTGCGGTCCAATCAGATAACCGCTCTCATGTAAGGATCATTTTCATTGGTGATCTCGCTCATCCGAAAATTAGGATGAAACCAATGAAATGATAGTATTCGTTAAGCGGTAAATCGGATGAAATTCAACTAATTGTCCCAGGGGTGATGTAGCGAGCGGAATCACCACTGGGTCTCCGAGCGGAATCACCACTGGGTCTCCGAGGATGCGCCACACTCGCTAGACATAAACTTCATACGCAGCGAAAAAGAAGAGAGGAAAACATAGCAGATGTATATATGTATGTCAAATTCAACTAAGACTCCAAAACAATTGACGAAAAAGAGAACCGTTGGGGTTACCGCCTTGGAACGGCCAGTAGCAAAACAATTTGCAACTGCGGGATCTAAACCCGGTTCTAGCGTGCACCAACATCACACTTCCCCCAACAGGTTCTGGTAAGAACAAACAAGCACAGGCTGTCTTTGTGAAATCAACGCATATTTTTTCAAAACAGGTTGATTTGTAGTCAACATCATCGTGTATTCAAAACAGACAACATTTTCGGATGCAAATGATAGTGCCTCTAGTTGGGAGCGAACCCGCACCGTCACGGCGACAGCGCCAAGCCATGCAATTCCTGCGACGCAACCAATTGAGCTAACCGGGACAACTCCAATAAAGGTTGATCGGATAGCCCTGATTTACGTTAAAATCACTGCATGACATCGGTAACGGGTTATTTTACTGATAACAGTACTGACTATATGTACGGGGAGACTTTTTACGGCCGCCACACTGCACAAATAGCAAGATTTTCCAGTCTAAACTGACTAATTAATGATTCAAATACACGCCAACCTATGGGAAATATGTTGAAAGTGTCATCATGACTGAAGTGAAAATATTTCAGATATAACGGAAAAGAAAACCTCTTTACTCCAAGAAATTGATTTTGCACATGTCGCCAAGATGTCTTAATATTTTGTTTCTGAGTAAGGCCTTATGCTCTCTTTTCCTCTCTACTGTTTAGCTGTGTGGAGAGGCTGTGTCTGCTGGATGTGGCCATCCCTGATATGCATATTTCACTTTCTTATCAAAACGACAAAGAGTATATAACTTACACCATGCCAGGCCAACGGAAATCCGCGAACCACTGTAACAGTGATGCGAAAATCCATGAATGTCGCTTTTACAACAACAGTCCTTTCGTGTAGTGCAACAAGTTTCTCCGTCTGAAATTATACCAGCAAACTCTAAATACAGTACCACGAAGAAACTATGGTCTGCTGTTAAGGTTCGCAAACTCTAAATACAGTACCACGAAGAAACTATGGTCTGCTGTTAAGGTTCGCATTCTCTAAATACAGTACCACGAAGAAACTATGGTCTGCTGTTAAGGTTCGCAAACTCTAAATACAGTACCACGAAGAAACTATGGTCTGCTGTTAAGGTTCGCAAACGCTTTTTGTGTTTATAATTATCTCGATATGCTTAAAATTTGCAAAAAACATTTGCAGCGAGTTAAATATCTTAAACACAGTCATTTAGTTAGTTTCTAAAATTACCTTAAGCGGAGTTCTTCCTTTTGTCAGTGGATTAGCATAACAAAGTTTGTGTTATCAATTACGTAATTGGTTAACGAGAAAATAATTTTGTTGCTGTAACTGTGTAAAGAAACGAAAACCCAACCTCGAATCAACTGTCTTGTATTGCACTGACCCAATTTATATATATATATATATATATATATATATATATATATATATATATATATATATATATATATATATATATATATATATATATATATATATATATATATATATATACACTTTTTTCGGTTAAAAATAATTTATGCTTTCTTATGTTATGCCCTTCTTTGTAAAATTTAAAATCAGGGCCATATTTCAAATAATTTAAATAGTAGTTAAACCCGATATTTAAGGTAAATGATTTCGTTTTGTACTTGGTACAAGCGAGGATAATGTTGCATTGAGATAAAAAAAATGGAGGTTTAGTCGGCCCTTTTAAAAAAGCATGTCATGTTGTTGTTGTTGTTTTTTTTCGAACGTGGGGGTTGCTTATTGGGGATGAGCCAAGTAGACAAAAATGTTATTTTGACTTGATAAAATGCTAAAACCCAACATGATAGTGCCCAGATGTCTGTAGATTAGCCTAAAATACCATATTTCTGACGTGTTTACATTAACTAAACTATAAAACCTTCAAGAACGTTTTTGTTACAAAATCTGCGTTCCTGAAACAAAGTGTCGAGGCGACATTAGCCATCTCGTCGCAGAATGCACAGATGGTCTTTAAGTTAAATATAGTATGGAATCATTTACCTTGCAAAATAACTCCACTTTTTAAAAAGACTGACTAAACCTTCATATATATCCCAATGCAACATTGTCCTCGCTTAACTACCTTCGTCCTACCCCCTGTTTGAGCAATCTGTTGCTTTTACAGAGTTAATATTTCTCATTGTATAAATTGGTCGACACTTTTTTTTCAATTTTCTTTTAACAGGGAGTGGGGGATGTTAGGTAGTTTATACAATATATTAAGTGAGAAACATGTTTGGCAGAGAACAAAATGGCATAAATTCACCAAAGTTTGAGGAATTTCAGTCACAATTATTCACTGTAAGTAGCTGTTTTCGGTGTATTTTACAATATTATTGTGTGTATTCTGTGGCTATACTTTTCGCTAACTAGTTAATTGCGGGTAATACGAAAGTATTTGCGAACATTCATTGGACATCTTACGGTAGAATTTTTTATTATTTTTTTTAAATAAATTTTATTATAACTGTTGGACTCATTAAAAAGAAAATATTATTGATCAAACAAAAACACAAAATTAACAAGTTGGACATTCTTGTAGCACTGATTAATTGAAAGTTATGTGCGTTACGTAGTATAGCACAGAACGTATGTCTTAACATTGCGGCATGCACAATAGGGGTGATTGTGTATTTAATTGACGGGATATGTATCAGGTGACCAGTGGTCAATCAGGCGAGTAAGAGCGGGAAAAGGCACGAAGGTTATGCTTGGTGGTCAGTTCTACGCTAGACTTCGATCGGTTCACATCGTTTCTATTTCAAATTCGAATCGTTGGAAATGCAGTTATTTGCATTTGCTATGAGCTTGTTAAAATGTTAGTCTTATATGATGTTATAAATCACAAGAATTTGCTTTTAATTAATAGCAGGTCATGTAACGAGTGATTTCATGAAGCTTACATTGGGGTTAATTCGGGGGTACAGTTTCCCAGAGTTTTTTACATTGGGCAAAGTTCAGTGAGGTTTTATTTCTGGGTTTTTCCCTGGCCTTCGAATTAACTCTCAATGTTAGGGGTCAGTGTCATTTATATGATAATTGTAACGAGTGAATGGTTTTGTACATTTATATGCATTGTATATCAGTAAAGTTTGTAAGTAGATATACATATTTATTTTACATGTTATAAAATTGTATATAAGAAATACAAGTTGTAAACAATTCGTTGTAAATGAACCGATCGCAAGTCTTGCCCAATGCAAAACAGTGTTGTTGTTTTGTGCTTAGCAGTGTTCAGACCAGTAATAAATACAAGTAATAACAAAGCAAGAGATAATTTTACAGGGAATAACGAATACCTGAGCAAACTGTTTGTCCACACGTCAGACCGTTCTGAAAAAAAAATAACACAAGAAGTAATCAATCAAGTATGGAACATAATTATGAAAATAGAGAAACGATATTAACTTCTCCTTCTGTTCTTTCCAAATACAGAAATTGGTTATAGTTTTAAAAGCAGTTCTTGAAAAAAATATTTCGTCATAAGCGCCATGTACAACTTGCTGATGTCAATTTGTCTAAAAACGTTGAACATAGGAACTGTATTTGAATGTCGGCGTGATGCTAGTTTTCACCTGAAAACTATGATATGCGTCTGAGATAACAGTCGATATGTTCATAAAATTTTATTGAAATCTTCCTGGTGCCAAGGTTATAAAGCTGAGATTGGAAACCAGTCTCAAATCTCAAGCATCTGATTGGCTGAAATGGCGACTGGTCGCCATTTCAGCCAATCAGATGATTGAGATTTGAGACTGGTTTCCATGCTCAGCTTTATAACCTTCAGCCCTGGTTTTGCAATCTCGGCGTGATCCTAGTTTAATCTTTACTCTTTCAACGGTGTAGTGACATCAAAGATAACAGTGGAGATGTTGATTTGAAGTTAATGAAATCTTCTTCGTTTCTAATCTTCTAAGTTACGTGAACAGAACTGAAATATTTGTATCAGGAAAAGAAATTTCACCACGGGAATTTAGACAACGTCTGGGAATAAGATGTGTATGTGGTCCGGAAAGATCAGTCTGAAGAGCACTCGCCCCGTAAGAGAGGAGTCCCGGGTTCGAGTCCCGGTCTGGCTGAACATTCTTTACACCCTGTGGCATTCGGCATCCATCATAGGACCATGACAACGTTACTTGTTTTACGGGGGGGGGGGGGGGAATATGGGGAAAATATGTCACGGCACTAATACTAATATAGTCACCATGGGAAGATGTCCCGGTCTGGCTGAACATTCTTTTCCACTATGTGACATAAACATGCAAATTAAACAAACATCACTACCACTCAATAGGATCCCTATTTATTTCATGCTTTCTAGTGAATTATAGAATTTTCCCGGTGAAATAAAACGCATATAGCATTTCGAATGAAAACGTTTAGAAAACGGGCTCAAATTTGGGTATATGACGTCATGGCGTCAGGTCATAAACAAACGTTTTGGCACCATTTCGTGGAAATATATTTCACTCGTGAGCTCCGGAATTCGTATTTCATGCTTTTTGTGCAAACTTAGCGTCAATTTGACAGAAAAGTTGCAAGAAATGGCACCAAAACCGCTTGTTTATGACATTGCGTACAAATTTGAGCCCGTTTGTTTAACGTTTTCATTTGGTATGTTAATGTGCGTTTGGGTACCGACGTGAAAAAATCAGTGAAAAAAATAGATATTCCACTGTTTGAAAACCGTGAAATACCACTTTTATTTCACCGGGAAAATTCTATAATTCAATGAAAAACATAAAATAAAGATGGTGGTTTTATGGGTTCTCTGACAAACTTGAAAAGACATAAGCACTCGGTTTTTTTATGCGTTACATGCTCTTCTCCGGAACAGCAAGTGGATTTGTGGATAGGATGCGCTATCGCGAGCTAGCTTCAATTTGGATAACTATCAAAACGGCATGTAATACGTGTAATAATGTTTTTAATATTTTTTTATATAAACTTACATAAAACGTGTTTGTTTCAGTTCTTTTTAGGAAAAATATTTTACTGACCATTATAGTCGGTCTTATATCAATTAAATGTGTTCTACACTTACTTACCACAGCATGAGTGATAATCATCATAAATAGAAAGAATGAAAATACAAATATCTTATTGACACACGACATGACTAGTGATTTCACTGCCTCTTGATGTTATGAAAATAAAAAGAATCTGAAAACGTTATCAGAGCGGAAGTTGGTGCGTCATTCTTTTTCATAATACTTCCTTGTCTTAATGAAGTTAAGTGGGATAAAATTCATAGATAATAAAACTGGCAAAATTTGTGATCTTTTTGCACTATCTGATTAAAATACACACTTAATAACTTTTTATCGTAACCGTTTGGAATTTTCACTATTTGTATTCCAAAACTTTATAGTAGGTCCATCTCTAAACAAAACCTTAATAACATCTACAATCATACCTGAGTGAAACAAAACCATTTGAAATAATGTTTCCGTTCCGTACTGAACTAAAGAAATCAAGATTTGAAAATGACTTCCCACTGGATTAAGATATAACTACTTAGAATAAAAAGACTATGACATAAAATTATATAATTTTTTAAAATTATTATGTTTGAAAGATGTTAACCTTTATAGGTATATATAACACTGCGATGATGTAGGCAATTGTATTTGTCAATTAATAGAAACACAACACAGAGAAATATTGCAGATCTTCCTTGGGTTCAATGTACGATGTAATACAAGGTTCTACCACATTTACCGTTACATTGAAAAATATTTTGCTAACTTGGAATTAAATACTTAAATCACTTTGTTTTAGCTTGTTACTCTTAGTTAACTAATACATTTTTAGATGTTAAGTTATCGTATAGGCCGTCCTCGCAAAGCAGTCCGAGATGGTGTAAGTTTAATCCAGAACCGCTAACATTTTCCACTGATGGAAAATTTGCTGCCTTTGAATGTAGGCTAGGTTTTCTAACACAACTGAAGGAGAAAATGTGCGCTTGTTAAACACTCTCTCACTCAAATTCACATGCGATGAATGGACATTATAATTGTTTTTTTTTATTATTTTTTTCCAAAAATACAAGAGATTGAAACAAAATAGTGTTCAGATTATTTTTTAATCACTGCAACAATTTTATTTCAGTTACATTTGAATCAATGCCAGGTTGTAGTGGAAAAAGTTTCCTTGACTATGATTCGAACCTCAGAGTGAATTACAAGGCAGTGCCGGCTCTGCAAACTAGCAGCCTTATGTGTGTGTAACTTTGAAAATTCATTTTGTATATTTGTGGAACTGTTTCCCGAACTGTGGCGAAATCAGCAGACATCGACCGATGCTGATTACACTGAGGCTTTTTTAAATGTAGAAACTTTTCATTTTGAGTATTACCAACATTTTTTATACATGACTGTAATGTTTTCTCAATTGATCTTCTGCTGAAGTACTATGAAAGTTAGGCCTAAATGTATCGGAAGATCTCCAAATATTTATATATAGGAACGAGAAACTAAACAAAATCTAAATTTTAAAATGGCATCAAATACCCTTAAAAGTAGCTGTACATAAAATTAAAACATTAAGAAGAAAAAAAGACAATCATGCGGCAAACAAGTATCTGATATTCTTTGTTGTTACTTTTTAACAAGAATACAATCCATAATAAAATATAAGGCCACCAAAACGGTATCTGTATCCATTCATCAGATGCAAGATACATCGACAAATATTTTATCAGGTTCAAAAGTATCGTTGATGGCAAGGTATCGCGCGCTGCGCTAAAAGCGGTATGCTAAAGTCGCCCCAAAACGTTCGGTCTAAATTTAAAACCTTTTTTTCTATTTTATGTTGTTTTTTTTTTATTGGTTTTAAAGGTACAATAAATGTTAAATTTGTCTAGCATATCCTTTTCGCCGGCGATACCAAACAAAGAAGACGACCGCTGCTGCTCCAAGACCGACCACAACAATGACTATGATGAGTATTCCATCTGAAAGATAAATCAAAATCACAGATGGCTTCGTTCTCAATCTTAAAGAAAGTGTCAAATTTTCTATGATTAGTACAGATTTAGATCAGAGTTTACACTATAGGCTACTCAATTGATAAATGTCAGCAATATAAGCCGTAAACAATAATAAACTTGTGAGAAAAACCCTTTTACACATGTATCGGGGTAAAATTGTTTTATATTTTCGATAAAGTGTGACACCGTCAAAGCCTACACAACTCTGGCTAACGCTAAAAGTCCCCGGATTTGGCATTATGGCTGTTTAAAATCACTACTGCAAAAAGGTATTTCTCGACAAGGCAACATGAATATCTCCCTGTTAAACAGATTGTAAATTCAAAATGATATTTTACAGCGCCCTGCTTGGGTATAAAGTTATTAACCCATCTACAGTTTATCGTTATCTCTTTGTTTGCACTACAGCTGCAGGGTTGTAAGAGTTTATGAAGGTTTATAGGGATTATGAAGGTTTATAGGGATTATGAAGGTTTATAGGGATAGGAATAGGAACAAGAATCTAGAATTTCGATCTGTTTCTTTTATTTCTGCCAGCGTGTTCTTTAATTTACAAAACTAATCTCCTTATAAACCACACCTGTATTGTTGAATTAAAGCTAGGTATAGGCGAAAAAAGTTTTTCTTTGATTTTGGTAGCGGTAACCATATTTTAAACGTTTTTAATAATTTTTATATTATGCAAAACTGACTTTATTGAGCTCTAGAAAAGCGAATAATAAAACCCCATAAGATGTTGTAGATGGGACATCGCCGTCTTAAATGCAAAATTTACGATATTACAAATTATAGAAAAACTCTGTCATTGTGAAAAACATTTTTTCAATAAGAAATGAATACATCGAATTGAATTTCATAAAACGCAAACGTGCCTTTATATTTTGTTTCTGGGTAAGACCCTTTTTTAAACGACAGAGAATATGAAACTTACACCATGCAAGGCCACTGGAAGTCCCCGAACTACTATAACAGTGTTGCGAAAATCCGTGAATGTCGGTTTTACAACAGCAGATCTTCGGTCCATCCTTTTCTTTGCTGCAACAACTTTCTCCATCTGGAATTATACCAGCAAACTCTAAATACAGGTATATATTCAAACAGCAATGTGTCCTATGACGCAAGTAAACCGTCAGAAAACTATGTTGACACTTCCGTTTACCACTACAGAATTATGCCAAAAAGGTTAAATTTTGCAAAACGATTTGCATGGGAGATAACTATCTAAACACAAATTATCATTCAGGTAGTTCCCAGAGCTACCGTCAGAGAAGTTCTTCCTTTTATCAACAGTTTAACATACTACAGAGATGACATTCGTAATGTCAATTAAGTAGATCAGTAAAATAACCCTTACCGATGTCATGCAGTGATCGTTACGTATATCAGGGCTATCCGATCAACCTTTTTTGGGGTTGTCCCGGTTAGCTCAGTTGGTTGCGTCACGGGAATTGCAGGGCTAGGCGCTGTCGCCGTGACGGTGCGGGTTCGCTCCCAGCTAGAGGCACTATCATTTGAAATTGACAGTAGCGCTATTTGTGCAGTGTGACGGCCGTAAAAAGTCTCCCCGTACATATAGTCAGTACTGTTATCAGTAAAATAACCCGTTACCGATGTCATGCAGTGATCGTTACGTATATCAGGGCTATACGACAATCTTTTTGGGGGGTTGTCCCGGTTAGCTCAGTCGGTTGCGTCACGGGAATTGCAGGGCTAGGCGCTGTCGCGGTGACGGTGCGGGTTCGCTCCCAGCTAGAGGCACTATCATTTGAAATTAACAGTAGCGCTATTTGTGCAGTGTGGCGGCCGTAAAAAGTCTCCCCGTACATATAGTAAGTACTGTTATCAGTAAAATAACCCGTTTCCGATGTCATGCAGTGATCGTTACGTATATCAGGGCTATCCGATCACCCTTTTTGGGGGGTTGTCCCGGTTAACTCAGTTGGTTGCGTCACGGGAATTGCATGGCTAGGCGCTGTCGCCGTGACGGTGCGGGTTCGCTCCCAGCTAGAGGCACTATCATATAAATTATGAGCTGTTGTAATTTGTTAAGAAACGGAAAGTGCCCGTTCTTTAAAACACGAAACAACATCCCTGTAATACACTTAGCCATACAAATGTTGTGGCCGTAAGGCCCGGATGGATGGCGAGCCAAAGGTCCTTCCCGAGCCTTTTGCAGTATAGGTGAGCTACAAAAGATGTATTTTCGATGTGTCCAAGACAGCGACAAGTGGTTTTTTCTTACATTCTATGCGGTAAAGTTTTGAGTTGTATTATAGAAAACGAAACACTGACGCGCTTCCCAGGTCCTCATCCAGCCCGTGGACATAATTTCTGGCCTGTCAAATGGCTAGATCCCATTGGTATGGACCGACAATTGTCAGTTCTTTAAAACAACAATGCAATGAGCCAAAGAAACACGTGATCTTGTGCAAACAAGAGGACATGTGCGAGTCATTACAATACGAGTACAGTGGGATATGAACGATATATTTTCAATAGAGATGAGACAGCGAAATACCCCATGTAGTACAATAGTTACAGTGGTCAAAATACTAGAAAAGCGAGATGTAACGCATATCTTTTTGTTTGCTGGACCTTGTCAGAAGTTTAAAAATGTAAGAAAACCTACGGGGAAATCTTGTAAAGAACCTAGAAGCTTGATCTGTATATTTTATTCCTGTCATCGTGGCACTCTGATTTGACTCTGGACCAATCTGGCCATTTCAGCCAATCAGATCCTTGAGATTTGAGACTGATCTCCAGATTTAATTTTATAATCTTGGGCATAGGTCTCGATAAGGTCATTGAGTAACCACTTGTTTGACAATGCTACTAGCTTCTTACATTTTATATGTATGTGTGCCTTTGCATGCAACATAGTGTATTTGGGTGGACTGAAGCTAATTCATCAAGGCAACCAGGGCCCGAGGTTATAAAGCTGAGCATGGAAACCAGTCTCAAATCTCAAGCATCTGATTGGCTGAAATGGCGACCAGTCGCCATTTCAACCAATCAGATGCTTGAGATTTGAGACTGATCTCCAGATTTAGTTTTATGATCTTGGGCCCAGTACTTGTTTGTTCAAAAGAGAACCTGTTGGGGGCAAATGTGAGGTAAGTACACCCTTAAACCTGGTTCAAACGCCCAAAGGCAAATTGTTTTGTCACTGACAGTTCTCTTATGTTCTTTTTTTTTAATGTGTGTGATGTTTTATTTCAACTAGATCATTTTATAAACCCGTCCTCTCTTTACCTCTTTTCTCTTTGGCTGCATGGGGAGGCTGTGTTTTCTGGGTTTGGCTATCGTATTATGCATATCTCACTTTTATCCAGTTTGTCACGTGTAAGGTGTCATAGTAATAGACTTATTGAGGGTAACATGGAAGTATTTGTGAACGTTTGTTATCATACGACAGAAATATGTCACAACAAAAACAAACGGTAAAATAAATTTATTAAGTGCATAATATGAGTACGGTACGTAATGTGACGGTAAAACCCAAATTATTAAAACAACACCGCAATTTGTTACCATTAAACTTTATGATAGGTGGGAAAAATTGTCAGCAGGACTCAAAACATATAAATAAATACAAAACATGAGATTTGAAAAATACGGAATACAAATACCTGAGCATTCTGTTTGACCACACGTCAGACCGTTCTGAAAACAATTATACAATATTAAATCTGTCAATTAACAAATAAAGAATGGAACATATGGACAACATGAACGATATTTAATTCTCCTTCTGCCCCTTGCAAAAACAGTCATTTGTTATTGTTTTACAAATAGATCTCGAAAATATACTTTCTTACAAGCGTCGCTCAGAAGAATCCAGGGATATGTTTCAATATTCTATAAATGGTTCATAGTTACCGCAATACATTTTTTCAATCTTCTTTTTTTTTGTTTTCCGTCAAAATAAACAGATTTAGAGTTCAAATGTATGCCAACATAATTTTTTGTTGCATCGTTTTGACCGTTTCGGATTCAGTGAGACTGGATATTATAGTGAGTATATTCTCTCAAAACTACACTCAACAAATTTTACTTAGTGTAAACATATACATATATTCCTATATACACGTACATGTGTTCATCTACTGAGTGATTGAATACATTAAATAGTTATATTTTTTGTACAAAGCAGAGATGGCAATAGACAGTACAAGATTGATTATACGTGTAATGCGATCGACTCCGAAAATAAAACATCACAAGCAATTAACAAAAAGAGAACTTATCGCATGAGAACCGTCAGAGGCAAAACTAGTACCGTTTTGGGGGGTGGGGAGTTAAACCAGGTTCTATGCTACACCAACCTTATGCTTGTCTCACAAAGTTAACATAAACAAACATGTACACGTTGCCTTAGTGATCATGAATTTACTCAGAAACACAAAAGTTAACATGGTCTTTAAAATCGAGCAAAATAAACAACTTTCCGCACTCTTAACACAGCTTTTTGGTGTTACAGAGTATCACGTGCAAGAAAGCTTCAATCTGGTTAATAATTAAGTGGGCACATACACATACTTCAATATTTAATATATACGTACTTACGTATAACTTGTAAGTCTTTTTGCGATAAATTTTCAATCACCATCATAGGTGGTTTAATAAAGAATTAAATATGTTCAAAATTTACTCACCACACGATGACTGACAATCACTGTCAATAGAACGAATGAAAATACAAATAACTTAATATTTTTGTCCAACATGACTTGTGTTAACACCGTCTCTAGAGGTCATCAAAACAAAAAGAACTTGTAAATGTTATCAGAGAGGATGGTGGGCATTATCTTATTTAATTTAGGATAATCCAGGATAAATTCGTGATATGATGTTTATGTTAAATGTAAGGACCAATCTACGAAAGCTCTGATCCCGACGACTGAGGACGCGTTTATCGCCACATGTTAAAGACACGGCGATTAATGACCATTCCGATGGGTTAGGTATCGTCAACAGTAAATTGTACCTGATATTACAACACTCTTCGTGAATGGTTCAACCATTATTCTCAATAATTGACAAAAGGACTTATATTCCGACCGAGCGTGATTTACCTTTGATATTTGGAAATGGACAGAAAACTGTTATATGTAGCATTTAGTATTCTATTAAGGGTACTTCTGATTTCTGTAATAATACGAGTGTTTATGAGTGAAAATATAAGAATTCGGGCTTCACACACTTTAAACAATCCAACTGTTTTCCATACCCAAATGGAAATCATCAAATATCGATTCAATCCTTAAATAAAACTCAATTATTTGTATAGCGATCTCAGTAGATAGAAGATCTAAAGGCAAAATTATGCAAAGTTTGCAAATATTCCAATGAATACTCAAAACGAATTAAATATCCAATTATTCTATACTTCTGCTATTATTCCAACAAATATTTGCATACAATGTTAAATTAATGGCCGATTAAAAAAGTGTGTTCTTTAAATTTGCGTGCATATATCCCACACCCATAAATAATTGAATAAATCGTTTTTACTTAAATGTGAGATCTTAGGGCTTCATATTGTCGACGAACATGCATTAGGTGTATATTTCCATATGAATGGTTGACCCTGCTATGCATATTTCATTTTTTTCATATTAATGTTATACAAAATGTTTTCCATTCATTTAAGTGCAAATGAGAGCATTAAATTTGATCGATTTATTTAGTTCATGTTGCTGCAATTTAAATGCAAGGTGATAAGTTATTGAACGATGTATTTGAGGCATATTTCTGGTTGAGATTGATTGTTTGTTACATTATTATTCTGTTCCTGAAATGAAATTACAAAAAAGACATCTGGAAAAAGACACAGCTTAAAACATAAGGGTTTATTATGAAATCAAGAAATATAAGGTAATACCTTAGGAGGCTACGTTGTAGGGGTCTGCATCTGCATTTGATATTCCCCCTCCTCTGTTGTTCTCCACACCCATTTTGTACCACGTCGTTCATAGGTAAAAATCTTTGTGAAGAAAAAATGTAATATTTCAGTCTTCGCATAGAAATACTTGTGCGGTTAAACGGCTTTTAACTCAAGAAATAGTACGAAGGGGACTTCTTTTGTTCTCGTCTTGATTTTGTCAAACATATTTCGTGTCCATATAAACAGTGGAAACTGTGAAAAGATCAGCTTATATGAGCCATATATCTCTCGATGTTCCGTTCTCCCGAGTTTCCGAGAAAAGTGCAGAATATAATTTTTTTTTTAAATAACAGAATAATACTTTTTTTGTACCTATCTACAAAGTGTGCATGACGTACTTTGGTAATCCTGAGTTTTCCGCCAAAACCTGGATTTGTTTTGACAACGTGCTTAGATATAGACTTGTATTGTCAATATGAACATTAAATGAACATAATATTATGTTTAGTTACATTTATTTTCTGTTTGGATAATTGTAAATATATCAGCGGTAAGAAGTCTTTGATTCATAATTGTGTTAAATGAAATTAATGAGAGTTTATAATTTGTTCATTATGTACTTTTATGTTCTACTTTCGATTTTGTTTCGGCGAAACTGGGATTTCAGTAATATCATGGAACGTGCTCCTTGGATGGGGTAGAGCACGAACTTTGAAGGAGTTCTTTCTTAACTTTCTTTGACTTTAAATAAAAATTATTATTTTAATGATATGTTGTATATGAATAGTATTATGATTCTATTGCATCGATTCACAATACAGAAGAGCATAATTAAGAAAAATGTGCAAAAGCTGATAATATAACCAACTAAAATATGGTGTTTAGATAATACTGAAGCAAAAAGCAAACTTCTCTCATCGTGTCTACTTTCTGTGTCTATGTCAAAACCTGACGCTATTACTCACTGCTAGCTCAATAAATGTGAAGATATATAGAGTGTTGAGGCTGTGTTTACTGTATTTATATAACAATATTGTGTTTACCTGGCATATACAAAAGGAAAATATCATTTGCATCCGGAATCTTAAATAACATTCATCAACTATACGTCAGGGCGAAGAGAATTTTGATGAATCGCCACAACAATTTGTTTATTAGCACATGCTGGAGTCATATGTTTGTTTTAGGTAATACTCTGAACATCAGAGGTTTAAGGCAAACTTATTTTCATTTCAAAGTATGTGGTTTGTAATCAGAGCATTTGTAAGACTGAACTCGGCCTGAAAACGTAAGGCCTAATAAATTCGAAATTCGAAGATACTTGAAATATTTTTTCAGCAAAGTTTAGTTGGCAATAAGTATTTTTAATCTAATATTTATTTCTGATTTTAACCAGTTTTTGCCATTTGCAATTTCTGTCCCCCATTCATTACAGTACGTCCATTTGATAACCAGTAGAAATGTGATAATGGCGTCAGAATGTGACGTTCCGCAAGATGCAGGCACCGACAATGAACTGCCAGACCTGAAAACAAATACAAGCGTCCAACAAGAAGTGGTAGATAGGCAAGAGAAGGCTCCAAATGGTGCTGTACCATTGGGCAAAAGTAGTGTGGACTGGCAGCGTGGAGTATCCCTTGGAGAAAATCTGCTCTATCTGTACGAAAACAAGATGTGGACAGATGTGTCGTTCATATGCAAAAAGCATGATGTTGATGACAAAGAGGATCGGATAAAAGCTCACAAAATCGTACTTGCAGCCCGAAGCCCATTCTTTAAGGCGATGTTTTATGGTCCATGTGCTGACAATGAACAAGAAAAAGTTCTTGAAGTCGATGCTAGCATATTTAACTTGGCCGTCAAGTAAGTATTAAACCATTCTTGTTTTTCAATTTATTACTGCATATGTTTTCATGAATATTAAACATTGAGTAAAAATACAACTGAATCAAACGCAAGTTTTTAATTATCGATCTAAATCTATAAACTCCACGTGAAATTAATTGATAAATTGAGAATATTGACGACAAAATTGGAAGATAAGTTGACTGAATAGAGCAGTTTAACATACTGCACTCCAATTTGGATTTTATCAATACAAAGATCTTAATTGTAAAACCTATGTATTGGTAACTGGTGACATGCCGGTACTGTTTAAAAAGTTTTACATAATCTATTCTGTGTCAAGACATGTCTCCAGTGGATTGTTCGACACTATTCATATTTTCTAGCCTCTGGGTGCAGTTTTAAACAAAACGTCGGTGTAATAAAGTAATCCAAGAACTATCTCGCCCTCATTTAAACTGGGGTCATCTCAGAATGTTTATCAAGGCCTTTCATATAAATTTGCGACCTCATTTCACCTGGCATCTCGTTTAGGACAAACCCATTCTATTATGTGTGGACCATACGCTGCTGGAATGGTGTTAATTCTGAAAATACCGCATTGATGGTTCCATGTTCACCGCAATATGCATAACATCCTTTAGGATGGATCAAAATTCTACAGATTACTAATGTAAATATTGAGATGCGCTCATGCCGGGGCTAAGCGACGTGCGCAGTAATAAGCATTTCCATTATGGCCCGTGAACAGGTTCAATCCAGCCGAGCCTGCAGTAGTTAATATGTTTCGTGTTCGGTGGCTTTCAAAGTTCCCTTCTTATTTATCACAATGATATCTTTCTTCAGGTTCATATATAGTGACAGCACTGACTTAACAGAATCTAACGTGTCTGAAGTGATTGAACTGGCTGATATGTACCAGATATCTGGGCTAGTCGAGTACTGCTACAATTACTTGAAGCCACGTATAACGCCCGAAAATGCCTGCGACATACTACAACTGGCTTTGTGTTACAATATTCAAACGTTAGTGGATTCTGCCTGTGACGTTATTGATGATAACGCCAAACAAGTTTTGCGGTTAGATAACTTGATGGACACTTCGGAAAACTGCCTTACTTATATTCTGAAAGGAGACACACTTTTCGAAAAAGAAACAGAAATTATTAAAGCTGCAGAACGATGGGCGGAAAAGAAACTTGCTGACAAATCAACAACTATCGATGGTAAGGAGAAAAGAAATGTCCTTGGAAAAGCGTTTTATTACTTGAGAGTACCTACGTTATCCTTCTCTGAATTTTCAGACAATATGTGTGGTAAAGGTTTATACACGATTGATGAAGTCAATGAAATACTGAAACATATGAGCCACCCAGAAAAAGAAGAGTCGGTGTCCTGTCACAGCTGTTTGAAACGTGAATCACGCAAACAGACTTTAAGACTGAAACCAGCTTTATCAGGTGGTACAGTAAAGGCTGATAAAGTGCAGTCCACAGTTTTACTTCGTGTTACAAAAGACTGTGTTTTGCAAGGGGTTCAAATTAAAAAGATGGCGCAAATTCTCAAAGGATCAATTTGCATCGACAACATTTGCAGAAATAATTTCATATTCGATTCTTCGGCAAGTGAGTACGTAACCATGGCCAAACCTGTTGGGTTGAGAGGCAGGAAAGAGCCATATACTTTACAACTTAAGCTTCAACAAAATACTAAAGCAGTGCCCGACATTGAAGTTGAAGTAAAACAGAAAAGTCCAGCCAGCATCGTAGCTTTTGGAGCACCAGCGTTTGAAGGTTCAGAAAAAATGTGTAAGGAAGACAAGCACTCGCAAATCTGTTTATCTTTATTCAACGAAGTAACAGGTACAGATAAAAGCAGTTTTGCAAACTGCAAGGAATCATATCACGTGAACATAATAAAATTTATCGACATTTGTATCGTTTCCGGTAGAGACAAATAAGATCACCTCTTAGCAGGCTGTAACCCCTCTGGTTCTCACTTTCGTTATTTGTTTGTGGCGTCCATTTTGAAACTGATTATTGTAATACCATGCTCTCTTTTCCTCTCTACTTTTTGGCTGTGTGGGGAGGCTGTGTATGCTGGATGTGGCCATTCCTGATATGCATATTTCATTTTTTTAGAATAAAAACGTAATAGGTTTCCAAATGCAGTGATAGAAATGAGTCCATCCGTGTAAAATTGATGTTAGAAAATTTTGTAATATAAACAATGTAAACCTCGCATTAATGTTTTTCATTTATGTGAAATAAGCAGTGCTAAAGCAATGGCTGTATTCTTTATTTTAAAGGTCTCTGGCGTGATTGTTATCCATACCACGTGAAAACAGTAAAACACGGTAAGAAAAGTCGTGTCTTGGTTAACATGCAAGTGGTTTATATATATGTTTATAACTTTGTTCTTATTTTTTGTCTTTTTTTCCCAAAATTTATATTCGATAGGATTGTTTAAAAATAAACAGGCAAGCCTATTTTATACACGAAAAACTGCTATATGATGTAGTTAACTGTTGTCGATTGATATGCAGGTACCCAAAGCAGTTCAGTAAAATGAAAAAAACTCAATGGAGCATTGAATAAAACTTTTGCCCAAAAGTTTTTAGTGACATTTAAATATCACTGTGATTTAAGGTATCACTAACGTTGCAAATGGCGAAAACTGGCTAAAATTTCAAAAATGAATCTTTGGGAAAATATATGGAACAAAATAATATATTTCAAAAATAAGCGTAAATTCAGTCAATCTAAGCTATAGGTGCATACCAAATATAAGCGCAGATTCTGTTGCTTAAATATAAGCGCATATCAAAAATAAGCGCATATTCGGAGTCTTAAATATAAGCGCATATCAAAATATAAGCGCATAAAAGCGTCACAAATTCAAAAATAAGTGTATATGCTAATTTTCCAGATTCTACGGTATACCATTTGGGTCAAAATATAGTGTTCAGGTGCACCTATATTTCAAATATAGGTGAACCTACAATTTTTATAGGCGAACCTTTACTTTTTATAGGTGCAACTATATTTATAGGTGCACCTATATTTATAGATGCACCTATACCTTGAAATGGAGATGCACCTATAAATTATTGGTGCACCTATAAAATTGTATGTGCACCTATATTTAAAATCTTATGACCCAAATGGTATACCATAAAAATACTCATTGCCACATAGATTTTAGTGAAGAAATGTATTTATCTAAAAATGTACTCATGCCACATAGATTTTAGTGAAGAAATGTATTTATCTAAGGATGTACTCATGTTTGCAAGCTCAGTTTAGTCTAATTCATGTTCCAATTACCAAACACATACTAAAACTAAAACAAAAGAATAAACATTTGCATGAGAACTCTGAAAATCATGGACAATATACTAAAACAACTCATACATGAAATAAGTATATGCTGGTCTACAATCATTAGTGCCAATTCGCCAAAATAATGTTAGCGTTTTCAAGAAATTCAAGAATTATTTTTTCTACGTATACTTATTGTTTTACTCGTAACATAGAATTCAGTAATCTTTTTTTTCAAAACAATCTAACAAATGACTTCTTAAGCGGTTTGTATAAAATATTAAATCAAAGCACAATTCTTTCCTTAAGCAATAAGATGTGATAAAAGCATTACCTCGAGAATTTCTATAATTATTTCTTCTTTTTGTCGACAATAAATTAAGTCGAGCTCACCAAGCATTCTCGACAATAACTCTAGATCGGATCAGAAACTCAAGAAATGTAAAGAAATGTGAACAACTGACTGATGTTAACTTAGGCAACATTTATTTTGAAATTAAAAGTCTATTAAAAAATAGTATTAACAATGTCGAGATAGTGAATGAATATGGGGCATAGTTTTGCGTGTTCTTTTAATATTTTTGGTGTAATACTTGAAAGGATTTTGAAGAAGCGACAAGAATAATCAAATATAAATGAACTGTTATGATGTATAGTTAATATTAAAATGCTAAGTCCCTATAACTTAACCAAAATAACCCAGTATTCCTATGTGTTTCATTTTTAATTGAATCCGTTTTAATATACGGTATGAAACCTGTTGTTTTGAGGGCAAATGTAATTGGCAGTGACTCGTTTGCTGGGAAAATATGTCTATTACAAATGGTATATTTGTGGCACTGTATTTTCGATACTTCATTAAAAAATAAGGTTTTGTTGGTCGAAGGGCAGTAATTTTCTTACTAGTAAGTTCACCCACACACCCATTCGCCCTTTTTCCTGTGTGTTTTACCCGTTTCACTTTTTAGTTATGCCCCATTTAAATAGCTTTAATTTGAAACTTAATGTTGCTTATAAGTTTAAAAGTACAGGTCTGTCATACTTACTTAATACTTAGAATATAATCTGCATGATCACAGACATCAACAAGAACAGTAACTGTGTTTCATTTTTTTTGAGTCCTGCTTCTTTATTTAATATGAAACTAAATGATGCTTATAACTTTGAACTGTTGACCTAATACTAAAAAGTTTACATGTCATTCCCATGAACAAATCCATTTGTGACAACAAGAGTAATAACTCCTGTTTCAAATTACTTATACCTGAAACATAATGTTGCCTATAACTTATAAAGTTCAAATATGTTATATATTTCACCTTTATATTATCACACTTATATGTGTTTTGATTTATGGCCCCATTATATGACTTAAACCTAAAATTACTTTTGCTTATAACTCGAATTTGCGATCTGCATAAAAAAAAGATGTTTTTGACGATAAGAATGATAACTACATGGAAAACAAGGAAGACCTTGGACAACCCTTATATTATTAAAAAACACATACAACACAAGAGGGTCCATAGGACCCTGGGTCGCTCACCTGTCAAAAACTGGTCAATGCTTGCAAGAGTTTTGTGCAAGTGTGGTAAAATCAATTCAAAAAATAAAGCTGCTATTGTGAAAAGGTCAAAATAGCTGACTTTGGCACTTTCAAGGGCCATAACTCTTGAATCCATTATGGAATCTAGCTGGTTCAAGAAAGGAACTGAGATCTTATAGTAACTCAAGTATTGTACAAGTCTGATTAAATTCAAATTAAAAATGAATCTGCTTTTGTGCAGACAAGGTCTAAATAGTTATTTTTGGCACTTACAGGGGCCATTACTCTGGAGCCTATAATGCAATATGGCAATTTCAAGAAAGGAACCAAGATCTTATGGTAATGAAAGTGAAGATTAAAATTAAGACCACTAGTGTGCAGACAAGCTGTTATTATAGCTTGACCTTGTGACCTAGTTTTCAAGGTCAAATGACCCAGTTTCAAACTTGACCTAGATATCATTGAGATAAACATTCTGACCAAGCTTGAAAAAGAGGACCAAAATTAAGACTTCTAGAATTTGGACAAGCATTTTCTAACATTCGACCTATTGACCTAGTTTCCAATGTCACATGACCCAGTTACGAACATGACCTAGAAAACATTGAGATAAACATTCTGACCAAGTTTGAAGAGGATTGGACCAAAATTAAGACAGAGTGCGGACAAGATTTTTCTATACTTTGACATTGTGACCTAGATTTCAAGGTCACATAACCCAGTTTCAAACTTGACCTAGATATCACTGAGATAAACATTCTGACCAAGTTTTAAGAAGATCGGACCAAAATTACGACTGCTAGAGTGTGGAAACAACTGTGAACGGACGGACAGACGAAAGCCCCTCACAAAAGCTCACCCTGTCACTATGTGACAGGTGAGCTAATAAAAGATAATATCCCGAATTTAACAATTTGGGGACTAAAGTAATGGAAGCAAAATGTAATGGTACAATCTCTTTTTTTTACCTACATACTCTGACATCTGAAAAACCCAGTACTGAATAGTGTTGTTTCACATTGTTGTGCGCATGCGTCGTACTCCACGTTTAGGTACGAAAATATTGGTTTTATCCTAAACCGACGCGTGAGGGGGCATTTAACAGTGTCATTGCTAACAGAATGAACGGACATGATCACGGTGTCCTCTTAAAGCTTATGATAAGTTATAATAATAATTGTGATGAGGCACAATAAATTCGAGTTTTACGAATTTCCGAATATTGCAGGCTTTAAAAAGTCTGGTCGGCAAGATTTGACTGTGAAAAGCGTAAAACAATCAAAGACGTGGTTGCAAATTTGAATCAGGAAGTCTTATATAAAAACAAAGACAATGTGGATTGCATGTTACTGTCATTTTGCCACAGACACATATATAAGCGTCTCGTGTTTTTTTGACAAAATGCGTTTACTTCAAAAATATATTTTATGTAACTTGATCTCCCTAAATTGGAAGAGAAAACGGATGAATTCAACAATGTATCGCCGTTGTATTCAACGCCCATTAAGCGTTATTATTTTGTTTACTATTTTACTTCCTTCCAACATATGTTTAAAACTAAAATTTATTGTAATCATTCGTATATTTCTTTTATCAGTCCTGGATTAAAATTATTTTTATGTTTAATAACTAGAAATCATAATTTGAACACGACCGTGTTACTGTTAATTGTCCCTATATATTTGACACAATATTCCCATTCCCATTCTGCCCAGAAAACGATGGTGACATATTGAGGTGTGAAAAGTTGTTTGATATCTGACATTTGAGGAGACTTAAAATTAATTATCTCAAATCATCAAATTGAACTTAACTGTTATTGTCACTTCAAGCATTAACTTTTCGAATACCTAAAAATTTTCACGAGTTCAGTCCCATATTTCTATAACTATAATTTGTAGCGTTGAAATGGCAGATCATGTAGTAGTTTACGTCTTATTCATGTTATTATTAACATCTTTTTTTTTTTTATAAAATCGTCAGCCATTGTCAATAGGACATTAGTTTAAGTCGCATTTCATGAATATCTACGTGTTACGGGAATGATGTAGAAAGAAGATAAAATGTCCGCAGACCTCCAAAATCTCAGGATTTTATCTGAAATCTCCGGACCGTAAGGTTCTTCTCCGGATCTAAGGATTTTCAGGCAAAATCTCAGGATTTAAAAATATTGAAAAGGATAATTAATGAAACATAAATTTAACTGAATTAAGAATGGGTTTTACAATTATATTAATTAATATTAAGAAACTTGGTCTTGGTCACGGCTCCAAAATTTCCTGTTTATTGAGAGATTACGTGATAGTGACACGATGCTTCGGGCACACATGTACACAACAGCTAAGTGTCATAAAACTAAACTCGGACCTGAATATCGCAGTCCCGTTCATTTGTTTTGGTCCATGGTCATTTTGATTTTAAACAGAAATGAAAATATTATATTTCAAAACCTTCAGCGACAACAATTACGAACTTCAACATCAAAATAGATTTTATTAAAAAAAAAACTCTCTGGATTTTTTTGAATAGTTTTGGTTGGCCTGCCGTCCGGCAATATTCGTTTGGTTCAATCAATTTAACGATTTCTCGGGTTGTAGCTGGAATCATCCTATTATGTAAATACGTAATATTTTTTCTCAAAAGCAAAACACGCAAAACACATATCAACCTAGTCGCCGACGAGCTACATAAGAATATAATTATGTCTCATTCCACTATAAATTAAAGCGTAAAAAAAAATGCCGTAAAATAGTAAAATGTCCGATAATGTTCGTCTGAATTGTCAATTATACAGATTAATTTTTAGTATACACAATTCACGTGTGTATTTTCATAAAAAACCCAAATAAATCCGTTGGATACTCGCGTCCGGAAAATACCGCGATAAACAATGTTTAAAATGCGCATAAACTTTCTTGATGTGCTTGTAAATGATCATAACGTTTTTTTTTATTCTTCGCTGTTTGACTGAACTTACTTATTTATAAATTTGAAATGATTAATCAACATGTTCTTAATGTTATAATCACTTAGTCATATTAACAATAGTAAACGATGCCCCCTCGCGTGCATTTATCGACTAAATGTGCTCTTCAATTTTAGAGAGCGCTAAGGGGAGGTAACAATGTGAAAGAACTCTAATCGAAAATTTCTATATTGCATTTATCAAGTTAATATTACAGAAAATTTGCTATAAAAGTATAAATAGTTGCTTTATTTCACAAATATTGAGTGAATACATGCTTAATAACCAAAATCAAAAATTACCTATTTCAATTGTGTTCTGAAATTTGAACATATTGCAAAATATGCTTATGTAGGTAATTTTCAAGTAGGCACAGACTAAAATAATTTAATCAATTTAATTTGTATTCTGCGATTCTTAATTGATGGTCGAAATTTTGTTTAGTTCATAAAGTGTGCCCGCATTGAAAACCTCTAAAACCTGCTCTGAGTGGCAAAAATTCAGATTTATTTGGCTTTCCTCATTACAGGCAATTCAGATGGCACACTAGCCAACAAGTGGTTGATAACTGTTAAGCATTTGGAGTGTAACCATTCATGTATTCAAAGGCATTAAAATTTCATATCTTTACAACTATATATATATTTATGGCTATAGTAGTTTTTTGTAATCCTGTTCCTTTGTAAATCATTTCTGCCAATAAATCATACAAATGTATTTGTCTGTCATGTGACTGTCTAATTATCAGTTACTTTCCTCACAGCTTTCATGATGTTTATCTTTTGATGCTTTTATTTAAATGTGCAAACTGTTGTCTATATATTTTTATTATTAACAACGAATATTTAAAAACACACAGAAATATTCATTATTCCATTATTGAAACTAGAAATGTGTCCATAGGACACGGATGCCCCTGCTATGCATCGTTTTCAGATACTAAAGTGCAATGATGGGAATAATAGCATTTCATAGACAGTGATGATCGAGTAATTATAAGAATATGCATAAACTTGATGATCAAGTAAATTATTTGTATTTGTGGCACTGTTGTCTTCTCATTACGGAAATGTCTGTGAAGAAGTTGGTGGTAATGCAATGCAATGTCAAAGTGAACATTTGTGCCAAGTTATTTTGAAATCCCTTCATTCAAAAAGAAGTTATAGCCCGAACAAGTAAATTCAAGTTTTAGTAACTGTGACCTTGACCTTGGACTTACAGGCATGGATAATGTACACAACAAACCGCCTTGTCATGGTGAACATTTTTGCCAAGTAATTATGAAAACCCTCCATTCAAAACAAAGTTATAGCCCGGACAAGAAAATTCTATTTTTAGTAACAGTGACCTTGACCTTGGACCTACAGGCATGGACATGGTACACGACTCAACACCTTGTCATGGTGAACATTTCTGCCAAGTTATTTTGAAATTACTCTATTCCTAACGTAGTTACAACCCTGACAAGGAAATTCTATTTTAGTAAAAGTGACCTTGACCTTGAACCTACAGGCATTAGCATGGTATGGGACACACAGTCTTGTCATGATGAACATTTGTGTCAAGTTATTTTGAAATCAATCTATTCCTAACAAAGTTACAGCCCGGACAAGAGAATTCTATTTTTAGTAACAGTGACCTTGACCTACAGGCATGGGCATGGAACGCAAACACCGCCCTGTCATGGTGAACATTTGTGTCAAGTTATTTTGAAATCCCTCCATTTATAATGAAGTTACAGCCCGGACAAGAAAATTCTATTTTTAGTAACAGTGACCTTGACCTTGGACCTTCAGGCTTGGGTATTGTGCGGACACACTGCCTTGTCATAGTGAACATTTGTGCAAAGTTATTTTGAAATCCCTCCATTCATAACAAAGTAACAGCCCGGACAAGATAATTCTTTTTTTAGTAACAGTGACCTTGACCTTTGACCTACAGGCATGGGCATGGTACGCAGCATATCGCCCTGTCATGGTGAACATTTGTGCCAAGTTATTTTGAAATCCCTCCATTCATAACAAAGTAACAGCCCGGACAAGAAAATTCTATTTTAAGTAACAGTTAACTTGAACTTCGAACTAAAGGCTTGGGCATGTACGTGACATACCGTCTTGATATGTTGAACAATTATACCAAGTTATTTAGAAATCCAATAAGAAATAACAAGGTTACAGAGCGGACAAGATTTTGCAAGAAAATTCTATTTTTAGTAACAGTGACCTTGACCTTCGACCTACAGGCATGGGTATTGTCAAGACACACCGTCTTGTTATGGTGAACATTTGTGCAAAGTTATTTTGAAATCCCTCCATTCCAAACGAAGTTAAGGGCAAAGTGTATAATTTTCTTATCACAAAATGTACGTGAAAAAGGGGCATAATTTGAAAACTATTGGAAGCAGGGTTATGGGTCTTGTTGGTTATGATGTAGATTTTGATGGTGAAAATATATTTCAAGTTTCAAGGCAGTACCTCAAGTAGTTTTAAAGTTATAGGCAAAATGCATATTTTGCTTAACGCAAAATATAAGAAACCTATTAAAACTAATAAAAATGGAAGTATCAAAGGGCCATAACTTCTGAACGGAACATGTAAGAGCAAAACCCCACCTTTATGCACAACAACAAATCAGGCCAAGCATTGTGGTAAAGTTTCATCAAATTCCCAGCAGAGGTGTAGGAGGAGTTGCGTTCACAAGATATATTCCTATTAAAACTAATGTAAATGGAAGTATCAAAGGGCCATAACTTCTGAACGGAACATGTAAGAGCAAAACCCCACCTTTATGCACAACATCATCAGGCCAAGCATTGTGGTAAAGTTTCATTAAATTCCCAGCAGAGGTGTAGGAGGAGTTGCTTTCACGAGATATACTCCTATTAAAACTAATGTAAATGGAAGTATCAAAGGGCCATAACTTCTGAACGGAACATGTAAGAGCGAAACCCCACCTTTATGCACAACAACATATCAGGCCAAGCATTGTGGTCAAGTTTCATTAAATTCCCACCAGTAGTGTAGGAGGAGTTGCTTTCACGAGAATATGGGACGGACGGACGGATGGACGGACAGGAGCAACTGTTAATGCCCGTCGTCGCCATTTCATGGCGGGGGGGCATAAAAAAAGTGACCATCAACTACTATTTCAAAAGATATTGCATAGTAACATCATTAATCTTTCAAAAGTGTCATCTACACCTATCTGGTCTCACCATAATCATATTTGCAAAGATGAGAAAACGCTACCTTCCATTGCATTATAATAAAGTGATAATCAGTTCTGTTGACTCCATTGCTAAATCTTATTGAATGCACTGTAAATTTTAGTAAGGTATTTCAACTATTGACAACTATAATTATTTATTTAATGATTTAATATAATGCATGAAATAGTATAAATAAAAAACAAGGAATTACATAACAGAATATACAAAAGTTGTTTAATTCATAGGCGTAGTCAATGGGGCAGCAGGGGCGGCGGCTGCTGCCCAAATATTTTGACCAGCCGCTGTAATATTTTAACTTTGCCGCTCCAGTATTTTTATGTCACCGTTAGTTTTGGGTACGCTGAAGACAGCCATCGATATGCTCAAATAAGCTGCGCGTGACAGGGATTAACAACTAAAGATGACCATCGGATGTTAATTGCACTTTATGATTGCACATACAGTGCCAGAGTATTATCAATAATGATTTAGTTTATTGCATTTGTCTGTCAATTAAGAAGATAATCGGGGACATGTTAAATCAGTTTTGGTGTTCAATATTAACATGTACATAGTTAATCATATCTGTTGAAAAATAATTCTTAATCCATAATTAGATGTGATTAGATAGGGATATTTCTAATCCACTTCAGAATTTTGCAAAACCTGAGTTTCGAGCGTTTAAACCTAGTTGGTTTGATGACTGTCCATGTCTTCATTAGTTTACGACGAGTTATTAAATATGTTTTTAAATGCTTCAAAATCTTTAACAAAAAAATAACTTAAAATATTCAGTAAATTCAATTGATGCAGATTCTTTCATTTATAGCAAGCAAATTTGAATTTTTCCACTTTTGACCCCACCTAATTCTGAGCTTGGGCCAATTTGATGCAGGGGTGAAATTAGGAAAATCTTTCAAGAATAAAGATAGATATCAACGTGTCTTTTGCATTTTAAATATAAAATAAATGTTTATTTGAACCACGAAAATAAGTTTAAATGAACTAGTAAAGTTCACTGAAAACAGGTGACCCCTGATTTTCAAAAGCTATTGAAATCCCTGAATATTGGTTTTAAACAAAACTAATTAACCCTTTCTTCCATCAATATATACGCATTTTTACGCATGTGCGACCAGTGTAGATCCAGATCAGCTGGCACATCCATGCCGTCCATCAGGATCTGAACTAGCTGGTCGCATTTTGGTCTGAAATTACTTAAAGAATCAATTGATGTGCCGGCTGATCTGGATCTACACTGTTCACCCACGCAATAAAGGTGTGTCTGCGGGGGAAAGGGTTAAAATATATAACAAAATTTCCGCGGCCCCAATATTTTAATCTTGCCTACGCCCCTGTAATTAACCTACCAAATATGCGATATTTATGAATTATTTCTTCTCAACATATATTTACGGTACACTTCATAAAGTTAAGTTTTTTTTAAATTTCATATCATTTCATTGAAGTGTGAAAGTACCGAACTCATATAGTACTCGTAAAGTACTGACCATTTTTCTTCAGCACTTATGTAAGTATTTGTACAAGTAATTTGTACAATTTATTTTTGATGAGTACTAAGTGTCGTTTACATAATAGCAAAAATAAAAATAGTTACCCAATAGTAAATTAAAGAAATGGCCAAGAAAATTTATGAATGGCGTAAACATATCCTAACGGTTGTAAAACTGCGACAGAAATTTCCTATTTTGGAGTTTGTTATGTGCTGGAAAATTACGACAACCTAGTGTGACATAGTATATGACATCACAATGAACACGGGAAGCTGCATAATAAAGAATTTGAAAACGGACATTGTCCAATACTGAATTTGTAATCTGACGAGTTGTATCAATTTTGCGGATGAACACTGCACTTTACTAAAATTATTCATGGGTATATAATAATAAATATATATATAAATTTATGGTTTGGGCAAACAGTGAAGTCTGATCAGGCTCTGCACTGTCCACTTTTATATTTATAAGGTTATTCTTGAACAAGAGACGAACAGTGCAAATCCCAATCAGATAGCACTGATGAGCTAGCTGATCCAGATCTACATTGGTAGCCCATGCATAAAAACTGGGAAATATGGAGTAAAAGATAAATCACCTTTAATTGCAACTTGTGATTCTAACCCATTTTAATATGTGTTAACTGTGACATGTACATGTAATTCATGAAGTTTGAAAGCAAAGCTTTAACACAATTTTCTTGGTCAAGCAAGGTTATTAGCATTTAATTCATTCAAAAGTTAAATAACTTGATTGTCTGATTTCGCAGAAGACATAAATTAAGTTAGGTTTCTGAAATATATCTGCATATCTACAACATGCCATAGCAATGCTGATGGCAAGCCCTATTCTTCGAATAGAGGAGGTAACAATGTTGATTCTGGTTTGCTATGCCCCATTTGAGATTCAAAGAGATTTGCTGAAAATAGCACATTTTTGCAATCTTTTGAAGATTAGAAAACATTTTAGTTCTGAGCCTTAATGAATCTTTTGCTGATTATTGAACGCAGACAAAAATCATTATTTAAGCACATATTCACGTAAATTTTCATTTGGATTCAGATATCAGGAAGGTTACAAAAGGAAGCTTGTTTCTTTATCATTTCAACAATGCTTTTAATTACATGATGAACTCCTGTTTTCAAACTTCAAGTATGAGTTTCAGTCGACAGTTTGTTGCTTTTGTCAACACAGTCAAACACTGGAGTGTCATACAGACTGGGAAACAGGTGTGGAAAATTGTGCATGCCTAGGAGCCAGTAGTTTGTGTTCCACTCACAGTCAGGAACTGGAACCAGCAGACTTGGATACAGTTTGTGGTTTAGAGTTGTCTACAGACTGGTTTTGCTCTGAGTGCTCAGATGTCTGCCTGTTTTTCACTAAATCTTTGTAATATTGATAGTTGTACTGTCTGAAAGGGATGTGCTTTTCTAAGTATCCTGAAATAAAAGAAGGAATCTACAGTTAAACCCTAATAAAAGCCATCCAGAAATTAAGATCTTATAATAAGAACACTATTTCACTGTCCTTTTTAACAATGCCCTATTTCTACACTGAAATTAAGAACACATAATTAAAACACATCTTTCTTGTCCAAGTAGTGTTCTTAAATAGGGTAGGTTTATTATAGAACTCTGATCAACAACAGCACCAGTAAACTGGACATAAAAGCCAGTTATATGCACACTCAATCAAGGCCAACTACTGACAAAGACAAATTTCCTTATGTTTGTTTGCTGTAAGAGGTGCTACAGATTTCAGTTTATTGATTAGAAACAAAAAATATTTCACCTATTCCTCCATGAAATATCACTGTTATCCCTAAGATCAACAGTGTAGATCCAGATAAGCTGGCACATCCGTGTCATTTATCAGGATTTTCACTCTTCATTAGGTTATGTATGACCAAGAAGCGACCAAAGTAGATCCTGATTTGAATCTACATTGGTTGCACACATGTTCAACATGAAGTTAACTTTGATCTTCAATCCCGAACTCAATTAGATGTCTTCTATTGACAATGTTTCTTTAAAATGTCAGATAACCATAGGTCTGAAAGATGGCCACCATGACTGCTCAAAATAAATAGAGTTCATCAACACACCAAGTTTAGAGAGACAAGGCAGTCTGAAGGCAATATACCCTGCCACATGAGGGACTGCTGACAAGGTTATGGATTGCTTTAAAGGAAATGTAAAGTAAAAATGTGTCCAATTTTTGTGTGAAAACTTTTCAACACTGGGCTCACCATTATTTAATGTGACAATACGATCCATGTCAGGAAATGATCTGTCTATAATATTATATATACCATCACCTGTTTGGCTTGTTGCTCAATGTTGCAAAAACCTTTGACCTCCACTGGTGACCTTGACCTTGAGCCAGCACAGTTGAAACATGTACTCTGCTGCTGCACATTGTCTCCATGTGAATAACATTTGGCCAAAGTTTCTTAAAATTCCTTCAAGGGGTTTAAACGGTGTGGAGCAGACAGGAAACTCTTGGCTAAAAAATCTGACCCCCACCTGTGACATTGGCTTTGAACCAGTACATTTGAAACATAGGTTCTGAACATCATCACAATGAAGTTAACATTCATTCCAAGTTTCATAAATTCCTTCCAGGAGTTTAAAAGTTATGACACTAACATACAATACATGACACAAACCTTTGACCACCACTTGTGACCTTGACCATGAGCAAGCATGGTTAAAACATAGGTTCTATATATTGTCTCTATGAGGTATACATTTGACCAAAAATTCATGAAATTCTTTCTAGGGATTTAGAAGTTATGGAGCAGACACAAAAAACATGGTTGAAACCTTTCAATACCACTGATGACCTTGATCTTGAGATGGCCACATTGTGACATGGGTTCTGTACATTGTCTTGATAGGGTGAACACATGACAAAAGTTTCATGAAATTCAATCCTGAAGTTATGGAACGGACAGGATATATACATAGTTCAAACCTTCAAACACCACTGGTGACCTTGACCTCCAGTCGGCCAGGTAGGAACATGGGTTCTACACACCGTCTTGATGGGGTGAACATTTGTCTAAAGTTTCAGGAAATTCCATTCAGGGGTTCTGAAATTATTGACTGGACAGGAAATACATTGTTCATATCTGTATACACCTCCTGTGACCTTGAGCAAGCGAGTTTGGAACATGGATCTGCACATCGTCTTGATGGGGTGTCTAAAGTTTCATGAAATTCCTTTCGGGGGTTGAGTAGGTATGGACCAGACACTAAATCTGCATGCACCTACACAGAGATGGACAGAAGGATGGATAGACAAAGACCATTCCTATATTCCCCTACCAACTGTTCAGCTGTTAATTGGAAAGAAATTTCAAATGAAGTTCGCTGTCACTCGGACCATTTAACTTTTCAGCCCGAAATAAATAGGGGCTTTAATTAAACTAAATTATATCAATGTTAGGTACTTGTCTCAAAGAACTTGGATACCTATTTGCCTTTTTACTTGCACTCTACCTGTACACAGATCTATTTTAATAAATTATTGGTCATGAGGTACCATGAGGTACCAGAGACTGTGAGAGACAGAGATATAAAGCTCTGAAATATTCCATCATTCCACTGGTACAGAAACATTTTTTGAACATCTTGGCTGAAGGTTATAAAGCTGAGATTGGAAACCAGTCTCAAATCTCAAGCATCTCATTGGCTGAAATGGCAACTGGTCGCCATTTCAGCCAAACAGATGCTTGAGATTTGAGACTGGTTTCCATGCTCAGTTTTATAACATTGGAACTGAAATGAACCACAAGTACCGTAATCCCTGGCTTTAGCTATCTCCAGTTCAAGTCTTTTGATCTGTTTTTCACACAGTCCCGTCTGGTGGTAGTTTATTGGTTCTCCTGTTACATCTGATATAAACTGTCGCAATAACTTGACATTCTGTAAAAACATACAACATATACAATGAATAGTTAACATTTCAGTAACACAGTGACTGGATAGTAAGGACTGGAGTAGACTCTTGTGAAACACTTTCCTTTTGGTTACATTTACTGCTGACTAAATTTTGTCGGGAATTACTTAACCGTTTACACATTCATGCAATCTGATCAGGATCTACACTGTTCACTTTTTGATTCCGTAAGTTATTTCTAATCAGACAGCAAAAATGTGCTGGCTGTTCAGGATCTACACTGTTAGCATATGTGAATACAATATATATATATTAAGTATAGGGTTAAAATACTTCTGGAAAATACATACACTTGGTATATAAACTTACCCTATAGTCCAGTAAAAGGTAGTCATCTCTACAGATGGGACAGGCACTGCCTGTTGATATTACACCAGCTCTCTGAAATAAATGTAATAACAGGTACAGCCTGTAGAATGAACATGTTTCCTTGTAAAACAGCAACTTATTAACAGAACATGACACTGACACTGAATGTAAGCTGGTGAAGTTGCTACCAGGTTTACCATTGTTTCATGTTTTTGTATTAACAGAAAAACAGTTAACTGAGAAACATAAAGGCTCCATCACAGATTTTATAGTTGGTGGTTCAACTAAAAGGTAAAATCAAATTTGGGTTGAGATTATTTTACTCTCCCTCTAGATTCTGCTATGTTTGTTAACTGATTTTATTCCAGCAGTTGTCCAAGGACTAACAGACCGATCAAGACATTATAATCAACAAACGTTGTGAATTGTAAATTTTATTTGCTGCAATCAGCTGGATAAATTGAAACAACTACAACAGGGGTTAAATGATTTTTACACTGATGTAATTTTTGTGGCAATAATTTTGAGTATATGCAATTTAAACTGCTTTCTGAGGAAGCACCACATTACACTTCAATACAACTGTTCTATACTGTGTTGAAGGTTATAAAGCTGAGATTGGAAACCAGTCTCAAATCTCAAGCATCTGATTGGCTGAAATGGCGACTGGTCGCCATTTCTGCCAATCAGATGCTTGAGATTTGAGACTGATTTCCATGCTCAGCTTTATAACCTTGGGCACTGGTAAGATATAATCATTGAAGTTTGAATGTGTGCATATTCCTTAACCCTTTACTCCATATATACAGGTTTTAGCGAATGTGACCAGTGAAGATTCAGATCAGTGGCTCGTCCATGCCTTGTGATCTGGGTCTGCACTGTTTACTTATTGGTCAGAAATGCACTCATGATCTTTAAAACGAAGAGTGGAGATCCTGATAAGATGGCACTAAGGTGCCTGTTGATCTCGATTGAAACTGTTCACCCATGCCATAGGTGTCACATCTATGGAGTAAAGGGATAACACAGATTAAGCAAATATTAAACCTCCTGGAAATGTTAGTGTAAACAACAGTTCACTTGTCAATGAAAGAAGAAAGGACAGTACAGTAATTTATTGAACTGAGTTTTCATCCATTAAGATTCTGTAAATATTTAAGAGAACCTGAAGCCAAAGACTGTTGCTTTTTCCCCAACAACATATTACAGAATGTTTACACAATTTAGCAACCCTCACTCCATAGATACACCTTTATTGCGTGGACAAACAGTGTAGATCAATTTGTGTGCTAGCTGATTAGGATTTACACTGTTCACTTTTAGATTCATTAAGTTAATTCTGAACAAGATGCTACCAGTGCAGATCTAGATCAGACAGCATGGGTTTGTGGGCAGATCTGGATCTACACTGGTTGAACATGCATATATATGGAGTAAATGGTAAACAAAACTATCAAACAGAGCACTTACAATGCATGTTTTCCTAGGTGGGATTGGAGCCTGGCCTTTCTGGTTTCTTCTGTAAGGTTTCCACACTGGCTCGTCTTTATATACATCTCTGTATGCTGTGTAACAACAACAACATTAGCAACATTGATCATCACAAAACTGTGATAAAATACAAACACAACTACTCACTTCCCATCTTTTTTTTAGAGCTTTTTTTTTCTCTAGGGACAAAAGGCTGTGCCTCCTGGTAGCTATTTTTTATGAAATGTCATATATTTCACACAACTTTAGGAGTGGGTCTTCCAAGCAATGTTGGAATCAAATATTTTTGAAATCTGGCTAGAGTAATATGAGAAGAAAATTGTTAAGTGTTCTCTACACATATAAGGAAAATTCTCTATACATAATAATAAGGAAAATTATCTGCAGCCTCTGGGGGTTGAGTTTGGATATGGTGCCTGTATTTGGCTAAGCTTAATAAGAGAAACCAGAAAAGAACACTAGAAACTTTGGTAAATGTTTTCAATCTAATATTCCTATGAAATAATTTTGATTTCTGACAGGCATGCAACACAAGCATTTTTGAGAAGTAAACTGTTTCAGATTGGCTTACCGGGTATAAGCCCTGTGGCTGATGAATGGTTGAATCCAGGGTCACAATCAGAACAACTTTAAAAGAGGTCAAGGCAAGGATGCTTGTGGACAAATTTGATTAAGATCTATTAATTGGTTTCAAAGGATATTTTGTTTAAAGCTAATTATGGACCGACTAGGTGAAACCAAAGCCTCTATCAAGACTATCATGCATTGTATAATTATGTTCAGTCGAGATGGGAAAATTCAGCCGTCAATCAAGTGCTAAAACTCAGTAGCTCTACACAGCCTCTTTGCCAATCCAAAACAAATGAAAATATATTTATATTAAATTGCTGTTATTACATTTGAGATAAAGCATTTCTTAATATTTATAATTAATGTGAAATTTGCTGCCAAAACATTTTGATGTTCCAATTGTAAGAATCAGTGACTTCATTACAACTCACTGAGACATTAAAATGGCAAAGGCCCTTTCCCCAAGCCATTAAAAAACTAGAACATGTCCTTGGACACTGATGCCCCCACGGCTGCAACAAAATTTGTAATAACAAAGGGTGACAACTCTGGTAAAAATGGTCGCAGGAAAAATTCCTTTCTTTACGATCATCTACACATCCTGCTTGATCATCTGTGCAAGTTTAAAAGAAATCGGCCTTATAGTTTAGGAGGAGTTGATGCCACAAGATGTGGGGACGTACGGACAGACGTACGTACAGACGAGTGCAACTCACATGAGGCTAGCACTGAGTTCTAAAACTTGCTGTTACCTTCACTCTCCATGTATCTGATACTGGTCTGTACATCAATCTGCCGTGGGATGTAACCTTTCCGGCCCTCCATCTTGGGATTTTTGGTTCCAGGCTTCTTCTTCTCTTCTTCCTCGTTCTCCTCTTGCTGGTACCTGCATCTTGTACATGATATTTGCCGTGCAGCAGGAATCAGAGCCTGCACATTCTGTATGGAGGGAAACTGAAAATAATACAAGCATAGTGTTAACAGGATATTACCAGAATTTGGAAACATATAGCATAAAAGTTATAGATTTGTTTTCTCATAATGTTGATGCCAAGTCCACCTTGTTTTCTTATTATTACATTATTCCTGGTCAAAATTAATTTTGTCACAATACAACCAGAGTTATTTTGGGATGATTTAATAGCCTTTCATGGGTTATCTGTGCATATTCCCAACTGTTGGTTATTTTTGAATAGTGGCAGAAAATGACCACATGACAAGACTGAATGGTGCCAATACAAAACTTTACTTTTCAATGAATTCTATTATTATGGTATTATCTACATAGTGCATCACACCAGAAAAGAACATAGTGTAACACACAGGAACAGAACATAGTGTAACACACAAGAACAGAACATAGTGTAACACACAGGAACAGAACATAGTGCATCACACCAGAAAAGAACATAGTGTAACACACAGGAACAGAACATAGTGTAACACACAAGAACAGAACATAGTGTAACACAAGAACAGATCATAAGGCATCACACAGGAACAGAACATAATGTAACACACAAGAACAGAACATAAAGCAGCACAAAGGAACAGAACATAGTGTAACACACAAGAACAGAACATAGTGTAACACAAGAACAGATCATAAGGCATCACACAGGAACAGAACATAATGTAACACACAAGAACAGAACATAGTGTAACACAAGAACAGATCATAAGGCATCACACAGGAACAGAACATAGTGTAACACACAGGAACAGAACATAGTGTAACACACAAGAACAGAACATAGTGTAACACAAGAACAGATCATAAGGCATCACACAGGAACAGAACATAATGTAACACGCAAGAACAGAACATAAAGCAGCACAAAGGAACAGAACATAGTGTAACACAAAACAAAACATAAGGAAAAAAAAAAGAACATAAGGCATCACTCAGGAAAAGAACATTCAGCATCACACAGGAACAAAATATAGTGTAACACACAGGAACAGAACATACAGCATCACACAGGAACAGAACATAGTGTAACACACAGGAACAAAACATACAGCATCACACAGGAACAGAACATACATAATCACACAGGAACAGAACATAAAGCAGCACACAGGAACAGAACATACTGTAACACACAGGAACAGAACATACAGCATCACACAGGAACAGAATATAGTGTAACACAAAGGAACAGAACATACAGCATCACACAGGAACAGAATATAGTGTAACACACAGGAACAAAACATACAGCATCACACAGGAACAGAACATACAGCATCACAGAGGAACAGAACATAAAGCAGCACACAGGAACAGAACATACTGTAACACACAGGAACAGAACATACAGTATCACACAGGAACAGAACATAGTGTAACACACAGGAACAGAACATAGTGTAACACACAAGAACAGAACATAAAGCAGCACAAAGGAACAAAACATAGTGTAACACACAAGAACAGAACATAAGGCAAAAAAAAGAACATAAGGCATCACACAGGAACAGAACAAACAACATCACACAGGAACAGAACATAGTGTAACACACAGGAACAGAACATACAGCATCACAAAGGAACAGAACATAGTGTAACACACAGGAACAGAACATAAAGCATCACACAGGAACAGAACATACAGCATCACACAGGAACAGAACATAAAGCAGCACACAGGAACAGAACATAGTGTAACACACAGGAACAGAACATAGTGTAACACACAGGAAAAGAACATAGTGTAACACATAGAAACAGAACAGAACATAGTGCACTTCACAGGGACATAACATAGTGTAACACACATGAATAGAACATAGTGTGCCTCACAGGAACAGAATATGCTGCAACAATACACAAGAACAGAATGTAGTGCAAATCACATACACAAAACACAGTGTAACAGACAGGAACATAACGTAACATACAGTAACAGAACATAGCAGACTTCCTGAAAAGTTGATAAGAAAGTGTCAGACATTTGTCTGACACTTGTCTGATAACATAAGAAATCATGTCAGACCAGCCCAAATTTTACCGGACAGGGTTGTCAGTCTGGCAACTTTTGGTAAGTCTGACATAGTGTAACTCACAGAAACAGAACATAGTGTTACTCACGGGAACAGAATATACTGCAACACACAGAAACAGAACATCATGCAATACCCAGGAACAGAATGTAGTGTAATACACAGGACCAGAACATAGTGCAACATACAGGAACAGAACATAGTGTAACACACAATAACAGAACATAATGTTACAAACAGGAACATAATGTAGTGCAACACACAGGAACAGAACATAGTGCAACATACAGGAACAGCACAAAGTGCAACACACAGGAACAGAACAAATGGCAACATACAGGAACAGAACTTTTATTCTTATGACAATTCTGTAACACAGAGAAATTGCCAGGAGAAAACTGTTTTATATCAATAGAAAATGTACATGAAGTATCTCTACCAATGTCATCAGAACAACAATAAACATTGGTCTACACTGAAAACTGGATCTACACTAACAAGTTGATACACAACAGTTGCAGATACACATCAAGCTGATGTTTTTTTGCATGGTCTAGTATGGAATGTCATTCTTTTAATTAAAGTAAAAAAAACAACACATAATTAGATTCATATTGTACTTAAATGTAAATTTGCATGTATTATCTGGGTTAAAATATTTAAACCCCAGTATTATTTAAGTTATTAGAACTTTCATGCCTTAAATGAAAAAAAGGATTAAGTCTAGACATTATAATTGAAATCACAAAATTAATATTAAATGAAAGCAATATTTTACATAGATCAATTAAAGCTCCAGACTTTAAACTTTATTTACATTCCAATCAATTATTCAATATGACAGTCACACCTTTGATTGAACAAGTACCACAATTTTGCAGGTGTTGTATATTGTGATGTAACTATAACATCAGGCAGAATGAATAATCTGATTAAATAAACACCTTGGCTAAGAACAGTTTTTTTCAGTGTTACATGACTACTTAACTAATTGAAAAAAAATGTATTTAACTTCTTATGGCTGTTAAATATTTAAAGCAAAAAAGAACACCAGATATTTAAATTTGCTTCAGAAAAAAAAAATAACTTAATGGTGTTAATGACATATTTTTCAAGCATCTTGAATAACTTGTAAATTAACAAACAAACTGCATTTGCTGAACTGTCATAAACATTTTACTTACATGTACTGAAATTCAGTATGTCAGCCCAAACCGTATCTATAGACTATGATGAAACAATAGGCTTGGGTCTTTAGTAAACGATCTGTGGGGGTTTTATATAAAAATGTGCCATACTATGACACTTTTTGTGGCCTATCATACTCGATACCATTTGTCTTAACGACTCCTAGATGAATTATTATGTTCTGTACCAATACTGATGATTCCATATAGCTTTGAGGCGAAATACATGTGAGCACACCACTTGATTCTGAACAGACCAAGATTCGGAACTGCCCAACTCGCAACTCTAAATGTGCCATCTAACCTGCACGCAGTAGGTACAATTTCGCTCATACTAAACTAAATTCTTACTGTTGCTTTGCATAAATTCTCTTTATTTATAGTGATGAGTCTGCACAAAATCTTTCTTGTAAACATGTTTGTCACAACCTTGGTACTTTCGGTTCGTTTGAACTCGTCCTTTCAACCATCCCCAACTTTAATGGAATAACCGTTACACGTAAGGAATATTTTATTTCCGAATCATACGGATTTGGCTATGTAATCGGAAAATCCTTTACAACCTTTCAATGCGTGTGACGTCATTTCCTGAATATTTGCACGCCCAAACACTACGACCAATTTGATATTCTTGAGAATTTCTTATATTCCCTGAAACTGTCATCATTATTTTGAGAGATTTAGCAACAAAGAATTATTCGACTACCCGAATATATTCATTTCATTATGGAAATATCATATATGTGAGTGAGAGTAGTGTTTTAATGTGAACAATTGGTGGAAAGCAACTGTCGGCCATGTTTGATTTTTGACGTTGTCGGAATAACATGTTATGCGATTCAAGACACCATGTAAGACTTCATTTTTTGAGATTATTTATAAAGAAAAACGTGTCCTTTTGTAAATTTAACGTTTAAAGGGCTTAAGGTTGGTATTTGGTGAAAATGCAAACTACAGAGTTCCCTCCCTTTTCTGGACGATTGCCAAAAGCAGGTGGCGCGATATTTATTGGGAGTCGCGCGAGTGAACAGCATTGTCGCCCTGTAATAAAAATATTGTGAGTAGCATTGTCGCCCCGTAATAAAAATATTTTTTCAAGCTTTTTGCATTCCTATCAACCGGGCTTGGACCTTGCTACACCCCATTAAGTAACTGATTTAGCCCAAATTCTGAACTTTCCACCATATGATTTTGAAGATGAGATGTCAAAATGAAATTATAAGATTATGATTTATGATAATGTTCAATAAAAGTACAGTAGTATAAAGATAATAACTTCAGGCAATTGGATAAAAGAGGTACCTAATTGTTTCCAGGGTCTGGTCAGAGTTTTTCCCACAACCTACAAATATGATAGTACATGATTGATAAAGTTTGGTACATGGTATCACAGGTACATGATGTGAAGTGTATTTCTTAATAAACATTTTAAAATATGGTTAATTTTACGCATAGCTGCTATGTCATCATACAAACACTTAACCCCTAACTGATTGTACGGAAATAACGATTTGCGTCGTTTTGACACTTTCTATATGGTCAATGGCGGTCACACGACTTACCAAAATTACCGGAATCAACTCTGATTTACCGGAATCCACTTTAAAAATGTTGTTCACGGCTATATTTCTGGAAATTTATTTATGAATCGTGGTGTAAGAGCATTTTAAAGCAAAATGCATCTTCATTTGACCAGGAATCTAGACTAGATACTCTAGATTCCTTTGACAGTACTGATCCTATTATTTGTTGTCATGTTCCTGTAAATTTGCAGCGCGCGCTATAAAAATTCGTCCATTTTCCGCCTTAAATATGATTTTTAGAGTTATATTTTTGGAAATGAATACATGTGTCGTTATGTCAAAGTATTTACAACCATATTCGTCTAGATTTGGTGTTGATAGTTTCATTTTTGTTGTCGTGTATGTGCACAAATTTCCAGCGCGCTATATAAAATACGTGCAGAAAATAGTAAGGAACCAGATGGTTTCATGTATTATTAATTATCATAGATCAAATACTCATTAGCGCCATCGGATAACATCTGTAAAATAAATTTATTAATTATGATTATTAAGTTTTTGCCATTTACGAGGCGAAGTACATCTTGACCAGTTTATGGTAGAAGCTATTGTTTTGAGATTTTCTGGGTGAAGTCGTTCTCTATAAAACTTTTTTCCAGATAAAATTGGTTTTTAAAGCAACGATCTTCAGAAATAATAAGCCGATTCTATAAAGAATATGATGAACAGTTTACGCGAAAACTTTTTTCCCTTCACAGGACATTGCGACAGGTAAACACCAAAATTTTACCTGTCACCACAAATTTTTGCCTGTCGCAATTTTGTCGACTGTATATTTGTGCCATCGACATAAAATATGTATTTAAATTGCAGTTGTATTATAAATATATGTATTTACTATATCTAGCTTTAAGTAATAGATATTTTAACATATTATTTTCATATATTTTAGATTTCTAAATAATAACATCTGTAACCAAGTACCTTGTGTAATGCCGAAAGGTTGTTAAATGCAGTGCTCACGCTGGCTGTTTTAAAATAATAGCCACAAAATTTTTGAAAAATAAATTAATAGCCAAAGTTTCACGTGTTGTTTCCACATGCGTGGGAAATAGCATTATTATTTGTTTTGTTTTTTAATTCACAAGATTTTATCTAAGATAACATCTATGTTATAAAGATTATCTGTTAATTATTTCTTTATTAACTTAACCTTAATGAAAATAATTGGCTTTTGTAAAATAACTGACGATTTTTTAGTAGTAAGGCAGTCTTCACTTCACTTTTGCAGACAAAATCAATTGGATTCACAGCTATGTAAACTTGTTATTTTTATACCAAAAGGTCTTAATCAAACCATGTAAAATATTGCATTAAAGTTTTGGGCAAAATAATTTAATTCACATCTATTTTCTGCTTAGAATGAGTTTATTAGTTAATACCTAATGGGTAGTTGCAAAGATGATTCGGGGTAGATTGACGGTATGTCAAAAATGGAGGTCGCGAAAATGGATGACAAAGGAAATTACCAATAAATCAATAGAAAAATGCAATGTGAAATAACATTTCCAAAGCAAAGAATAACCAAAGCAGATGTTTAAACAAATTTAATGAGAAAATAGGAAGGATTTTCTCCGTAAACATGGTTAAAAAATCGGCAATTTGTACCGCGAATTTTCGTCCTATTTATTACTTGAGGTACATTATCCGGCTGACCGACGGACCTTCGCATTGACTGATGATGAACACCTTTAAGATTTTTATTCAGAGTTCACTTTAGCAAAACGTTAATGGCCGTTCACAAATTATAGTACACGCAGCACAGACGGTTGCCTTATTTGACTTGACCGCGGTGTACCCTAATCTCATGGTCAGACCTGCCAACTCTCCCGAATTTTGCGGGATTCTTCCAAATTTAAGTTAGATTTCCGAACTCCCGGAATCACTATACAATCTCCCGAAATCTGGTTTTCCTCATGCAATTTTAGGTTAAGGCCAAATATCCATTTATTTTCTTTGTTGTCTTTGTATTTTCAGTGAAGATTCTCTCCCCAGCGGGAGCACTACGCTTTGATCTCAAAACTATACATCTGCTACATGCTTTAATTATCCCATTATGTCATACTGTTTATTGAAAAACGAAGTGTCTCCTCTCAAAATTAGCCTCTGGCTACTTCCCTGATAAAGAAATTGTCACTGAAAGGCTGTTGTTAACACAAATTATTGTCCAATCGACGAATAAAGGGTGGGTGGGATGAGTTAAAGATCGATTTTTGGCGCCTGAAAATTTTACAGCATTTTGCAGATTATTCTGGTTTTGAATGAGAAATCACACTAATCTAATAAATAATTTTGGCTTAAAAATAATTAAAATAGCGAAAGTTTTTAATTTTCTGCTCGATTTTATATTTCTTTTGTAGACAGATTGTTGTTGTTGTTGTTGTTGCCGTTGTCGAGATCGTGATTAACTTTTGAAAATAACATTTCTGAATTTAAAGATGGTTTCAAGAGTATAACACAGTAAAATATTTCATGATTTGTTGATCTGTCTATTTTAACTTTAATTAAAAGTTGTTCTTGTGTTTTCAGTTTAGAATGAAACACAAGTTGGAAGAGAAATACAAAAGTCATTAGTTTTCCCGACCATGCTTTACAAGTTACAAAGACTTCTAAACTTTAAATTGTAATTTTTATTTATCTAGGATATAATTAGTTTGGAAACACATTTCTCCTGTCCAAACCACCAGCCAAAGTTTGTGGGATAGATTTATTTCACTAAATATTTAGTTCAAGTCTCCAAACTAATGATACTGTAACAGCATAATCAGGATCCCTAGACCTCTTGCTTTACAAAAACATTTTATAACTTCTACATCAAAATATTCAAAAATTAGAAACAGATATATCTAAAACAAACTAAATGAATATATAAAAGATGCATATTTATCTTAATACAAATAAATATCAGTTGTTTTATTGCATATATTGAACATTAATTTCTCATTCTAAATAGTTCCAAAACTACACAACTAAACTTCATACAATAGTTGCAATAACTTGTTGGTTTTATGTCGCCAAACGCAAGTCGCGAAAAAATCGCCCTCATTGGGATTTGAAAAAGTTGGCAGGTCTGCATGGTGTTTTGGTCGCTGATTCACATATTTAATGTCCTATGTGTTATAAAGGCATGATTTTCTTCCGCTTTTTAGTGGAATTCCGCTTTTTGCCGCGCCCGATTCCGATTTTTAATTTTATTTTCCGCTTCTGATTCAATTCGCTAACTGGCATTTGCTGTGCAAGAGTCTAGCGTCACTACACGTTTTTTACGGGACCCGGTTTTTACATTTACCAATGTTTCCTAAAATGTAATCAGCGATACGATTGGATTAAATTAGAGCATTGACCAGTTGTAAAACGCGTATCAAACTACGGTTGTACTAATAATCCTGCATGGCTGGGAAAGTTGTTGTTAAAAGAGTTGTTGGAAAATATAAAGGACACCAACAAAGTTTTGAAAAAGATTTTGAAAAATGCTCCCAGGAGAGGCCCAGAATGCAGGATTTTGCACCATTGACCCCAGAGCTTCTGGGGGCATTAAGCGGCTCCCAGACCCCCGGCCATATTTCAGCTTTTTCTGTGATTCATAACATCATGCCTGGTTATATCAAAAACGCAAGTGTTTTTTTAAATTCCATGTTGAAAGACAAAAACTGGTTAAGTAATGCACTTTTTTTTTTAAAAATCTTATGCTCACATACTCGCAATTTGCAAAGAAAAGCGTGTTATGCAAATGACGTGACATCACCTCGAAATCCCCAAGATCAAACGCGTTTTACCTTAATAATAAACTGAATTATAAAAAGAAACCATTTAATTGTAATCATAAAGAATAATATAACATGAACATTGATTTTGGGTGGGAAACTATTACACTGTCTTGATGACGTAACAGCTATTTATTGAATCGAAAAAGTCTGACATTGGTGCAGGAAAGTAGATCGTGAATGTACCATTTAGGCTTTCATGTGTGCAAGTAGTTGTTTCTTTCACGTGCGCATGTAATTAAAGCAGTAATAGCTTTCAAGGCACTCATAGCGTTTCATTTATTTTCAAGTATTTGTCAATAGCTCTTAAATTTAGTAGCCGTTCATACCATGAACTTAACTAATTTAGACATCATAAGTTAGCACCTAGAAACTTTCTTTCGAGCGCATAGAAACATTTACGTATTCATGTGTTTAAAATGTTATATTCTACATGCGCACATAGCAGCGCCTTTTCTGACCACTATTAAGGTTGTCGTTGTACTGTTACCTGCCTTTAATATTATCTGTAAAAGCTAGTCGGTATAAATATTAATTAACAGATATCAACGGGGGACAATTGTTTTTATAAACTAGTTAAACTAACTGGGAAATGCCAACTGTCAATAAGTAAAATGGAGATCACTTTTTCCAAACTTGCAATTGCTCAATGTGTGTTATAAATATTGGTCCAAACATGAAAAATGCACATGTATTTGGGTTAGATTTAAATGTACGAAGCTGTGTTAAAGCAAATTTCAATTGAAATAACAAGTCATTTACATTTCATTATGCAAGACGCTTCCAGTAGGTGACATACACGTTAGACTTAAAATGCTTCGAATCATTTATCATCGCATGCGGTAACTATGTATTCAAAAGAACCATTGTAAAATGATCGAAAGAAAGAAAAGTTTATATCCTTTCCGCCCCCGACCCTGTTTTCCGGACGGACGTCCGTAACGTATTTAAACGTGCCAAAATTTTGACTTCCCAAAACCCGGCCCTGTTTTACTGGATGAAGTCCGAAACATTGTTAAACATATGCTTTTTTCACGATTTTAAAACCCATACGGTAAATCTGCTCAAATTTTGTTAAATGCCCATTGATAACTGTATGTTTGAATAAAGCATATACGCTTTTGTCCGTTACTGGTATTCTACCTTTTAATGAAATTAAGAATTTTCAACATGGTAAGAAACCCGATAAACTGTAAAACATGTTATCTTACGTTACGGTCTTTCTTATGTAAAAAAGGTGGGAAATGCATATCAAGAATAGTGCGTTAAAATCCCGAATTTCAACGCTCTTTTACGTAGTGGGTGTCTTCTGATTGAAACAACAGTTTAACATTTGTTTATGTGACGAAAAAATTGCAATTTTTTATAGCGCGCAGCGTGGCAAATGTATACCTACATGACAACAAAAAATGGGATCGGTACTGACGAATCTAGATGCTTATTGATTGGATTCCGGTAATTTTGGTCGATTCCAGTAAGTCGTGTGACTATGGGCCTCATTTCGCTCTCAAAATAGTATGTTTTTCCCTTATTTCAGAAAATCATTCCTTTCCAAAATCTAAAATCAAATTGAAATGGACTCCCGAAAATGCAAGTAATTGATAAATTGATTTATTTGTAAGTCTAAAGTCACAAAATATACTAACCCTTATAATCAGTGGTGGAAAACAGTGTTATGAGTAAGTGTGACACTTCAAAGTCAAAAAATGCATATATGCCTTAAAGTTCCCCTTTTTAGCTCACCTGAGCCATAGGCTCATGGTGAGCTATTGTGACCAGTCTTTGTCCGGCGTCCGGCGTCCATCAACAATTTCCTTTAAACAACATCTCCTCTGAAACCGCTTGATGGATTTTAACCAAATTTGTCCTGAAGCATCCTGGCACTGATGTCTACAAAAGTTGTTCAAATCATGACCACAGGGTCAAGGTCACTGCTGCTAAAAATAGAAATTCAGTCTTTGCTCAATTACTTGAGTTTGCTTAGGCCTATTGACTCCAAACATGGTGTATGGGTAGCTTATATCAAAAGGCAGCTTGGGGTTGCTACCCAGGTGTCTGTGATCAAGGTCAAGGTCACTGTTGCTAAAAATAGAAATTCAGTCTTTCCTCAATTACTTGAGTTTGCTTAGGCCTATTGACTCTGAACTTGGTGTATGGGTAGCTTATATCAAAAGGCAGCTTGGGGTTGCTACCCAGGTGTCTGTGATCAAGGTCAAGGTCACTGTTGCTAAAAATAGAAATTCAGTTTCTGCTTAATAACTTGAGTTTGCTTTGGCACATGACTCCAAACTTGATATATGGGTAGCTTATATCAAAAGGCAGCTTGGGGTTGCTACCCAGGTGTCTGTGATTAAGGTCAAGGTAACTGTTACTTAAAATAGAAATTCAGTTTCTACTTAATTACTTGAGATTGCTTTGTCCTATTGACTCCAAACTTGGTATATGGATAGCTTATATCTAGAGGCAGCTTGGGATTGCTACCCAGGTGTCTGTGATAGAGATCAAGGTCACCATTGCTAAAAATAGAAATTCAGTTTTTACTTAATTGCTTGAGTTTGCTTTGGCAAATTGACTCCAAACATGGTGTATGAGTAGCTTAAATTAAGAGGCAACTTGGGAAAGCTACCTACATGTCTGTGATCAAGGTCAAGGTCACTGTTGCTAAAAATAGAAATTCAGTTTCCACTTAATAACTTGAGTTTGCTTTGGTTTTTTACTCCACACTTGGTGTATGAGTAGCTTATATCAAGAGGCAGCTTGGGATTGCTACCCAGGTGTCTCTGATCAAGGTTAAGGTCACTGTTGCTAAAAATAGAAATTCAGTTTCCACTTAATAACTTGAGTTTGCTTTGGCATATTGACTCCAAACTTGGTATATGGGTAGCTTATAACAAGAGACAAATAGGAATTGCTACCCACGTGTCTGTGATCTAGGTCAAGGTCACTGTTGCTAAAAATAAAAATTCAGTTTCTGGTTAATAACTTGAGTTTCGTACTCAGGTGAGCGATTCAGGGCCATCATGGCCCTCTTGTTATCTTAAAACGACACAAAATTCCCCTTCCGAAGGGTATGGGTACCTGTCCCCTAAGTTGTCTAGTGCCCTGATTTCAAATAAATATAACTCAGCTCTAGTGTGAACAATCTCATTATACAACTTTTAATATCATTATCACAGTTTTAAAACCTGTGGTGCAGTTTGAGCACCAATCTTTGATTCCTTTGCAATGTGGGGGAGGAGGGAAATAATCGGAAACTTCGACACTGACTTTTTAAGTTAATGCTTATGTTTTGCTATATACCTTTACTACAAATTTCAATTTCAGTTAGATTTTGGCTTGCAGCCAAAACATAAAAAGGGAAGCATGGCAACTGAATCATTATTGATACTTCCTGGGAGAAGTAACAGGAAAGTTTAATTGACAGAACACTGTTCAGTTACATTGTAATCACACCTTCAGGTTGCTGTACTTTAAACCACACCTTTTGTTATTGCTTCTATGCTAAATGTACATGTTATGGTGTATCGATACGAATAGCAACAACCAATGATTTTAAAACATACTAAAAAACAGAGAAAAGCTGATATTTTCTGAAAGATCTCATCAAACCATTAAAAAATTGTATAGTTTGCTAGTACAATGTTATACCTATTTGTGTCTAATTTACATGCTTCACAATGTCGAAAAATTACAGTCTAAAAAAGTAACTCATGAATTTTGAAATAAAGTTGACCTCAGTTGTTGTCTTCATCTTGGAACAGTTTTAGCTCATGAATCCACTGTAAATTTGTTCAATAAACGGTTTTCTGTTCTGTAACTTGAACTTGACTCTAAACTGTGTTGTGTAATTAAAATACATGTACCTCTTCAAACTGACCCACTATACAAAAAATGAACCTTTAAGCTGGTTAATCACAGAAATGACATTTATTATTTTATACAAGTCAAACTATTTTATGTCATAAAGGTTTGCAAAAACATTACTATGTTGCTCAATAAAAAATATTTATGAAAAAAACTATCGATATTTTTATTTAAAAGGGCTACAAGATTCCCCTACCCACCCATGTAAACAATATCACTGTATCATTTGAATGCAATTTCGTGTAAAAAAGGTATTTGTGTGGAATATACATGTATATCTGGGTAATTAAAATAAAATACAAATCCCACTTATTTCAAACAAAGAAACAATCATAGAAACACAGTAGGTTAAAACGTGGTCAAAACAGAACATGAACAAACTTCATTTCAAGGGCTCTCACTAGACTTGCAAATCGGGGAGAAGTTTTGTCATATTTTATTAAATTTTGGAGAAGTTTGCAGTCAACAACATTCTTTTTCTATATAGTCTATACAAAATGACTTCTCCCATAGCTCAAAGAAGGGAGAAGTCTTGTCACTTTTGGGAGACCACTTCTCCTAAGTCTCCCTCTTGTGAGAGCCCTGAATTTTCAGATCTGAACTGAAACAAATGGCAACTGCTTCAAAGTAACTGTCGACAGCAAAGATAAATTTTAATCATCAATTAACTATCAATTCATTCCGCAGGAAGTGAGAAACAATAACACAATTGTAACAGCGAACTATAAAATTCAATATGCTAATCGCTTAGCAACAGTCTAATTGAAACGAAAATACATTAGTGAACTTCTTCACAATCACTTAAACAATAGTCAATAAATCAAAAATACTTAAAACAAAGCAATTCAAAAAGAAAGAGAAAAGCAGTGGAAACAACTTATAAGATCTTGCATATTCAATATAATGTGCAAGCACAAATGAAAAATAGTACAAACAACACATTAAGGAAATAAGCAAAAAATATATCTCTGAAGCACTTGCACAACATAAATACGTATAAATTTGCATTCATTCAATAATGATATAAAAAAAGTAGTTTGTACCATAAAGAATCACCAAGGAAAAATATTTTTTGCAATTTTCCCTCCAAAAATTAGATCAGGAAGTACAGAATTACCTCCATTTTCCACATGTGCTTTTACCACTCACTTCAGTTACCAGTAAAATAAGTACTTTCCGCGAACATACAGTCTAAAAATTGCCGAAAATGGAGAGAAATGATAGAACAATAAGAAAACAGTAAAACTGCTAGCGTATATGGAGGGCTTAGTGCGAAACTGTTCTATCTGCTTTTAAGAACACTTTTAAGAAGAAAAAACTGTTTTATTTTGTTAAAACTAAATAAAAATTCAAGTTAATCACAAATGTTTTCATTATTTATGTTTACATGTAGCCTGGTGTAAATTTCAAAAAAAATATTAAAAGAAAAAAGTTATTTTGCTGAAAATGTCACATAGAATACTTTCACACTGAAAAATGGGTCAAAGGACTCTAAAACTTAGTGCAAAACTATTGTGTGTGAAAAATAAAATCCTTTCTTTTAACAATTATTTGGAATGTTATATTTAAAGCTAAGTTAGTTGATCATGTTATCAGTGTTCTCTTTTACATCCTTTGAAGGTCATTAAGCACAATACTTATGTACTATGTTAACAGTACCTCTTAAATTACTTTTGTTTATATATTTTAGCCAGTTCCTCTTCTTCTTGACTCTGTGGGGAGGCTTTTTTTTCTGAATGTGGCGATTCCTGATATGCATATTTCACCTTTTTTTAAGATGGGTGGTTTCAATATCCCAGCCAATATAGATTTGGATATCTTGATTTACCGGTAAGTGTTTTGTGTACTTTTTTGTCACCCTTTCGAAGAAAAGGCGATACATAGGGATCGCTTTGTCCTTTCATCGCGAAACTTGACGTTGGCTTTAACTTAGAGGTTTCTTAATATTTCTTTATAAACTTTCAAATTATATGCTTATGACAACAGGTTCGTTATGATGACAAATTCTTAAGGTCAGGGTCACATTTCAGTTTAATGGAGTACATGTAATGCCATTTTTTGTACTTGTATTTTGACACGAATACCTTCAAGCCTTAAGTTGACTTTAAATTTGAATTTTCTAAATATTTCTTCATCAGACTTTCAAATTATATTGCTCATGACAACACGCTTGTGATGATGCTCAAGTTCTTTAGGTCAAGATGGAGTTATGCCCCTTTTTGTATTTTTGTTCATTCTTCAGCTGAACATTAATCTAATTTTATTTAAATAAATTGTCTGTTATTGTTGCTAATGCTAAAAGACAATGTGTTTTAAAAATAATTTTAGCAATTTCCCCTGAAAACTTGGTGTTTCTTAGAGATAATGTGAATGACAACCATCTGCAAGCAACTCATTTGTCTGCTAGGTAACTATTACAATGAAAATTTTCCATTTATTTTAAATAATTAGTCAGCTTAGTGAATAACAGTATAAGTACAATTACAATATGAAGGAGATATACTGTTATTGCACTAAGGCAACAAATTTTATTATATTGTATAAAAGATAACTTTCAAAATTACAGTAGCATCTTCCAGACTTCCTGAAAGTCGCCGGACCGTCGGACCTGTCCGGTAAAATTTGGACTGGTCTGATGTGATTTCCAATGTTGTAGGACCGAGTGTCCGGCAAAAATTTGATCTGCATATTCCAATTTTACTCGCTAAATTACAATTTTACTCCCTGTTTTGATTCGAGACTGTTCCGAGGGAAATGAGTGAGGATATCCATTTGAAATATTTTACATATTCGTCATAATGACAATTCATACCACTGAAAAAAAAACAAAACACCCTTCATACTGTGTTTTGCTTATTTAATGTGTTAAATGTTTCAGTCAGAAAGAATTTGTTTCGGTCTGACAGATTTTCACATCTTGTCTGACCACGTCTGACACTTTTTTACAACTTTTGGGAAGTCTGATCTTCAGTATCAAAATGTTTATTCAAGGGTTCAATTGGCCACAGGAGATGACATTTGACTCTTGAAATTTCCAAAAATCCTCATTTTGACCCATATGATTATAGCTGAAGGGTCATTTTTCCGTAAGGATATTTTGGCTAATAACAGGCAAAATCCTGGGAAAAAATGACTAATGTCACTGTTTAGATTTAGCGGATAAAGGGACCTCTGTAATTATTTAAAAAATAATAATATTTGACAATTATTTTTAAATATAAGGTAGATTTAGTAGCCTAAAGCCAGATGTGATAAATTGATACTTGATTAAATATATTGTATGTTCTTTTGAATTGAAAGGAAATGTCACCTGTTGTCAATCTGAAGGTTTTATCACCTTTGTTGACATGTGCTTTAGGTCTTTCTTTTATTATCTCTCAAAATCTAAGTTATTAAAGTCATAAGTTTAAAATAGTTTAGTCTTGGAGATAATTTTTAAGGGTTACAATATAAGAAAACTGTAAATATAATCTGAAAACTGAAAGTTTTAATAGGACTTCATGAACTGTAAAACTTGAAAGGACATTAGAACTAGTAATTGGATTTAATTTGAAATAAATGAGGAGATGCAGAGTAAAAGACAAATAGAACTGAAAACTTAAAGACTATGTGAGTACAACAAATTTTGTAGTATAGCTTTCATTTACTAGATAAGAATTGTATTTTTATGGCCCCCCCCCCCGGCATCTAGTGATTGAACCGTCCGTCCGTCCGTACATCCGTCCAGTTAACATTTTTCGGCAAGTTTGTTATTTTTCAATTTCTATAAAGAGCATTGGCATGAAAGTTTACACACTTACTTAACAGTTCACAGGTCATGACCCTGACAAGTTACATAACTCTGGGTACCCTTTTTCTGGTGTTATCTCCCCTTTTTGTACTTAGAAAAATGGTTAACCTGTTTTGGCATGTTGGATATTTCGCAATATCCACAAAGAGACTTGGCATAAAAGTTTACACACTTAACAGTGCATAGATGATGACCCTTACAAGTGACAATACTCTGGCTACCTTTTTTTCTGGGATTATCTGCCCATTTTGTACTTGGAGATAAATGGTTAACCTGTTTCGCCAAGTTGGATATTTTTCAATTTCTACAAAGATAATTAGCATGAAAGTTTACAAACTTACTATCCAGTACACAGGGTATGACTCTAACAAGTAACATAACTCTGGCTATCTTATTTTAGGGTTATCTCCCCAATTTGTACTTAGAGATAAATGGTTAACTTGTTTGGCAAGTTGGATATTTCTGTATTTTTACAAAGGGCATTGCCATGAAAGTTTACACACTTACTTAACCGTGCACAGGTCATGATATCATATTTCTGGGTTAATCTGCCCATTTTGTACTTGGGGGGAAAACCGTTAACCTGTTTTGGCAAGTTGGATATTTTTCAATTTCTACTCATAAATTGGCATGAAAGTTTACACACTTACTTAACAGTGCACAGGTCATGACCTAGACGAGTTACATAACTCTGGCTATATTATTTCTAGGGTTATCTCCCCATTTTTGTTTACACACTTACTTAACAGTGCGTAGGTCATTACACACTTACTTTACAGTGCCCAGGTCATGACCTAGACAAGTTACATGTACATAACTCTGGCTAGCTTATTTCTGGGGTTATCTACCCATTTTGTACTTGGAGATAAGTGGTTAAGGTGTTTGGCTAGTTGGATATTTCTGTATTTTTACAAAGGGCATTGCCATGAAAGTTTACACACTTACTTAACCGTGCACAGGTCATGACCCTTACAAGAAACATAACTCTAGGTACCTTTTTTCTGGGATTATCTCCTCATTTTGTACTTAAAGAGCTAGTTTACCTGTTTTTCCTGCTTCAAAAGAACCCTAAAAAAATATCCAAAGTTAGTTATATTTTCAAACTTGAGGGTCGAATACATTTGACTCCGAAAGCAACATTGTTAAAACGAAAAGATAAATGTTGTGAAGTATCTGTACACAGTCTACATGAAAAGTTTTTTCCCTTCACAGGACATTGCAACAGGTTAACATCAAAATTTTACTAGTCGCAAAAATTTTTTGCCAGTCGCAATTTTGTCGACTGTATTTTGTGAAATCGACTTAAAATATTCATTTAACTTGCAGCCATAAAGCCCACCACACTTTCAAATGTACCAAAGTCTTCTACTGATTTACCGTCATGACATTGTTGCAAATAACACATGATCAAATAAATTCATAACCCTTCAATGATAGTAAAAGGTTTATCACTACCACCAAAGCAGAGTTATATAATTTGATAAGTGCTTATTTTTTGTCATTTATAAACTCCTTGCTCCGTAATTTAATGAATTTGAATTTTCATCGTATCGCGTACGCATCTTGAACTCGTTCGTCTAACTTTGACCACTATGATTGTTTACTGCGACAATTTGAATTATTGGAATTATAGCAACCTTGACCCGAAAGCTTTTTGAATATTTCCTGTAGATTCACGTAGGGGGGTTTACATTTAGTGACACTGGGATAAAAACATGAAGAACAATCATGATATTTCAGTTAAAAATAGCACTTGACATGAAACTGAAAGTAAAGGAGTAGGTTCATGAAGGCCTAATATTGGCCTAAAAATATGTAAAATTTTTAATTTTGTTACATATCTTAAATTTTAATGCCATTGAATACATAAATAGTTATACTTTTCATATCTTAAAATTTCATATTGATTACTGCTAAAGATATTTGACAAAATGCCATCAAAATTGCTAAAAATGAGGAAAATGTGCAAAAATTCATATTTTTGTCCATTTTCACAACAGATGTTAGAGGATTTTGATAAGGGCACACTTCTCGACCAAAATCAAATTTTGACCATGAATTCAGCACACATTTATACAAAGAAAATTCTTTAAATTAGTTTGGTCGAAGCCTGTGCCCAATATGAAAATCACCAAAATATGATGAAAATTTAACAAAAAATTGCATTTTGGCAAACATTTTCAAATTTCAGACATATATGACATACTTAATTTTTTATTTTGGTTTATGGGTTCATCTTCACTTTTTATCTTTTCAAGAAAGCAACCATTATAGATTATAAAAAGCACACTTTCAGTGATGTAAATGCAATTTGAAAATTTGAGATAATTTTAGGCCAATTTTGAGCCTTCGTGAATCTACCCCTTTTCAAAAATGAAACGGTGCTGGCTGTTATTTTGTACTGGACATTGTGTCCGACAAATAACAGAATAGAAGGATTTCATGAAACTTTCATGAGACGACGTGCAGAACCCATGTTCCAACATGGCTGGCTCAAGCTTAAGGACACCAGTGGTGTTTGAAGATTTCAACCCTGTATTTACACTGAATGATTGGCAACCTTGACATCAAGACGATGTGCATGGGTTCTCATGTTCCAACCTGGCTGGCTCAGGTCAAGGCCATCTGTGCTGTTTAAAGGTTTGAACCATGTGTTTCGTGTCCAGTTCATATCTTCTGAACCACACGGATAAATTTCATGAAACTTTAGTGAAATGTTTACCCCATCAAGATGACATGCAGAACCCTTATTCCAACCTGGCTGGCTCAAGATGAAGGTCTCCAGTGGTGTTTGAAGATTTAAACAATGTATTAAATCATTCCATTTGTGCAAATTTCGTTTGGTCCATAACTTCTCAAACCCTAGAACAAAATTGTGATGATGATAGATACACAATGCTTACAAGATTTGTTTTGTTTGTATTTTCAGGATGGTGTTATAAAGTTGCCTGTTAACTGAACTATTAGCGTGAAGACTTCCCGTTTACTCAAAGAAGTGATGGTAATATCTTTGGTATATTTAGCAATAAAAAAATCATTGTAAAATTCATAATTGTTAAAACATTACATGTCAACAAGAAACTTTCCAGTGATTGTAAAGAGTGAAAAACAGGTGGTAGCAAGAAAAGAAATAAGGAAGTGCTCAGTATCTTGTAGGGGTATGTTTATGTACAAGGTGGTGATGTACTCTCTTAAACCTTGTCCCATTTTTGAGAGTTTAACCATACAGGCTAGAAGGGGCCTTTCAGTTTATTTCAGATTTGCAGTGATTTGGTTGTTTCAGATGTAGATGATTCATAACACAGTGGTAAGTTAGGTACGTATTCTAAACATGTATTAATTAATTGCTGAAATTTTATAAATTCTTTGACATTTAGCTACATGTATTAAAGCTCCATTGGCAGACATTGGAAATGATTTGCATGTTTTCTTGGTCAACATTTAACTTTGCACCCTTCGGCAGTACTATTTTCAAGTTGAGGATTATATTAACATCTACTTGATGATTGGAATCTATTTTATTATGTGTGAATGAATAGTTTTGTTACATGAAGTCTGTTTCAGGTATATTTCAGTGGAAAACTGCCAGCACCTGACATTGTGCTCAACACATTATCTGTGAAAGAAAAGATCCTGGAGAACTTGATTAGAGCAGATAAAGACTTCTAAAGAATCATTAAAATATCAAGCTAAGCATTTAAAATATAAAATAAACATATTCGAGAACTATAGAATTAGGAAAGAAAACCTGCTTAAAACCATGGAAACTGACATTTTTATTAGCCTGGAAAGCTTGCTTACTGTTATCTCTTAATTTTTATAATGGCTATAACAATTACATACATGTAGTTTTTTTCAAACAACAAAAGAATGTATTTGAGAATTTTTTTCATATTTATAAAAATTTCTTGCAACTGAAATTGGGGCAAATAATTTGAACAGCATTTCTTTTGCCTTTCACATTTCTATTGGGGCCATATTTTTAACTTCGAACTTGCTAAACTTGCAAAAATGTAGTAACGTGTATGTGCAAATGTTTATTAGTTTACAGTATTTGACATAAAATTTATCATTTTTAACATTTGCTGATTACAAATATCTGATTGGTTTCTTTAAAACTGATTCAAGACAAATTATCTAAAATCTTGAATGTATTGATTTTACCCTGTTTTGGAGTTTCATTTGCGTATTTCACAATGAGTTGTATAATTATGTGTTGGTCATCATAACAAATGAAGAATTGTTGGTAGAAGTAATAATACTGCAGCAGTTACTGACATTATTTATTGAAAGTGAAATGTCATGATTTATTTGAGTGTTTTACTTTCAGACAGTGATGTCCACAAGTGTACCATACTTGTCACATGCAGCTTGTTTGTGAAATAAAATTTGCTGCTGTGAAGAAAGTATTCATGTGATTTTCTCTGCCTTATTCCAAGCTAAAGCACCAATATTGTAATATTTCGGCGTAAAACAATTACAAGATTTAACTTGAGTACTTGAAAGCTCACCTGTACAAGTTGCTGTAGTCATCTGTTTTTAGCTCACCTGAGCACTTGTGCTCATGGTGAGCTTTTAGGATCACTCTGTGTCCATTGTGCGTCGTGCGTCGTCAATTTTTGCTTTAAACAACATCTCCTCTTAAACCCCTGGGCCAAACTTGATGAAACTTGCCACAAATGTTCCTTGCATGAAGCTCTTCCAAAGTTGTTCAAAGAAATCAATTCCATGCAGAACTCTGGTTGCCATGGCAACCGAAAGGAAAAACTTTAAAAATCTTCTTCTCTGAAACCACAAGGCCTAGAGCTTAGATATTTGGCATTTAGCACCCTCTAGTGGAACTCTACAAAGATTGTTCAAATTATTTTCCTGGGGTCAAAATTGGCCCCGCCCTGGGGTTTTTCGTTTTTCTTCTTTTAAATTCTGTTTTTAACCTTTGATTTTCTACAGTTATCAACCAGATTTTGACACAAACTTTATACCATCTTAAAATTCAATTTTTCCTGAACAATTCATACACTGGTTGTTCAGTGATAAAATTAAAAACAAAAATTTTAGTAGCAGAGTGAAAATTTCAAGTGACAAAATTCCAATATTTCTACCAGTCTTAACCTATATTTAGGTTCAATGTAAGGTGTTATTATATTGCAGTACCACAGTATAGCTCTAGATGCTTGACAATGACCTAGTGAACTTTGCTATTTAGATCTGTGTTATGCAATATTTAGAACTTTGCTCTGGAAGATTTTATACTGTAAATGTTGTCAAATATGAGTCATCTGGGTCCAAAAACTAGGTCATTGTTACTAAAAATAGAATTTTTCTTGTTAACACTAGGGGTCACATTTTTGCTCAGATTGTCATGAAACTTAGTCAGGATGTTTGTCGCAATGATATCTCAGTTGAGTTTGAATATGAGTCATCTGGGTCCAAAAACTAGGTCACTGTTGCAAGAGACTATTGACTAAACTCAGGTGAGCGCTTTTAGGGCCATCATGGCCCTCTTGTTCTATTGTTAACTTTGCTTGTGAACATCATCAAACTTGCTTGCAGTTTGCTCATCTTAGGGATGGGGGAAAACAACCAATAGTTGAAATGTAAGAAAAACGACACAATGGAGCCCAGATTTTTAATTCCTGACCTTACATTAGAGGTGCTTTTTTGGCAGAAGCCATTCTTTCATGACATAACATTAGATTGCCACAACCATGTCATCCCATGATCTACACTTTTGGCATAATTGTCAGAAATAACTAAATCAAAACACAAAAGTACTGAAGATCCTGATCAGATGTGACCGATGTGCTGTTTGCCCTTGCAATTAAGGTTTATCTATTAAAGGGTTAAATTTCAGTTTTCATCCTACTTACACTTCACACTTATCCTGATAAAATATATGTGGCTTTTAGGAAAGTGGTTCATCTGTTGTGAATGTATTTATTTAATGGTCAAATTGATTAAAGCATGTTTTTCCTACAAATAGAGGCTACTTTCTTTGATAATAACTGTTATACACACGTATGCTTCTTAAAACAAGAAAAAACTTTTGCTAATGAGGCCTAGGTCAATCTTCTGCAGGTAATATTGGTGCTTTGGCTTCATATATATGAGCCCATTGTTAATGGGACACAACACTGTGAACATGATTGAGCACTTTGGCTACATATATATGAGCCAATTGTTAATGGGACACAACACTGTGAACATGATTGAGCAGAGTGAATGTGTGAGCATGTGAACATGTTTTGATTTACTATGAGCCCATGTTTTATAAATGGGACAAAATTTGTGTGTGTGTGTGTGTGTGTGTGTGTGTGTAGCTATCGTGTGTAAAAACTGGACCATTGGATATTGTTGAGGGGGATTTTTTTGTACAAAGCAGTGTTTAAAGTGATGAAAGACAAGTCTGTAATGACCCAACGATTGTCAACAATCCAAAGGAAACTAAATGTTTTGGTTATTTTGAAAAAAATTGGTTACCAAGTTGGATCAGAGGTAAATTAAACCAGAGGTTACAATTTTTCATTTGATCGTCACTTGGTTAAAAAAAAAAATGCATGGTAAAGAATCCATACTCGTATCACAAAATACGAACTTGGAATTTTCATTTGATAACCGAGTGCTTTAAAAACTGAACCACCTGATGTTCAATAATTTAGTCAAAGGTCCTGGTGTATGTAGGAGAAGTATTTTAAATTGTGAATCTGCCAAATCCTGTGTAACATCTCAACCTATGAAGGTATTAGAACTTGTGGGGTGAGGGGTGAGAGAATAATTTGGTACCTGTGTAATATAATAAGCAACTACAGCGATATTAGTTCGTACTCGGTGAACCTGTAGGAAGGTCGGTGTGTCAGTGCAAGCGTGCACTGGACACACGGCCTGCGGATAGGGTCAAGCGGTGTATCGCTGTGGTTGCAGACTATTTATTATTACAATCGTTATATAAACCTAGCGACATTATCATTAACTTGTTATTAACGGTAGCTAGGGTTCTATATAAATACTGGGCGAGCAAAGCTCTCCAGTGTGGCAGTCCTACTAGGACCACGACGAGGGCTCCTGGCCGTAACACACTTACATCTTGTTAGTGTTTCTCTATGCGGTAGCATAACGCTACAACCTGGATATTTGTAAAGGCCAATGCAAGTTCAAGGTCAGACTAGGGGTTTTTAACAGGTTTTCCGAAGAAAAAATCCTGATTATTAGATTGGGGTCTGCGGGCGGGCGTAAACAATTTCTTCTGTGCGCAACTCCTACATTTTGCAAAGGATTTCAACCAAACTTTCACAGAAGTAAAAGTGCCTTGGTGCATATTGTCAGGGTTTGACCACAAGGTCAAGGTCACTGTTGCTAAAAATAGAAATTCAGTTTCTGCTTAATAACTTGTTTGCTTTGGCCTATTGATTCTAAACTTGGTGTATGAGTAGCTTATATCAAAAGGCAGCTTGTAATTGCTACCCAGGTGTCTGTGATCAAGGTCTAGGTCACTGTTGCTAAAAATAGAAATTCAGTTTCAACTTAATTACTTGAGTTTGCTTTGGCCTATTGACTCCAAACTTGGTGTGTGGGTATCTTATATCAAGATTGAGCTTGGGATTGCTACCCAGGTGTATGTGATCAAGGTCACTGCTGCTAAAAATAGAAATTCAGTTTCAGCAATTACTTTAGTTTGCTTTTGCCTATGAGTTTGCTTTGGCCCATTGATGCCAAACTTGGTGTGTGGGTAGCTTATATCAAGATTGAGCTTGGGATTGCTACCCAGGTGTCTGTGATCAAGGTAAAGGTCACTGTTGCTAAAAATAGAAATTCAGTTTCAACCCAATTACTTGAGTTCGCTTTGGCCTATTGACTCCAAACTTGGTGTATGGGTAGCTTATATCAAGAGGCAGCTTGGGATTGCTACCCAGGTGTCTGTATTCAAGGTCAAGGTCACTGTTGCTAAAATAGAAATTTAGTTTCTGCTTAAGTACTCCAGTTTGCTTTGTCGAATTGACTCCAAACTTTGTCTATATGTAGCTTATATCAAGATGCAGATTGGGATTGCCACCCAGATGTCTGTGATCAAGGTCAAGGTCACTGTTGCTAAAAATAAAAATTCAGTTTCTGCTTAAATACTCCAGTTTGCTTTGTCCAATTCACTCCAAACTTGGTGTATGGGTAGCTTATATCAAGATTGAGCTTGGCATTGCTAACCAGATGTCTGTGATCAAGGTCAATGTTTCTGTAGCTAAAAATAGAAATTCAGTTTCCACTAAATTACTTGAGTTTGCTTTGTCCTATTGACTCTACACTTGGTGTATGGGAAGTTTATATTAAGAGGCAGCTTGGGATTGGTACCCAGGTGTCTGTGTCAAGGTCACTGTTGCTAAAAATAGAAGTTCAGTTTCAGCTTTATGACTTTAGTTTACTTTGGCTTATTGACCCGAAACTTGGCATATTGGTACTGTACTGTACTTCAGTGAATCAGGTGAGCAATTTAGGGCCAATCGGCCCTCATGTCAATGTATAATGTTATGCCCATGGTCATCTTGTCAGTGTATAATGTTATGCCCCTGGTCATCCATCCATTTTGTTAGCAATTTTGTGTCTCCTTTTTTAAGTATATATAAAAGGGAGAATACTCTGTTATTGTAAAACTGTTTCTTTTTGACATTATGTATATCTACTGACTTGAAACACATTTGTGCTCTGCCATCAGTCTGGAAAATGAAAACCTGGTTTTGTCACCATTTCCTGTCACTTGTTTTTATTTCCTTTTGCGACATCCTCTAAATTTGCCTGTGTCCATACATGCTCTCCTAAAAATTCTTTGGACAATAACTCAAATTCGGACTTTAGCTATCCTGTATTGAGAACTTGCATGGGAATGTATCTTGTCACAAGGGTTAATGTTTCAAAAAATAAAAATTCTGATCTGGACAAGAACATCTTTGACAATCTCGGTTTGTAAATAGACATGTTGAGACCTTGTCATTGTATTTGAGGTCAAGTCCACTTAATGAGCCTATTCTTCACCTAATGTATTAAATGTAACTAGGGTCAAGGTTACTGTTCTTATCAGAATTCCTTTTCTGCACGCATCTTGAGAATTATGTCTCCCACCACGTAGTGGTGTGGGAGACATTTTGATTTGCTCCTGTCTGTCCGTCTGTCTGTCACGCTTGTCCGCTCTCTAAGTCAAACAGTTTTCATCGGATCATCACCAAACTTCATCAAAATGTTAGTGGCCATAATATCTCGATCAAGTTCGATAACCAGCCATATTGCCCAAGGAATCTCAGAATTATGGCCCTTGAATTATCAAAAATAAGTTGTTTGAGGCTTGTCCACTCTGTAACTTGAACAGTTATCATCTGATCTTCACCATACTTTATGAAAATGTTTGTGGCCATAATATCTCGGCCAAGTTCGATAACCAGCCGTATTGCCCCAGTCATGTCGGATTTATGGCCCTTGAATTATCCAAAATTGGCTGTTTAAGCCTTGTCTGCTATGTAACTGAAATATTCATCAACTGATTTTCAATAAACATTATGATAATGTGTGTGGCCTTAATATCTTGGCCAAGTTCGAAAACCAGCCACTTTGCACCAGGCATATCAGATTTATGGTCCTTTGATTTATCCGAAATTAGCCTTTTAAACATGTCACTAACCTGGTTCATCTCTCAAAGTCAGATAGTTTTCATTGTATCTTCACCAAAGTTTATCAAAATGTTGATGGCTATAATATCTTAACCAGGCTATAAAGTCATCGATATTGCTTGAGGCACTTCAGGATTATGGCCCTTGAATTGTTTAAAAAAAAAATCTTCACTTGCTGTCGCTTATAGCCATGAATAAATTACCAATTCACCAAAGATGTTGCAATTTATTCATGGGTAAATATCTCGGACAATTTGGAACTCCGCTGAAGTTTTGTTCAGAAATGTCCAGGAACGCTCAGCTGTTGCTTCAAAATTCAGAAACAGCAGCAAACATTGTTGTTGGTGATTTCAATGTAAACATTGTTTGTGACAAAAATAATCTCCTCCATAAAGAAATGGCTGCTTTGAATTATAAACAACTTATAACACAGCCTACTACAGCTGGCAGGACCATTATTGACCATATCTATGTGAACAATGTAGAATGTGTAGCCAGTGGAGTAATACCAACATACTATAGCTATCATGACATTACATACATTGCATTATGAGAAAGTACTGTGCTAAGCAGCTATAAAGGTATTTCTTATACTGTTTAAGTTTTCATTTTACAATATCTGTTCCATACTCATGATTTGGTTCTTCTCTCATTTTCTGCTATTTTTAGCTCACCTGAGCACTTGTGCTCATGGTGAGCTTTTAGGATCGCCCTGTGTCCGTCGTGCGTCGTGCGTCGTCCGTCGTGCGTCGTGCGTCGTCAATTTTTGCTTTAAACAACATCTCCTCTTAAACCCCTGGGCCAAAGTTGATGAAACTTGCCACAAATGTTCCTTGCATGAAGCTCTTCCAAAGTTGTTCAAAGAAATTAATTCCATGCAGAACTCTGGTTGCCATGGCAACCGAAAGAAAAAACTTTAAAAATCTTCTTGTCTGAAACCACAAGGCCTAGAGCTTAGATATTTGGCATTTAGCATCCTCTAGTAGAACTCTACAAAGATTGTTCAAATTATTTCCCTTGGGTCAAAATTGGCCCCGCCCCAGGGGTCACTTCATTTTATATAGACTTATATAGGAAAAACTTTAAAAATCTTCTTGTCTGAAACCACAATGCCTAGAGCTTAGATATTTGGCATTTAGCATCCTCTAGTGGAACTCTACAAAGATTGTTCAAATTATTTCCCTGGGGTCAAAATAGGCCCCGCCCCAGGGGTCACTTCATTTTATATAGACTTATATAGGAAAAACTTTAAAAATCTTCTTGTCTGAAACCACAAGGCCTAGAGCTTAGATATTTGGCATTTAGCATCCTCTAGTGGAACTCTACAAAGATTGTTCAAATTATTTCCCTTGGGTCAAAATTGGCCCCGCCCCAGGGGTCACTTCATTTTACATAGACTTATATAGGAAAAACTTTAAAAATCTTCTTGTCTGAAACCACAAGGCCTAGAGCTTAGATATTTGGCATTTAGCACCCTCTAGTGGAACTCTACAATTATTGTTCAAATTATTTCCCTGGGGTCAAAATTGGCCCCGCCCCAGGGGTCACTTCATTTTATATAGACTTATATAGGAAAAACTTGAATTCTGTTTTTAACCTTTGATTTTCTACAGTTATTAACCAGATTTTGACACAGCCATTATACCATCTTAAAATTCAATCTTTCCTGAACAATTCATTCACTGGTTGTTCAGGGATAAAATTTGAAACAAAAATTTTAGTAGCAGAGTGAAAATTTCAAGTGTAAAAATTTCAATAGTTCTACCTGTCTTCAGCTATATTAAGATGTATTAGGATGCACTATCAAGTTCATTGCTCCAGTTGCTGGTCAAATGACCTACTGAACTTTCCTGCTTCAAGATCTGTGTTTTGCAATATTAAGAACTTTGCTCTGGAAGTTTTTATAAGGTAAATTTTGACATCTATGGATACTGACCAAATAAACATTCTTAATACTTTATAGCACTGAATATCAGGCTTTTCTAAATATTTTATTTAAATTCATAAGTAAAACAACAACAACAACAACAAATTTGTAGCACTTTCTCAAAATGTTCAGACTATATTAACCCTTTCGTCCATAGACACAACTTTTTGCTTGGGCGAACAGTGTAGATCCAGATCAGCCGGCACATCCGAACCATCTGATCAGGATCTGCACTGTTGGATTTTTGATTCATTAGGTTATATATGACTAAAATGGGACCAGTGCAGATCCTGATCAGATGGCATGAATTGTCAAAATCGAATATTTCTACCTGTCTTCAGCTATATTTAGGTATGATGTTTACCACATATAGTTATATAGGAAAAACATGAAAAATCATTTTTCTCCAAAACTAATAGGACTAGATCTTAGATATTTGGTGCTGAGTATTGTGTAGAGACCCTTTATCAACTTTGTTTAAAAGTTGGCCCTGGGGTCAAAATTGTCCCCGTCCCAGGGGCCCTTAATATGTGAAAAAGGCAAACTTTTAAAATCTTTCTACTTGAAATCTCAATGCTTAAAGCTTAGATATTTGGTATGTAGCATTGTCTAGTGGATGTCTACCAAGTCTGTTTAAATTATGTCCCCTGGGCCAAAATTGGACACACCCCAGGGTTCTCTTCATTTACATTGATTTATATAGGAAACATGAAAAATCATTTTTCTCGGAAACTAATAGGACTAGACCTTAGATATTTGATGTTGAGTATTGTGAAGAGACCCTTTACCAACATTGTTTAAATGTTGACCCTGGGGTCAATATTGGCCTCGCCCCGGGGGCCCTTAATATGTAAAAAAGGCAATTTTTAAAAATCTTCTTACTGGAAACCTCAATGCCTTAAGCTTAGATATTTGGTATGTAGCATTGTCTAGTGGATATCTACCAAGTTTGTTCAAATTATGTCCCCTGGGCCAAGATTGGCTACGCCCCAGGGTTCTCTTAGTTTGCATTGATTTATATTGAAAAACATAAATAATCATTTTTCTCTGAAACTAATGTGACTAGACCTTAGATATTTCATGTTGAGTATTGTAATTTACTAAGAGACCCTTTACCAGCATTATTTAAATGTAGGCCCTGGGGTAAAGCTGAAAGTACTTTTGTACTCAGGTGAGCAATTCAGGGCCATGATGGCCCTCTTGTTCTCTGAAACTAATGCGACTAGACCTTAGATATTTCGTGTTGAGTATTTTGAAGAGACCCTTTACCAGCATTATTTAAATGTTGGCCCTGGGGTAAAACTGAGAGTACTTTTGTACTCAGGTGAGCGATATAGGGCCATCATGGCCCTCTTGTTATTATATGATGTTCACCAAATGCTATAATTATCTGTGTAATAAAAAAACAGCTGCTTTGACCCCGGCACATAACACTTATGGCCCATTTATTTATTTACAATTGGCCTTGATAGCCTTGTACACTCACTCTCATGGTCTTTTTTCAGTGCATCTTCACTGATATATCAAAATGTTAATGACAACAAGTTTGACAACCAGCCACATTGACCCTGGCACTTCAGGATTATGGCCCATCAGAAATTGAAACATGTTTTTCCTGATCCTCCAAAAATTTGTGACATTGTTTATGACTAATATTGCACAGAACTTCCGTATGCCCTTTTAATAAATTGCCATCTTTATATTCACTTCACCAGTTTTATCCTGTGCATCATCAAAGATGATGCCTTTGTGGGAGACATGTGCTTTTCCCAAAAGCAGTTCTAGTTGTTTGTACTGTCCTGCTTAAATTTGGCCTGCACCTGGCATGGGATTGTTATAAAGGATCAGTGGGTTAAGGTCATTATACCCCCACATATGAAGTTTGAGGGGGTATATAGGAGTGTGCTTGTCGGTCGGTCGGATTATTCGTTTCCGGATGATAACTCATGAAAGGCTTGACAGAATTAAATAATTTTTGGTACACAGGTATATCATCATAAGATACAGGTCAAGTTCGATTTTGGGGCTGGTGGGGTCAGTGTCAAGGTCACTGTTACTTAAAATAGAAAAATGCTTTCCAGACGATAACTCCTGAAAGGTATCAACTATTTAAAAAAATTTGTTACACAGGTGTAACATCACAAGATACAGGTCAAGTTAGAATTTGGGGCTGGTGTGGTCAATGTCAAGGTCAGTGTTACTAAAAATAGAAAAATGGTTTCTGGACGATAACTCATGAAATACTTCATAGATTAATTATTTTTTGGGACACAGATATAACATAACATAAGATACAGGTTAGGTTTGACTTTGGGGCCTGTGGGGTCAAGGTCACTGTCATATAAACTTCAAAACTTCATTTCCACTCAGTAACTATAGCTTGGAATGAGATTCTTAATTGAAATTTGGTGTATTGGTGGTTTTTGTGAAGATGACTTGGGATTCAAAGTAAGGCCTGTGGGGTCAAGGTCACTGTTACTAAAAATAGAAAAAAAACTATATGCTCAATAACTGTAGTTCAGAATGAGATACTGTGATAAAAATTGCTATATAGGTAGTGTCTGTGAAGACGAAACTTGGTATTGAAATTGGGCCTGATTGGGTCAAGGTCACTGTTCACTGTTACTAAAAATAGAAAAAATGGTTTCTGGATGATTTCTCATGAAAGCTTCACGTATATAAACAATTTTTTGGCACACAGTTGTTTGATAAAAGTTAAGTAAAGGTCACTGTTACTAACATATTCAAACCATTTATGCTCAGTAAATTTAGAAGGAATGAGATATTGTGATGAAACTTGCTGTATATGTGGCTATTGTGAAGACGACAATTTGGATTGAAGGTGGGGCACATTATGCCATTGATTCGAAGCATTCCCAGTTCAAGTATCAAGCACACATGTGGGGGTATTTAATCACTTTCAGTGATAATTCTAGTTTATGGTTAAAATAGAAATTCCTTGCCCAGATAAATAGAGTTCTTTCACATTGTTACCTCCCCTTAGCGCTCTCTAAAATTGAAGAGCATATTTAGTCGATAAATGCACGCGAGGGGGCATCGTTTACTATTGTTAATATGACTAAGTGATTATAAAATTAAGAACATGTTGATTAATCATTTCAAATTTATAAATAAGTAAGTTCAGTCAAACAACGAAGAATAAAAAAAACGTTATGATCATTTACAAGCACATCAAGAAAGTTTATGCGCATTTTAAACATTGTTTATCGCGGTATTTGCAGGACGCGAGTATCCAACGGACTTGTTTGGGTTTTTTATGTAAATACACACGTGAATTGTGTTTACTAAAAATAAATCTGTATAATTGACAATTCAGACGAACATTATCGGACATTTTACCGTTTTACGGCATTTTTTTTGTAAAGCTATAATTTATAGTGGAATGAGACATAATTATATTCTTATGTAGCTCGTCGGCGACTAGGTTGATATGTGTTTTGCGTGTTTTGCTTTTGAGAAAAAAATATTACGTATTTACATAATAGGATGATTCCAGCTACAACCCGAGAAATCGTTAAATTGATTGAACCAAACGAATATTGCCGGACGGCAGGCCAACCAAAACTGTTCAGAAAAAAATCCAGAGAGTTTTGTTTTTTTTTTTAATAAAAAACAATTTGATGTTGAAGTTCGTAATTGTTGTCGCTGAAGGTTTTGAAATATAATATTTTCATTTCTGTTTAAAATCAAAATGACCATGGACCAAACAAATTAACGGGACTGCGATTTTCAGGTCCAAGTTTAGTTTTATGACACTTAGCTGTTGTGTACATGTGTGCCCGAGGCATCGTGTCACTATCACGTAATCTCTCAATAAACAGGAAATTTTGGAGCCGTGACCAAGACCAAGTTTCTTAATATTAATTAATATAATTGTAAACCCCATTCTAAATTCAGTTAAATTTATGTTTCATTAATTATCCTTTTCAATATTTTTAAATCCTGAGATTTTGTCGAAAATCCTTAGATCCGGATAAGAACCTTACGGTCCGGAGATTTCAGATAAAATCCTGAGATTTTGGAGGTCTGCGGACATTTTATCTTCTTTCTACATCATTCCCGTAACACGTAGATATTCATGAAATGCGACAAAAACGAATGTCTACTGACTATGGCTAACGATTTTATAAAAAAAAAGATGTTTATAATAACATGAATAAGACGTAAACTACTACATGATCTGCCATTTCAACGCTACAAATTATACCGGGTAGTTATAGAAATATGGGACTGAACTTGTGAAAATTTTTAGGTTTTCAAAAAGTTAACGCTTGAAGTGACAATAACAGTTAAGTTCAATTTGATGATTTGAGATAATTAATTTTAAGTCTCCTCGAATGTCAGATATCAAACAAGTTTTCACACCTCAATATGTCACCATCATTTTCTGGGCAGAATGGGAATGGGAATATTGTGTCAAATATATAGGGACAATTAACAGTAACACGGTCGTGTTCAAAGTATGATTTCTAGTTATTAAACATAAAAATAATTTTAATCCAGGACTGATAAAAGAAATAAACGAATGATTATAATAAATTTTAGTTTTAAACATATGTTGGAAGGAAGTAAAATAGTAAACAAAATAATAACGCTTAACGGGCGTTGAATACAACGGCGATACATTGTTGAATTCATCCGTTTTCTCTTCCAATTTAGGGAGATCAAGTTGCATAAAATATATTTTTTGAAGTAAATGCATTTTGTCGGAAAAACACGAGACGCTTATATATGTGTCTGTGGCAAATAGACAGTAACATGCAATCCACATGGTCTTTGTTTTTATATAAGACTTCCTGATTCAAATTTGCAACCACGTCTTTGATTGTTTTACGCTTTTCACAGTCAAATCTTGCCAACCAGACTTTTTAAAGCCTGCAATATTCGGAAATTCGTAAAACTTGAATTTATTGTGCCTCATCACAATTATTATTATAATTTATCATAAGCTTTAAGACGAAACCGTGATCATGTCCGTTCATTCTGTTAGCAATGACACTGTTAAATGCCCCCTCACGGATAAAACCAATATTTTCGTACCTAAACATGGAGTACGACGCATGTGCACAACAATGTGAAAGAACTCTATTCTGGAGTATGTTAAGAGCCAGCCTCACCAAACTGTGTTACCATGTAGTCTTTTTTAAGACCTTTTAATGGGATTGTATTTGTGGTCAAGGCCATGGTCTATGGTAGTAAAAACAAATAGAAATCAGACAAAAAAACAGCCATTTTGAGCTATCATCACCAAACATAGTGTGTAGATTGCAGTAGTCCATGTTGAGACCTTGCTTTGGAATGTATGAGGTTACAGTTACTTGAATTAAGACTAGTTTGAATTTTTCTAGGCAGTCTTACTGTGGTTACTTTTGTCGAGATCACAGTTACTTGATGTAGAAATTCCAGATAACTTGGTCTAGTTTTAGTACCAGTCTTGGTGTGTAGGTAGCCTGTGTTGAGATCTTGCTTGGGGTCAAGGTCTGTTGTAAAAATAACATATCAGTACTTGAGACTAGTTAGTGCCATTTTCACCAAACTTACTGAGTATGTAGCCTTTGTTGAGATACTTGCATGGGATTGTTCTTGGGTTCACTTGGGTCAAGGTCATAGTAACTAAAATTTAAAACAAAAAATGGTTATACCTTGTCAAGACTTGAAAATTCATTGGTTGATATATCTCAATGAGACAGAGTGCAGTGTACAAGAACCATCATTCTGCACTACTTAATTTTGGAGTTATTTCCCTTTGTTTAAATTTCTTTTCTGGAGCACATCTCAACACTATCAAAGTTATTGACTTGAAACTTCTTGGGTGAATAGATTTTATTGAGATGGAGTGCAGTCCTCGAAAACTATCACTCTCCACTTCCTGATTTTTGAGTTGTTCCCCTTTGTTTAAATTTCTTTTCTGGAGCATTACTTTGACATTATCAAAGCTATTGACTTGAAACTTCTTAGGTGGATAGATTTTATTGAGGTAGAGTGCAGTGCTCAAAAACCATTACTCTCCACTTCCTGATTTTGGTGTTGTTGTTCCCCTTTGTTTAAATTTCTTTTTTGGAGCATTACTTTGACAAACAAAGCTATTGACTTGAAACGTCTTAGGTGAATAGATTTTACTGACATGGAGTGCAGTGCTGAAAAACCATCACTCTCCACTTCCTGATTTTGGAGTTGTCCCCCAGTGTTTTAATTTCTTTTCTGAAGCATTATAAAAATGTATCAAAGCCATTGACAGACCTTATACCATAGATAGGTTTTTATGCCCCCACAATAGAGTTGCACTTGTCCATACTTACATATGTCCCTAAATCTTGTGGCATCAACTTCTCCTAAACTACTAGGTGGATTTCTTTCAAACTTGCACTGATGATCAAGCAGAATGTGAAGATGATCGTTATGAAAGGATTTTTTCCTGCGACCATTTTTTACCAGAGTTATGACATATTGTTATTACAAATTTTGTTGCATCAGTGTCAAAGGACACATTCTTGTATTGATATGAACTGTAGTGCACAGGAACCATAACTATGTTCTTCATGATTTTGAAGTTAAGCCCCTGTTGAATTTTCTTGTTTGGAGCATAAAAGCTTCATTATCGAAGCTGTTGACATGATACCTAGATAGGTTTTATTGAGATGAAGTGTAATGCACAGGAGCTGTAACTCTGTACTTCATGATTTTGAAGTTGTGCCCTTTTGTTAGTTTTCTTGTATGGAGCATTAAAGCTACACTATCAGAACTGTTGACTTCATACATAGATAGGTTTAAGTGCAGTGAACAGGAGCCATAACTTTGTCCTTAATCATTAGGAACTTAAGTTTTGTCCAAAGCAAAACTTATACATTTTCAAAGCTATTGACTTTAAACTTCACAGTGGATAGATCTTATTGAGATGGAGTGCAGTGAACAAGAACAGTTGCTGAACACTATGATTTTGGAGTTATGGCCCTTTTAGATCAACTTTTCATTTTTGTTTGTCTGAACCCAACTTTTCATATTTGTTTGTCTGAACCATACTCCTACATTTTCAAAACTTCTGACTTGTAAGTTTTAGGTGGATAGATGTTATTGAAACAAAGTGCAGTGCACAAGTCATAAACCCAGCTGATTTGGAAAATAAAACAGTGTATTTTACATCATAGCCCCAGTTCAACATCCTTTGTTAAAAAGGGTTGTCACTTGATTTTTTGAAAATATTTTTTAGACAAAATTTTTTCAATATTTCTTGCATTTCTTTTTGGTAAAAATGTTTGAAAAAAGATGTAACGAAATATGTTGGTAAATTGTTTAAAATTATGCAAAGAGGAATCTGCTGATATGCCATGTTCTTTTTGCTTTAATTTTCAGGTTTTCAACAGTTCCACTCACCTACAGAGGTGGAAATCTTGTACCTATTATGTGTGAAATGAACATCTCTGATGCTTGTTAGCATTATAGTCACAAATATTGCTGGTAAATGTGTTATCATAGTCTACAGTACTGAGCACTTCTTTGACAATTCTGTTACCTTTGAACTACAGCCATTGTAGTTCTGCAAGAAATGCACGTTTCTATTTCAGGCTCCATTGGACCCACAGCAGTTGTTGAAGGCTCTAAATGAGCTTCTGGGACCAAAAGGGGAGATCTTGGGATCATCAGAAGCGGCCAGAGTGGCCAGGTCAGTACTTCTGGTGTTCTTAACAGACATAAATGGTGGTTCGTGGAGTAATCTTCAGTAGTAGAAAAAAACAAATCCAACACAGTCTGTTGATAAAAGCTAATAAATTTTAATCAAGTATTGTTTAAAAAATTGCTACTGGAGTAGAAATTTGTCTTCTACAATTACAAGGCATGAAGTTGTGTAGTCAAAACGTTTAAGGTCAGAATCCTGATTATAGGTTTCTGGTTGGTTTCACACCAGCCAACCCGTCAAATCTGAGACTGGTCTTCAGTCTCAATATTTATTTTTAGATAATATTATAACTTTGGTGCCTGGTGTAAATCAGTAATTCAGCATTATAAATTAAAGTTGTTAGAAAATGTTTCTAATTGAATGATGTACTTGAATTAAAACTAATTGCCATGAACACCTGAATTTCAGTCTGATGAAAGATGCCAACAAGTTGGTAAGCAAGTGTATCTACATCAACATCCTCAAGGTGGACACCCCAAAGGAAACTTTAGAAAAGTAAGTCCAGTTATACATGACAGTAAGTAAACACTCTAATCTGTTAAATCTTAGCAGCAATAGTGAGTGAGCGGAGCAGGCCAAGACAAACATTACGCTGACATCAAGACGAAGGACTGACAGAACTGCAAAATCTAGTAACAGAATGTGTAATTCCACTGTTTTTGTGGGAAGCAGGTATGTTTCATTTATATTTTAAATTGATTTTCACTTGTTAGTTGATATTTTGTCACTTATGTGGTAACTCTACAAAATGATTGCAGAGTTGAAGTATCCAACCACTTGGAGTTTAGCATGTATTAATTGATCATTGCTTGTGACTAGATGTGAACAATTTGTCTGTTCCATCAAAACCATCTTCTCCACATTATAATGTGTCTCGGGCATTGATTTTTGTGTCGCCTGCGGTAGCAGGAAGACACATAGGGATCCTATTGTCCGTCGGCGTCGTCGTCGTCCGGTAGTCCCCAAGCTTTAACATGAAACTTAATGTGGCCTATAACTTTGAAAGTACTTGTCCTATTCACTTCATACTTGGAATTTATCATCAGCATGAACACAGCGATCCGTGACAACAAGAACGATAACTCCTCTTTCACTATTTTATGAGTTATGCCCCTTTCAAATGCAACTTTAACATGAAACTTAATGTGACCTATTACTTTGAAAGTACTTGTCCTATTCACTTCATACTTGGAATATATCATCGGCATGAACACAGCGATCCGTGACAACAAGAACGCTAACTCCTCTGTCACTATTTTATGACTTATACCCCTTTCAAATGCAACTTTAACATGAAACTTAATGTGGCCTATAACTTTAAAAGTACTTGTCCTACTCGCTTCATACTTGGAATATATCATCAGCATGAACACAGCGATTCGTGACAACAAAAACGATAGCTCCTCTATCACTATTTTATGAGTTATGCCCCTTTCAAATGCAACTTTAACATGAAACTTAATGTTGCCTATTACTTTGAAAGTACTTGTCCTATTCACTTCATACTTGGAATGTATGATCAGCATGAACAAAGCAATCAGTGACAACAAGAACAATAACCTCTCTCACTATTTTATGAGTTATGCCCCTTTCAAATGTAATTTTAACATGAAACTTAATGTCACCTATAACTTTGAAAGAACTTGTCCTATTCACTTCATACTTAAAATATATCATCAGCATAAACAACCCCATCTGTGCCAACAAGAATGATAACTCCAGTTCCAATATGTTTTGAGTTATGCCCCTTTCAAGTACCACTTAAACATGAAACTTAATGTTGCCTATAACTGTGAAAGAACCTATCCTTTTCACTTAAACCATCTGTGACGACAAGAATGATAACTCCAGTTTCAATATTTTTTGAGTTATGCCCCTTTCCAATGCAACTTTAACCTGAAACTTAATGTAGCCTATAACTTTGAAAGTACTTGTCCTATTCACTTCGTACTTGGAATATATCATCAGCATGAACAGTGCCATCTGTGACGACAAGAATGATAACTCCACTTTCAATATTTTTTTAGTTATGCCCCTTTCCAATGCAACTTTTACCTGAAACTTAATGTTGCCTTTAACTTTGAAAGTACTTGTCCTATTCACTTCATACTTGGAATATACCATCAGCATGAACAATGCCATCTATGACAACAAGAATGATAACTCCAGTTTCAATATTTTTTTAGTTATGTCCCTTTCCAATGCAACTTTAACCTGAAACTTAATGTTGCCTATAACTTTGAAAGTACTTGTCCTATTCACTTCATACTTAGAATATATCATCAGCATGATAAATGCCATCTGTGACGACAAGAGTTGTGCACTACTTATTTTTGTGCAACACAGCTTTATCCGTAATCACAGTTCGGTGATTGAAGAAAGTCTGCATTTACAAACCAATTTTTGAATATGATAACTCAGGTTTCAGTTATTCCCCTTTAAATGCATTTTAAATGACACATGTGTTCAGTGATGTAGTATTGAAATCAACTTAAATAATTTTTTTTTATTATATATGATTAAACATAGGCCCACGTTTCAACTATTTCCATGCAGGCGACACATGTGTTCCGCGGAACACAACATTCTAGTTTTTTTTTGAAGGAATGTGGATTCCTGGATACCCTGAAATCCATTTAGCATGTCACCTATGTGTCAAGGGGGGATGTGTAGTCAAGTCACTTGTCATGCCGTCTAGTGTTTTCGGTGAGGGGTCTGTCTCACTCTCTTACACTATCGGCCCATTACATTCACCTCTGTTATAGGCTGGGACTACTTTCAACTACTTTCACTTTAACTCAAAGAAATAGTTCACCAATTACATTTACAATAGCTTGGGTTTCTTCGGTTTTTATGAAAGATATTGAAGATTTCAGTCATTTGTTTAACCTCAAGCTTTCAAATTCATAATGATGACTGTTTACAACTAACTTTCTTAGTTTGTCAAAAATCTTGAGATTGAGCCTTTCGCAGAGATGTAAAGTGAGTGTAAAGAACGACAACTCTGCGAAGGAGATTGGGTCTGTCTCTGTCCATATTTGGCTGTCAAACAGAATGTTTAGTTATGTCAGTCTGCACTTATTTGAAAAAAAACCCCATTAAGTTGCCACAAGTATAGAGTCATTAGATTAAATTTTTAAAGAAATTAACTTTCCATATTTAGTTTCACAAAGTTTAAAGAAATAACTAACTGGTTCTCAGTTTGAAAAATATCCTAACTTGGCTGCCCTGAGAAGAAAATGTAATTTTTTATGATTATGAAGTTGATTGCTTTATTTGAATAAATGTACTTTCATTTGTTATTGCTGATTCATTGATGTCATTTCTTTTCAGCATTGTTATGATAATATTATAACAAAGGTCCATAGTTGTGAGATATTGAATACCTATACTGAACATTGTTTAGCTGTGGAAGAAATTAAACCTGGCAAGAAATGTAGTGCTTATTTTAAGGTCTAACACAGCCAACAATCTTATTTTTTTAAAACGTTTCTGACCTACAACATTTGGAACTGAGTTCTGTCCTAGACATGGGCAGTGTACCTGTAGATGTGTTCTGGGCAAGTCATTGTTAACTGAAACCTGGTCTCAAATGTGTTGTAACGATTAAGGCATTCATATTTTGTCAAATTCAAAAAGATGTATGTAAAGAAGTAGTGATGAAATCATGAAGTAGCGGTAGTCACCTTAAAAGATATTCACATCTAGATTGTTGAATACAAGACTATGGCTTAATTCCTAATTTAGTGGCCCTTTACGTCATTAGTGTGCAGGCTAATCTGGATCTACTTTGTTAAGTTCTGTGAAAATAATGATGGAATACACCGCTACACACTATTGGACATCACACTGTACTTGTCTGTGATACTAATCCATGCATTCACTGCTACACACTATCGGACATCACACTGTACTTGTCTTTGATATTAATCCATGCATTCACTGCTACACACTATCGGATATCACACTGTACTTGCCTGTGATATTAATCCATACATTCACTGCTACACACTATCGGACATCACACTGTACTTGCCTGTGATATTAATCCATGCATTCACTGCTACACACTATCTGACATCACACTGTACTTGTCTGTGATATTAATCCATGCATTCACTGCTACACACTATCGGACATCACACTGTACTTGTCTGTGATATTAATCCATGCATTCACTGCTACACACTATCGGACATCACACTGTACTTGTCTGTGATATTAATCCATGCATTCACTGCTACACCCTATCGGACATCACACTGTACTTGTCTGTGATATTAATCCATGCATCATGTTAAGTGTTAATACTGAGAAACAAATAGAAATGCAGTGTTTAAGTAGGTTATTGGAACTTATACAATTTCTGACGATTTGGATATTTCTGTCAGGTTTATGATGATCAAGTTTCTATGTGGTATCAGCTCTCAGATTATATTGACCCCTGGGATATCAGCCTAGTATTTTAATATCAAACCTTCAAAAATGTAGGATAAATAAATTGAAATATGATAGTTTTCATGTCAGCTCAGATATGATTCTTGACCTGTATCTGACCAAGAGCTTTTCTATGTTTGTCCTTAAGCTAAACTGCTTGAGCATATGCAAATCGCATACAATAATCTGTGAAGTATTTATAACATTTCACTGTCAAGTTCTATTAGATGTTGGATAGGTAGACTTCTTAACTTTGAATAATGTAGGTTAGGATCTTCATATATACTAACTACTTGGTGTTTTGCTCTTTTGAAGAAATGGCGATACTTAGCGACTGCTTTGTCTGTCAGCCACAAAAACTTTACATTGGGTCTAACTTTGTCATTTCTTAATATTTCTTCATCAAACTTTGAAGTTACATTGCTTATGACAACAGGTTTATGATAATGCTAAAAATCTTTAGGTCTAGGTCATTTTTGACAGAGTTATGCCCCCTTGTGTACTTGAATATTTATTCTGACAAAGTAACCTAGGGCAACACAAGTGTTCAACTGAACACCCATTAATTATTACATAAACTTGCATTTAAGTTTGTGAAAACAAGAATATTGGAAGATAAGTATTAGTGTGCTTGCATGTGCTTATCACACCTAGAGAACATAGTGTGACAGTTGTGAAGCATATTACTGGTGTTTGTAGGTTGTTGAACGCTGGTGCCTGGGACACCATCAACAACTGGTTACAGGAGACCAAAGACGAGGAGAACTTTCCCTTCCTGATTGAGATCCTCAAAGTCTACCAGCTTCTCCCGGTCACTGTAGATATTCTCAAAACTAATAATGCTGCCAAAACTATCAAACAGCTCTGTAAATCTGAAAATGACAGTAAGTATATTATGTTTCCAGTTGGAAAAAGGCTAGATTAGGGAAGTCTTAAGTTAAAGTTTATTCTTTCTATGTTGAGTCAGATAAAAAGAATATATTTCAGCTTTACTTCATGGGTTATGCCTTATATTCATGGGCAACAAATAAAGGTCCAGATCTGCCTGCAGATCTGCAGGCTTATTTATCAGGATCTACACCAGTTGCACATGCAATAAAAGCCATATCCATGGAATCAAAGGTTGAATGGCAATGTTATGTTTCAATTAACATATTTTTAAGTAATTTCTGTACATATTACACAACTGAACAGAAAATTGACCATTTAAAAACAATTCTTATAATAAAATGCATAATTGAGGCAGCCATGTTATAAAGTAATCATTTTATGAACACCCTTATTTCATATTCATTGCCAATGTAAAATATAAAATGGTTGTGTATTTAAATATACTGTCAGATCTGAAGATTTCATATGTTACACATTGTAGGTGTAAAGATACTAGCTGGCAACATATTTGAAGAATGGATGAAGAAGGTTAAAGGCAACAACAATACTAATGGTAAAGTATATATAACCCCTGACCCATGTAGTGTAGGCTAATCATAGCCAATTTCATCACTTTAATCAGCACATTTAGCAAAACAACAGCCTTTACAAAGTCAGCCATTATGTCTGTTTTAAAATTCTTGTGTGGTTTAAAAATGCATTTTCATAATAAATTTCAGTACAGTAGACTCCATGAAATCGGGTATCGGCTATAAGAATATATCGGCAAATGGGGTACGATTTCGAACACAAAACCATTTCCTATATAAGCAATGTAAATTTTATCGGCCATACGGGTATCGGATAAGAGAATATATCGCCAAATCGAATAGAAAATTTGCAATTTTTGGCCAAAACTGATTGAAATCGAATATTTTCATCGCCTGTTTACAGGAAATGACACCGGATGTACCGTTTATCGTCCGTATCAAAGCTTATGACACCCTTATTATTTGTCTATTGTTAGCTGATAAATCCAATTAAATATTTTGACAGCGATGAACAGGGACAGTGAAGCCTCAGGGCAAACAAACTGTAACCTGTCACCTCTTTTAAACAGCTTATTCAATCAGGCGTTAAAAAATCTGTTACAAATACACAGCAGCCTAGGACTAACCGTTATCGAGACGTTATTGGTACATGTACTTACAATAATCCACGTTTAAATTCCATTGTCTCTTTTTAATTTTCGCATAAATTAATCCGCACAATTCAGAAACAAACAAAAAGTAATTTCTCAATCATGTTTAAAAAACACTCATAGATTTTTGTACATTTCTTTGATCCGCCTTCCATCTTAATTAATTTCATACGGAGACTGAATTTGATTGACAGTCAGTATGAAGGTAAACACTGATACCAACCCTCAATGAAATGCAACTTCAAAGGAAATTGTCGGCTCGTATCAAGACTGTGTTTTTTTGTCGGCTCTGCTTTGAAATCGTTTGATCTACAAAACTGTGTACGTGACATTTCACATTTTTAGCTGGGTTAAATTGGTTGATGATGCAATAATACTGAACTTTGATACTTGAGATAAAATTGGGATGTAATTTATTATGGAATATGTTCGCATTGGTTAGTGTTTTAATACTTATTTCACATTCACGTTGTAATTGTTGCGGTAGCATAATATAATTTGAAACTTCGATTTTGTAGCAGAACATGACAGAAGGGTCTGTTAATCAATAAATAAACATAAAATAATGCATATTTATCCAGAACACGATCTACCTGACCTCCCTTGTCAACAAATGTATGCAGATTTCATGATGAATACGATTACCGGCCAATCGGGTACTCCGGGCAATAGAATATTTTTAGCTGACAATTTGTGTATTCGATTTGCCGGAGTCTACTGTAATACAGTATCACAATAAGATAATGAAATTATTAGTGAGTGAATTTCATGATATATATTCTGATTTATATGAAAGCTGCAAATCTTTAACTGTGAGTTTATAAGATTTCAAGAACAAATATTTGTATGCATTTTAATTATATAACTTGTTTAGCATAGTCATTTTGATAGGAAAGCAGTAATTTCACAGGTAAGTATGGTTTGTATGTAGATCAAACAACTTTACAATCATTACTTACAGTGTTCAAATGTGGTACATGTATAAAACTGTTACTGTCTGTTTCATTATTGTACTGCAATACCACTTTCAAAGAAATAATTTTCATCAGATCTTTATTATGACATAATCTACTGAATCTTTGATTCATAAGTGAAAGATTCATTCAAATAAAAAACACCAGAGATTTTCCCAGAGAGTCTGCAGAGGTCGGTTGCAATTGCATGGGAAATTATCATTTTTTAAGGAAAAATACAATTTTTTGACATGCTATATTTCTCATTTGTTTTAATTGCATTACGACTTGGTCTTTTTTCCTTTGTGTTGTCTTGAAAATTCATTAATATCAACTTGCACTTCTAACACACTTCTGAGCCCCATTTGAATAGAACATGTAGGATATACGAGCCAGAAGACTGTCTATTTCAGATGATAAATCAAAGAAGAAGAAGAAATCTAAAGACCGCGAGAGAGATAGTGACAGAAAGGACAGCAAAAGTTCCAGCAGTAGTGATAGCAAATCAAAGAGCAGAGACTCTAAAAGTGACGACAAGAAATCAGAGTCCAGCAAGAAACGAGATCGTGAGAAAGATGTTGAACAAGAAAATATGGATACCAGTTCCAACGATAGTGTTCAAAGTGATGACAAAGTGTCAGTGCGACAGGGTTCCGGACTTAAGTTGCACATTAAAATAGGCAGTGATAAAGAACGGACTTCTGGTAAAAAAGATGAAACAGAGAAGAAACGAGCATCAACAGTGAAAAGACCACCAAGCAAATTTAGATCTACAGGTTGTTATTGCAGCTATATCAATGATTTATGGATTTATATGGTGCTCTTGCTTTCAGACAGTGGTTATTCGGAGTTATTACTTGAAATCTTTACTCAAGAGGTTTTTTTGTCTCGGGGGATATTTTTTTGTTTTCAGTTTTTTCCAGGGCAAAAGGTGCAATATTTAGTGGGTCTAGCTCTTGTTGTTCCAAACATTGTGCAATTTTAAGTAATACAGTACAGGTAAGACAACACTAACAGTCCTACATAAAGCAAACCTCAAACATCCTCTTGTATTAGTGATAAAGGTTTGTTGGAGGTGTGAGGTAGTTGTTGTATGGTAAGGGTGGTTGAGTGCCACGGTAATAGCATGTAAAGTGAAGGTGTAACAGAAATGAGCATGATTGAAAAACAAAACAAAACAAATGCGAAATTGTGCTTTGAAAGAGAGAATAGTGATGACGGTAAAAAGCATGAATAACAAAATGATATCCTAGATTTCGAAGTTATGTGTTCTACACAGGAAAAATATAAATTTTATTTAGCCTATCTAGGATACTTAAACTGGAAAGTTATATCATTTGCAAATTTTTAGTTAGTAAATGGACTTGAAATTCAGTTTAAACATGACTTTAACAAGATTCAAAGCACTTTCGTGGTAAGAACTGATTGGTCACAAAACTTTAGAAACATTCCTTTTCTGCCGGAGTGAAGGAAAACTACAGGTGATTGTCACAATGCAGTCCTATGGTATTTACAAATCTAACTACATTGATATTGTCGCCCAGGCCTGTACAGCATGTTACATGAACAGTGTAACTGTATGCACAATAACCTTTGCAGTAGAGTATGAGTCTCTGATGATCTGTAAAGTGCTTACGCAACATTTCTCACATTTGCCCCTAGTGTAGACCTCGATCAGCCTGTGCAGTCTAACAGGTTCTAACTGGTTATTAGTAAATAAATTCAATACAACACATGTGAACAATGACTGGATGAAGTTTGTTTAGCATTGTTTCTGTATTACAAGACTGCACTAAACAAGTTAAGGATGATGATACAGAATTGCCAGCAACCTGTACCATTGACACACAGTAGGTGAGTATTACACAATACTAAAACCTGCTGACTGCTGCTTCCAATCATCTACTTGTCAACTTCCAAGGCAACAGACTTAAATGTCCTCCTCTGACTTGCAGCATTTTAACTATCGAGACAAGCCTGTTCTAGGGGCTTTAAAAAACCTGTAGACAATGATGAGACAACTAAAACAATGTATGGAAAACCCTGTGTGTCGGTTTGTCTCCATTAAAAAAAAAAAAATTCTGGAACAAAATAATTTTCTTAAGGAACTTTAAGGATTATTTTTTCTTACAAAATCATCAAAAAGAATCAAATGAAAAAAACAAATCTGTTATACTTAATGAATATGTTCTTATTTTAATAACAATGCTGAGAAAACAGATGAATCTATTCATGAATATATATAACAATATAAAAGGGAAATAATTTCAATTTTTTTTTTGTGAAATTTGTTACGCACCAAACCGGCGACAAATTTTAATAGTGGATTTGTTATTTTTAGTCATTATAACCCATATGTCTGTTATTCAATAAGCGATTAATGTAGATCCAGATCAGGTGGCAAATCCATGCTATCTGATCATGATCTACACCGTTCACTTTTAGATTCATTACGTTATTTCTAACCTGGAAGCTATCAGTGTAGATCCAGATTAGAAGGCACAGTTGTGTCGGCTGATTTGGATATACACTGGTTGCACGTGATAAAACTGGTAAATATGTAGTAGTGTTAAACGTGTGAAAGAAGAAATGAATTTACACGACTAAAAAATTTAATGTCTGTAATGCAGTCATATCATTCCTAATTGGCTTTAATGTTTGAGCTTGGAACTGCATGTTTTGTATGGCGAATAAAACATACATAAATGCACAGAACTTGCTCGCAGGAAACATAGTATAATCAAACAGTTAATGTGGCAGATAGTCACAAAAAGACCAGACCACAAGAATACTGGATAGATCTACTTTGCAGTCATTGATCACCAAGCTGAATGCTTCTGATGACTTCAGAGCCAGTAAACAGAACTGAAAGAAGCTGTTGCTCCAATATGATGCTCATTGATAAGACTGGAAATACTTACAGTATACAAGCTGCAGAACTAGTTGCTGTTACATTGATTTGTCTGCTGGACTTGTTTAAGGCTATGCGTTCAACTACTTTGTACATGAAGGTACAGGTGCACTAACCTTCAGCTGCAGTAAACTTGGACTTTCCTGAAGCATCTTTATAACCATAATTGATGACCATTGAACCTGTGTCTTGAGACAGGATGTATTGATTATTGAAGCCAGTGGTGATGCAGGGTATTTCCAAGGATCTTGTCCAATTTATATGAAGAATATGGGTAAAGTATAAAGACCATACATTTATCACCATTGTACAGTAACAAGATTTTTACATGGAAAAAAAAAAGAGTCAAAATACTAGTAGATTGTCATCTCCCTTCTTAAAGAACAAAGTGATGTTTATTAGTCTTATATTTACATTCCTATTGATTTCTTCGTTTAAAAAAATTCGGTTCATTTTGCATGAACCGCATGACCCGTAATGACGTCAGTAACGTAATGGCTGTTACGATTGAAAACTCCCACGTATTACTCCCCCTTTTCACTTAATACTAATTTTTGAAAGCGTTAGACTTAAGTTTATTTAAAGAAAAAAAATGAATAAAATGTAAATATAAGTAATGATTCTTATTTTGGTGCGGTTCATGCAGATTGGACGTGCACGCGAGAGATGGCAAATTTACCATAAAGCGCTAGTGCGCTTTATGGATTTGCCAGCTCTCGCGTGCACGTCCAATCTGCATGAACCGCACCAAAATAAGAATCATTCTTTAACCCTTCACAAAAACTTTGCATTGGTTATATATAACTTCCAATTCTTCATAAAACTAACTGAAATTGTTAGGGCATTTCACATTTGACTTGAAACATTGTGTGTGCCGTATCTAATGCAGTAATGCAGTCTTAATACTACAAACACCATTCAATGTCACATTGACAAAAGTGCCCTTTTTTCTAGTTCCAAAATGCATTATGTTGGCTGGTGATGCCATTTACCAAGGTTACATTTGACAAAATTACACCAGTTTTGTCTTGTAATTTTGAGTTAAACACAAACAGCATATACCAGGGTAACACAAATGACCTAATAAATACACCCATGTACTTAATTTCCACGCCTTCAGCCTTCGTGTTAACAAACCTACTACCAATCGCCTGTATAAAGAATGCATCTGGAAGTACATCCTCTTTCTTTAAAAAAGGACTTGACTGCACAAACAAAATTTTGTCTGATTCCTTTGTCCTTGAAAACTTCGTTTTCACATTCTGAATAATTCTACTCTATATATATTTACCAAACTTGTGAGAAATCATTTGATGCCCATTTATTTTTATATCGGTTGATGTCATAAGCCAGTTAAGGTCATGTTAGGTGATCATGCATATTGTTCATACTCCTATTTTGAACAAGTATTATGCTATCTTAAAGTTTGAATATGAGAATATTGACTCAGTATTGAGATCAAGTTTGATTACAAGCCAGATTGAACAAGTAAATCAGAGTTGTGACCCTTGAATAGTGAAAACCTGGCTTTTTGCAATTGGGGTACAGTTATTATCTCATCCAGATGGTTAAAAAGATACCTGTAATTAGCACACTGACAGCAGATGACATCCACAAAAAAGTTAGCTCTCAAACTTGTGGAATACTTAACCAATCTTTATCAACATACCGTATATTCCCTATTAAACGCCCCCGGGGGCGTTACATTTTGCAAAGGGGGGGCATTTAATAGAGACCAACTATTGACAAAATGTAGTTTTCAATAATTGTGTTATTTTTTAATAAATAACCGTAGGAAACAATTTTGTCATTTTCCTATAACTTATTTTTAAAAAACTTAACCTGAAATGAAATTTTTCACACCGAAATGATGAAATGTATTCATTTGGATTAATGCTGAGAGATTAAAGATTGTCATGTCATTGTAAGTCACTCATTTACTTTTGAAAAAAGACTGGGGGGGGGGGGGGCGTTTATTAGGGGAGGGGCGTTTAATAGGGAATATACGGTAGAATGTTTTATGATCATAATATCACCATCAGATTCTATAACCAGCCTGATTTCTACAATATTAACATCATATGACTTGAAACTCTGTAAACCCGTTACCAAATCTTCACCAAACTTGGTCAGCATGTTTATGTTTAATATCACTATTGTATTCTATAACCAGTCTGATTGCTCCAGTAACTTAAATTCATAATTTTTTTTTACCAAATTAGCATGGTCTACTCTCGAACTTAAAAAGCCTTATCCAATCCTTATCAAATTTATTCAGAATGCTTATGGACATAATATCTCTGAAGCATGTCAAAAGCCTTATAGCAGCAGTGACTTACGGAGTTACTGCCCTTTTATTTGCAATTATTTCATTGAATAGTGAAGTAGCTTCATGGAATTTGGACAAAATTTTACCTCCAATTCTATTAACTTAATTTGTCAGAATGTTTATGGGCATTAGATAATAGTTGTTAGGTAACAAGCCAGCACAAAATAAGTGTTTGAAGTTCCTTCCAGTGTGCAATTATTATTGAATTTTTTATTTTAATATACTGAGGCAAGAAAGATTACTAACATTGTATATGATTGTTTGAAAGCAGAACATAATTATTATTGGAACATCTGCAATAGGTGGTATTTACAAACATGTCTGCTGTTGAAGTACTTTCTTCCACAAACGGGGTCAGAGTGTGCATATCTGTCATATTTCAATGATTCAGTTGCGACTTGGATGCTCAAGTCACTGGAAGTCTGACCCAGTAATTGTTTACATTTGACCAAATAAACTTGGTCCACTCTTTAACATGGTAAGTCTTTAATTGATCTGAGTGTTCACCAGCATAGTATCTATACTAACTTCATTAATATCTATGAAATCGGAGAGTCGTCCTTCTCAAGTTATGTCCCTTCAATGGAATTATTGCATCAATTTTTTAATTTTTATGCTTTCATTCAATCTTGTTAACATAGAATGTATAAGAGCAATATCTATTGCCAAATTTCATAACCAACCAGATTGGTAATAGTCTATTCACTCTTGAGTTATGGCCCTTTTTTGCGAATATTTGACAGAATTATCTAATGTCTGCTCTCTGTGTTGGAAATCGGTTATCTACTATTCACTTAACATGATTTGAATGGTTTAAGGCATTAGATATGGGTTAAATAAAATTAACAAGGAGTTATGGCCCTTTCATAGACAAAACATTACCAGATCAGTAATAGCCTTTGTGAAATGGACATGTGTTATAGAAGTTAGTCACTCTTGTTTAATAGGAGTTTACAAGAGACATATTGAACAGGATGTTGGTGAGTGATTCAGTAGATGAGAGAGCTATGAAATATTAAGTGGGTGCATTAATAACTTGCATACCATGGTTGGATACCATGTGGATATGCCATTTGTCAACTTGCTAACAAATTGATGTTTACTTTGAACAGCTTCATTAATCATGTGATTTACAAAATGACACACTGCATCACTGGATAAAGATTGAATTTTAATAAGATTGTAAAAAATGACAAGGTTGAAGTGGTTTTGAAAAGATTTATAAAATCATCAGTTTAACAATTTGAGCATTAGAACATGAACTATTAATGATGCTACATATATCACCTTGTAGCACTTTTGTTATAGTAAATAAGGTCTGAAAAGAGTGAGAGTTGTCTGCCCTGAGTTGAGATTATGAACAAGAAGTGTACAGAAGATAGCATTGTAATGTTGGCTAGAATTGTATTGTATGATCAAACACACAAGGGAAAAGCTATTAATAAAGGTGAATTTGTATGAAAGGAAACCTATACAGGCTTTGCAGTGAAAGTGAATAAGTGCAATCTTGTTATGACAACATTTTATAAAGATTCCCCTGGTGTATCCCTCTATATGCAGTTAGTCTCTTTTCATGGGTAAACATGCACTTGTTATATTGAAACACCAGTCTGTGCTGGTGGTATTAAAATACAGAATATGGGGACAGGCACAACTGACGTACTGAATTAACGCACAATAGAATAAAAATTCAGTTCAGACATGACAATATGCTACTTTTGAGCATGTAAAGTGGCATGACCAAATGTATCTAAGAGTTTTCTTCATAACATCTCGAATAGGCAAACCCTTAGTAAAGCAATAATGAACATCAATGTTTGGCACAACAAGAGCAATGGGAGTGGGTTTTTTAGATGATTTAATATGCTGCTGGCAGCATCTTGTATTGATTATGTGTTCTACTTGCAACAGGGACATTTTAAAGATTTTCATCATTTTTTCTTGAGGCTTATTTAAGAGAGATGGAATTCTGATGGGGTGCTTTGAAATGAAATTTTGCATTCCACCATAAATAATGATTGGATGAAATATGTTATTTTCAATGCATAGATGTTTAGTTGATTAGCTTAGGCAGAGAGCTTTTCAGAAGCTGGTTAGATTCAAAGAAAACCTAAATGACATTAACTAGTTGTTCTTTTAAGGTACTAGCAAGTTCATTAAAGCAGTTCAGTCACAGAAATAAAAAGAAATTGTTCAAGTCTCTTCAAAGTAAGGTTCTTGACATGTAGCTACCTATACAAGATAGAAAGAGTTCTGCAAAGTGAATATAATGTTCCTTATCCCATTCTCGTACAGTCTTAACAGTTAACTGATGATAGAATTTTATTATAAACAAACTAGAAGTGAACAGAAAGACCTTGGCATTGATGGATGGAAATCTGAAATAATGTGATGTAGTGACTAAGCTGCTTTAATGTTAACCAGACAATAGATGATAAAGTGTAAGATAGACATATCATGTTACAGATTGTTGATAGCAAGCTGTGATATATTGCTGTACATTGTGATCAACTTAAGATATCTGTGATCATGATTCTTATTTATAGTTCATAAAGTGTTGTTAATGTTTATATTATTTATATTGTTAAAATATGAATAAACTGAGAAGGAAGACTTTGTGTTTCTTTGTATAAGGGATTGTTGCTTTACTGAAACTTGTTCTCACTTTCCATTGCTCAGGTCTAGAAGAAGAGACTGTTCCCACCAAACTGCCTAAACACGCTGATCTAAGCAAACCTATTCCTAAACGCACTGGGTAAGACACTGATAACACTCGCTCACCTTCATGAAAGCAATGCACTGTAAAACAGGAATGATTTGAAATGCATACAAATGACAATTGTTTTGAACCTCCAGTTAAGAAGTAACAACCTGTCTGTTAAGTAATGTGTTGGTTACCACAGTAACTGTTCGGTTATTCACACTCCAAAAAACAAGAATTTTAAACGAGGTGCTGTATTGATGATAATGACACATTCTTCACTCTTTTGAATATAGCTTGAACAGGCTAAATATGACCACATGTTGGTATCTGCATTCTTCCAGTAGGAAGTGTCCGAGTATGGTATGTCATGCCTAAATCCATAATGGAGCATGTTAATTGTTTCTATATCAACAGATAGGTTAACACAATTTATGTATCCTGTTTTACAGCTGCAATGCTTTGAAGCTGCATATAAAGTACATGTATTTTGTTATCGTTAAGGAAATAATTAATTATAAACCTGTTCATCATGATCTCGATGAAGGACAATTGAGAAATCTTAAAGCATTATTTTCATCTGACCTACTTTTCACTGTACTGAACTAAACTGCCAAGACAATGGCGAAATATCACTTTTTTGTTCAAAATATAATGAAATCATAAATAATTACGAACTAAACAATACAAAAGAATCAAGACGCTTTGTGTTATGAATTAAAATGTGTCTATCATGACATGTTGTATGTTTATAACCTATGCAACAGCATGCTGTGGACATGACATTTCAGATATAAAAACATTTTATAAGTGAATAAGAATGTGCGTTATTAAAGCTGGCAGAACGGGTATGCCAGTTCAATACATTCACTAAGTCTGCTGACACAATGTGATGCATGTATGACATAATGGCCCATGCAACCAATGTAGATCTATATCAGCCTGCACATTGCACAATCTGATCTGGATCTACACTGTTCGCCATTCAGTCATAGCAGCACTGACAAAAATTAAGATCTTTTTAAGACCGCAAATCTACATTTGTCGCAGTCAATAAGCTATGTCATGTGATGTCATGCATATTATGTCCATGCATTTTACTTGATCTAATTGGTTCTGCATACTTCATACAGGTCAGATATCAAGCCTGATTTACCACACAAGCGTTCAAGACCTAACATGCCACCACCATTGACGGTTCCGACACCAGGAATGGAAACAACGCCACCAACTGCCACATCACCTCAGTCTCCAGCTGAACTGCACGGCAAAATCAAAATTATTCCAGCAAGACCAAAGCGTAAGTAACTCTTTGTTCATTAAATTGAAAAAAACTAAACTTGGGTGAATCTACTGAATTAATGTTTTTTTTATTAGGAATGAAATGTCTTTTGTAAAAATAATTTGATAAATGCTTTAATGACTCAAGAACTTGATTTAATGCTTATTATAATAGTGCAACAAGTGTAAACATTAAGATTTTCATGCTCGTCAGTTGTGAATACATGGTACATAATTGGGTTACATTGATGTTAAGCCACTTGGGGGATCCATGTTTTGAGACCAGCGTATGCCGAAGTAGCTGATAGTCTTTCTTAAAAAGTGCTTACCAAGGTTCCAAGGTACTGCATTAATAAGTGTTCTATGATGGGTTTATGTTTGTAGCAAATCATGTGATGCACGAGAGCACGGGTTTCATGGACAGCCTCGAAGTGTCGACCAGACCCTACGGAGCCTTGAAGAAGAAGCGTCGGTCCTCTGGTTCCATACAGGGCAGTACTCCGCCTAGCAAGTTATCCAGCACTCCGACCACACCTCCAAGTCCTCTCTCACCGACTACAGCTGTAGCTCGGACGCTACCATCTGTACCTTCAGTAAGTTCACATATTTTATCCTTCCTCCAGCAATTTGAATTGCTGGATGTCTAAATTTCATAGATGTTGTAATTTGTTTTGAACTTCAGACCATCATTTTTTCACATGAAAAAACTTTTTTTATTCAATTAATAGAAGTATATTTTAAGCATTAAAACTTCAAACATTGCAGAATGTTACTTTTCATACACACTTGCCTATCTTATTTAGAGTGACAAGTATTCCTGTTTGGGATAAATCAGTCCTGTTAGACATCACGGGTTCAAAAAACTGTTTAATGATAACAATTGTATTATTTTGTTTGACATTTTCATACAATTTCATTTCATAATTGGACTTGTAATACTAGTATTAAACTTACATGTTACCATTAATGCAGGTTATCAGATATTAATTCTATCCACTTAAAACCAGTGATATTTGCAACAGTTGTCTTGATAGTATGTGTCTATTGGGCTTTCATCACAATGATAACATAAGTTATTACCTTGGGGAAAGTTATAGAAGTATTTGACTGTGTCAGTCAGTTCTTGTCGGTTCATTGCTAACAATATGAAGTATGGTGTTAACCAGCGTGTATTTGTTGACAGTTTTACAAGGACACTCAGGAGTCGGAGGCATCTCCAGAGAAGGAAGAAGAGAGAACCCCGTCTCCAACAGAGGCAGAGCCAGGCAACACTGAACCTGACGACACGACTGAGGTGAAAAATGAGCAAGCTGAAGTCAATGGTGAAAGTAAGTTTTTATTTTTCTCAGTATTTTATATTAATCCTTTACTCCATATATACGAATTTAACACGAGTGACCTGTGTAGATCCCAGATCAGCCGGCACATCTATGCTGTCTGATCAGGATCTGCGCAGTTCGCTTTTTGTTCATAAATAACATACATTTGTAATACACTTTCCAGATCCTGATCAGATGGCATGTTCACCCACGTCATAAAAGTGTATTTATGAAGAAAAGGGTTAACCACTTTGTATTTACTTGTTTTAGGGTGGTATTTGTCCATATAAGGCATGTTTATATACCAGCTCTTTACTGAATTATTACAGACTTTCCTTCTTGAACTTAAACCAGTCAGTTGATTATTGAAGTGTGTTTCACAGAAATTTATTAACAGAATAGCCAACAGTGGGTTAAGGCTAATATTTATGTCCCTAGCGTCACTTGAAATACATCTCCAGTTTTAGATTTAAGATCTTGTGCACTGTACTGTTTGCATGGAATGTTTACAACACATTCAACCGTGTTACTGGTAATTTCAGGTACAAAGACAGAGAGGAGTCCTTCACCTTCTGATTCTAACTCCTCAACGTCGGTGAAGGGTCTGCTGACAACTGGTGCTACCATGGTGAAGAAGAAGAAGAAGTCGGTGAACTGGAAGGCCGATCACGAGCTCAAGGAAATCTTCTACTTTGAGATGGACGAGGAAGAGAGAGGTACTGTCCAATCTTAACTGCTTACTTTCCAATCATCATAATATCATTTGTTTAACCGTGCAAATTGGTTGTAAGTGAATGTGTTCTTATTAATAAATACCAGAATATCAGTGGCCTTAATGTATTCTAATACTGTGATGGTTACACTATTTTGATGTTTAAAATCAATTTTTAGTTCTAAATTATAAGATGGGTTTGGTTGAAATTATTAAGATTAAACATTTTACTATATGGAATTTCATAGATTTAAAGACAACAGTAAAATGATAAGACTGAAGAAGATAACAATGTTGGAAGTATAAGAATTAAAAACATGTTTCTTCTTGAGTCATTGTAAAGTTGACTTCTTTTGGGAGTTAACATGCACACATATCCCGGAAAAATTTAAATTAATGCTGTAATGATTATAATTACAGATGTTGTGTTTTGAAATGCTCAGAGGTACATACATAATCAAATTTTGCCTTTTTCAGTGAATGTGAACAGACCCAAAGATTTCCACATGGCTCAGAAGCAAGAAATAATGGCTGATAGAAGGGTATGCTCACTTTGCTCACTTGCATTGTTTGTAGTTGTTGAAATAACTACCACACATCTTTTGCTTAATCTTTTGAATACCTGCATGATACTGATGATGTTATATGACATCTTTACATAAAATAATCTCCTGAAATCCATCATGAGTTACTTATAAGACCATTCTTGAAAGCAAGTGAGTTTGCTTAACAATTAGTTTTAAAAATCAGTAAATTTTATAAAAATAGCTTTCTCAACAAACTGATATAATATTGAGTATCGAGGTTAGTTGATGAGGTTTTGACTATAATTTCAGGCGTTTGAATCGAGTGTAAGGATGAAGAATGACCATATGGTGGAAAGGTTAACTGTAAGTTGCTCATAAATGTTGTTTAGATTGCCTTAATTGTTAAAGCACTGGTCTAGAAGTGAACGTTTTTCATGAAATCTGTTATCATTCAACCAACCACAAGCAATTACAAATACAGTGCTATACATTAATGTAACAATTCTCAGCATTCTGCAAAAACTCTGGTAAACATTCATCCCTTGGTCTATTTTAAAACTGAACAGTGAAGATATGGATCAGACTTCATAAATGTGCAGGCAGAACTGAATCTTCACTGGTTACCCATGCAATATGGTTATGTATTATCATCCTTTGGAATAAGGCTTATAGACCTGGCCTTTTTAGTTCAAGCCATTTGAATAACTTACCATGGGTCATTCACTCTGAATTTGTGGTTCAACTAACTGGGGTTTACTGAAATATTGTTTTTATAAATTAAATATTTTATCGTGCATACTTTTATAGTGAATTAAAAGACCATGCTCTTTAAAAAAATAGATTAGTAAAAACTGTTAAACAGTGTTAACTGTGCCCAGTTATATCATCGTGTAACTGGTGATGAAAATTGCTGTGTTTGTTGACAGTGGTACAGACCTAAGGTGTGTAAGGGCTTTAAGGATGATGTGGAGTATGGCAAGGACAGTAAGGAGAAGATCGTACAGAAGGTACGCGAAGCTGGCGTACTGCAGGCACTCTTCTTCAACAAGAACATGTTACCGGACTTCCCACAGGAACCGGACCTTGAGAGTGAAGAACCAACAGAATCCAAAGTCATTCCACTCGACGATGTAAGTACTGAACAGGCATGCTGCTAGATGTATTAACACAACAAGGTTTCTATACATTATACAGAGCCTGGTTGTCTGTTAACCAAATTTAAATATTTTGTAATGACTGTGTTAATTGTCAAATGATTGACTTGAGACTTACTACCAATTGACAACATTAAAATTGCTGATAAACAAATAAAAATCTTTTCAAGGGTCCTATACTGGGCATGTATCAAATACAGTTGCATCTATAAAAGTAAAGATATTAAAGCATGACAATATGTTTTACTCATAATTAAAGAGAAGTAAATGTTATTTTTACACAAATAACTATTGAATTTATAATTATATTATTTCTTGTTGGTCAGGTATCTGGTGGGGAGCAGTTCCTGTATAACTATGAGAGCCACCCACAGGCTGTAGCCAACAACAAACCCTCGGCTGGCCTCCTACCCATCCCAGACCAGGCTGCTGTCCAGCAGCCTCCATTCCCTCCTGTCACGTCACAGGCCCCGCCTACCTCTGTGCCACAACAGTTCAGCGTGCCTGCGGGTCTACAGCTGCCGCCAGACCTAGCCCAGATCCTCAGCCAGATACAGAGCACACCTGCCAATCCGAACGACCCGGTCATGTCACATGTTCAGCAGATCCTCAACAGCCTCATTGTAAGTAACGTATAACATGACTACATGTTGTATGGATTTCTTAATTATGTAAAATTAACCATGTCAGTAAAAATGTTCTTTAGTTACAGACAGCCATTTTTGTTGTCAAATTGTAACATTCTTTTTGATGAAATTTACCTCAACAAAAAATTGTCTCTTGAAACAGAAAGAAATAAAATCTTGATTTGTTTAGTTGGTTAAAAGATCATACATATAGTTATTGGTTGAATATGCTTACTTTTCTGAAGTTACATGCTTTTTACATTTATTCCTTCTTATGATTCAAGTCTTTCTTACTTTTGCTATTTGCAATACTCGAACTACAAGTGAATGTACTTGTTTTAATTCTGTTGTTTTGATCCTGTTGCAAACAAGAGTGTTAAATTTCACTTTGAAATGTTACACTTTTAGAAGTATTAGAATAATGTGAATGTTTCTGATGTTTGTGTTACAGTGTGGTGGTAATGAGCAGAACTTCGAGCAGTTACAACAGATACAGCAGATGATGGCCGCTCACATGGGTATGTGTAACACAAAGGTCATATTTATTATGTACAAAATGGTTTAACATTTTAAAAGTGCCTGGTCACATATCAGGACGGAAAAAAAAATGTTTTCAAATATCAAAATTTACAATATAAACTGTAGAAGACATGTAAACAAAGTAAATATGTTGTTATATTCTTCCACAGCATTAGAGTGAGTATGGTATATTTAAAGACAAAGTTACTTTAGCATTACTAATGCAGTAAAATTCACTTACAACAGATCATAAAATGTACTGAATAGTCCAAAATTTTAGGAGAAATTCGCTTCTCTTAAGTTATTTATAGGAATTCCATGCTCTCATACTTAAAGCAATGTGGTTTCTAATGATGATAGAGCAAGTTATATACCCCTTACTCCATATATAAGGCTTTATTGCATGGGCAAATAGTTTAGATCCAGATCAGCCAGCACATCCATGCTGTTTGATCAATTTCTTAACTGTTAACTTTTAGATTCATTAGGTTATTTCTGACCAGTAGGCGACCATTGTAGATCTGGATTTGATGGCACAGATGTGCAGGCTGATCTGTGCCCAAGGTTATAAAGCTGAGCATGGAAACCAGTCTCAAATCTCAAGCATCTGATTGGCTGAAATGGCGACCAGTCGCCATTTCAGCCAATCAGATGCTTGAGATTTGAGACTGGTTTCCAAACTCAGGTTTATAACCTTGGAGCCTGGTCACCCATCTGATAAAAGGTGTATATATGGATTGTTTCTCTTTTCAAACAGGTATGCCACCAGAGGGCATGATGCAGGGTCCTCCACCAGGCATGATGATGGGTATGCCACCTAATGGTATGCCTATGGGTCCACGTGGACTGCTCGGTAATGGGCCACCAGGCTACATGCAGAGACCCATGGGACCAGGGCCTAACAGATTTGGACCACCAGGTAAGTTATCATAGTTAATGTCTTACTGGTGACAGCTAGCTATAGTAAATATACAGTAAAATTACACCTGTCAAAAAAAGTATCTCAAATTGAATAAAAAGAATTGTTTATCAGTAGCTTAAAACCAGTGTTGTAATTGTTGTTGTTGTTACAGTGGTGGGAGAAGGTAACAAGAGAATTCTATGCTTAAAGTATCTTCAGTCTTAATGTGTTTTAGTTTTCATGATCAGATGTTTATAACATTTCCTTTGTGTGCTTACAGGCCCACAGGGGAACTGGGGCCCACCACAAGGAAACATGAATATGGGAGGCCCTCAAATGGGGCAGATGGGACCACAAGGAGGAAATTTTGGGGGCCGAATGAGAGGCCCTGGCCCCAACCAGGGTCGAGGTGGTGGAGGGAACAGAGGAGGTGGTGGAAATAGAGGTGGAGCCAACAGAGGGGGAGCTGGTGGGAGAGATGGAGGAGGAGGCAACTTCAGGGGTAGGCTTAACAGCTGCATTACTTGTTATACTTAATTCAATTAATCAGTTATATCGGCTAGAAATGATAAGATAAGAGATCCCCTTTAAGGAATTACATTTTTTTTCCTGTACCAAATAAAAAGTTGTTGTTTTTCTAATAAGAAGTTTTATAAGATTATTATATTTGTGTGATATCATTGATCTTTAAGGTTTGCTTTCAGTTATTATGCCCCAACAAAGTGGAAGGCATATAGAGTTGCACTCTTACATATGTCCCTCAAATCTTGTGGCATCAACTCTTCATTAACTATGAGTGAATTTCTTTCAAACTTGCACAGATGATCAAGCAGGATGTGTAGATGATCGTAAAGAAAAGATTTGTTCCTGCAACTATTTTAACAAGATTTTAACAAGACTTTAACAAGATTTATGGCCCTTTGTTACAAATGTTGTTGTAGCAACGGGGGCATCAGTGTCACGAGGACACAGTCTAGTTACGTTTGTCTTGGCCCACAAAATTAATGCAAAAGTGTAGATGTTGAAGTATTCCTATTTCATTAACATGTAGATTTTGTTTAATTGTGAACCCTTTACTCTGCATTTAGTTTAAACAGTGCGTGGACAGTGTAGATCCAGATCTGCCAGTGTTCACTTCTTGGATAGAAATAACCTAATAAATAAAAAAAATGAGCAGTTTAGATCCTGATTAGATGGCACGGCTTTGCCAGCTGATCTGGATCTACAATGTTCACACAAGGAATGACTGAGCCTTATCCCATTGTGTAAAGTGTTAACTATTTCTCCAATATTTTTGATAATTTTCTCCAGCACCAGTCATATGAAAACTTCTAATTAGACATATATATGTAATCGATAAACTATGTGTGGTTATTTCAGTGTTGTGTCGGCATTTTGCAAGTGGCAAGTGCAGGTTAGGTAACCACTGTACTTTCCTACACCCCGGAGTGAACGGTCCACCTCTAGATGGTATGAACATGGACCAGATAGGCAACTCATGACAGCAACCTTAATGGAACAAATGATCCCAAAGACTTACAAGTAATTCACCAAGAAGGCACACAGTCATGATGATGAATTGAAAAGCAAAAATTGTGCAAGTTGGATGAAATTAAGTCAGTCACCGAGGTTTAGAGTTGAAAGGTGAGCAGAGGTGGTCAGCAAAGAACCATGTGTTCAGACCAAGTGGAGAGATGCATTCATGTCGAGAAATCTGTATCATACATTATTTTATCATCCCCATAACACTCAGGGACTTGATGTTTGTATATATACTATGACAGATAATACTTCAGTGTGACTCGAAGTGCTGCGGAACTGTGATATCGGTAGTGTAAAGGAGAAATACACACATAGCACAGATATATGGAGCAACATGTGACAGACATGAAATATGTCACAGAAATAACAGAAGCTTGATTTATAGTCAGAACTGATCGGTGTTGATAGTGAGAATCTGAAATGCCCAGAAAGCCAAACTTACTGGATGTAAGGAATATTATATGGTTTGTGTACATTTCAAACACTGATATATGTTATGAAGTATTAAATCATTTGGATGCTGTATTCCTGTTATAGCAGACATAGTGATAGATGTTGGCATAAACTGTACATGATTAACAATTGCCAGATTAACTAACATGAAAACATTTTGTGATAATGATGTTTTCACTCAGTTTGCAGCGGCTTATTCTAGGCATTGATATTTTGTATAAAATTGATTTTCTCGGCAAGTTTGAAGAGAACTCGATACTCAAAACTTGCCGGATTATTTTGCATGTTTTGTATGTTGTCAGTACTGCATTAGTAATATGCAAGCTTTAAGCATTTCATTTTATAAGGTTGTTTTTTACCATGAATATCAATGTTTATGTTGACACACACCTGCCAGGTGTGGCTGACTGTAAATCAGCTTGCCTAGTCAAAGCTGACTGGTCAGTGTTGAAACAAGTGAACATTGTCGTTTTGCTCAGTCCAGTTTGTCTCAGTATTGTTTTGTTTGTTTGTTCTAATGATGTGTATGTAGCCATACCTGATTGTTGACAAGTTCCTGGAATGGACCACTCTATGAACTTGTTTCAGCTATTGTGTAGTTGACAGGGGTGTTTTGAAGGAAGGTTAAGTGAAAAGTACATGTACCGGGTAAGTAGTGTAGAGCTGTCCACTGTTATATTCGGAGCTCAACTCCCCCCACCCTCTTCTCCCCCATCTAGCGATTTAGCAGCATAACCATGTACACCATAGTCCATATATGACATACTATGCTGATACAATGCAAATTTCTATTTCATGATATTTAAAAACAGTTTGTCTAATTAATTATCAAAGTTAACACACTACCATAGATAATCTCTTCACTTAATGCAACATTATATTTTGTTAACACCTTACTCCATGTCATATGACTTACATCCCATGGGCAACCAGTGTAGATCCAGATCAGCAGCAAATCCATACTCTCTGATCAGGATCTACATTGTTGGCTTTTAAATTCTTTAGGTTATTTCAGACCGAGATGCAAAGGTGTAGGTTATCTCAGACTGAAAGGTAAACAGTGTAGATCCTGCACAGATGTGCTGGCTGATCTGTGCCTAAGGTTATAAAACTGAGCATAGAAACCAGTCTCAAATCTCAAGCATCTGATTGGCTGAAATGGCGACCAGTCGCCATTTCAGCCAATCAGATGCTTGAGATTTGAGACTGGTTTCCATGCTCAGTTTTATAACCTTGGCACCTGGATATACACTAGTCACGCATGTGATAAAAGGTGTTTCCATGGAGTGAACATCTGACAGATTTAATCCGAGGCAACCAAGGTTTAATCATCCAACCCATTCTATTATAAACTTCAGTCTCTCAAGTTAATGATGTTTTTATATGACAGTCATGTAATTGCTAGATGTTAGATTAAATACTGCCTTCACTTAAAAGTTTAGAAACCATTTGATAATATGAAGAAACTAGAGCAATGTCAACAAAAGTAAAGTTAATCCAACATAGATGGATTTATTCTGCTGAAGACTTGTGCACTCAAAATGGACATTTATGTTGCCCATAGTTTTGCATATACCCAGTATGTATCATGTATAGTTAAAAAAGCTTTTATGGCACCTACATGTAGCTGGATCAAACTCAACCCTTTTTAAGCCATATAAAGGGCAAAAAGATTGTAAAACCATGAATAAAGAACAGTCTCCATTTCAGTCTATCAGATGAATGAGATTTGAGACTGGTCTCCAGTTTTAGTTTTATAATGTTTAGTAATGGTATACACTGTTAGCTTACCCATCACCTAGTATCCTTCAATAAACCCCTGTACGCTAGGCAAGATCATGGATGCTGATTGGTCTATTACAGGAGTTGTTATACAGGTTCTAGGCTAAAGCAAGATACTTTCATACTATTTTCTATCCACTATTGTTTTATGCAATTTTTATACAGATATTTTTGAAATGTCAAAATATTGAAAACAAGGTGACCAGACACTGTCTGATGAAAAAAATCAATAAAATGTCAAAATTACTGTAGAATGTTGATTGCATGATTTTAACTGGTGACCCATCTCCAACCCATTTCTATTAGGTTGTTGGCACTGAATTGTTTTGCAGCACTTTCAAAATGGCTTCATTGTATTATAGACCACACCTGCTAATAAAACGATTCAGGTTACAGTCTCAAATTACAAATAGTAAAAGTAAGAGATTGTGGCTGTGTAATAGTTTTCTTTTATGTAGAAGCCGATTGTGAATTTGTCAGTAAGTGGTTTTTACCATAACCTTTAGCCAGCCCTTTAATTGCATGTAATAAACAGGTTCGAGCCACAATTGAGATAATGCTCATCGCCGGGCTCGGATAGTACAACTTGGGTCGATAAGCTCGCTAACTAATCGCTATCAAATTTTACTTAAAATATTATTTACGCTTGCAAGACTTTGCAAGCGCCTGACCGAACCCGCTTGTCTGGTGACTTGATTAATGTGAGATTATATAAGCAGACACCGGTAGCTAATGATTGGAGGATTAGTCTTTGCTTGCAGTAAATACAAGGCCCTCTTGCATAACGTGTAGGACTTTCTTCCTGTTGTCAATCTCCTTATCTGCACAATCGGTAAGTGCATGTCACAGCATTTCAATCCATATTCGGGATTAATTGTTAATCGTCAATATCCTGTGTGCCGAGCTACAACGAACGCGGAAGTTTCACTTCAATAAAAAGAGACATTATATTGATAAGAGCATGTGCAACATGCATTTCTTTAAGTCTTCGAAGTTTCGTTTAATTTTATAGTGAATTCTCCACCACCTATTCCCAACGGACCAAGATTTTACGGATCCGAGAGCTTGCGCATGCGTGGCGACTAATAGGGGTCGAGACTTCTATTCACTGAATAAAGTTCTGCAATAAACCCGTATAAATAGTTAATGCACCGGTTCATCTCATTAAAGCTATATCATGAAAAAGTTGATGTTACGTTCCTCTGTTGGATGATTAATCTTAGCAGATTTTGACACGTATAAGCCACGCTTAATTGCACAGCTCACTATCGTCAAAACAAGTCGGCGTTAATATAATCGTGCAAAAAAAAGATGCAAGCACATCGCATTTTTCTGTCACACATATTTGTGAACCGCACCGTCGCAGATATCTGTCGCACATATTTGTGAACCGCACCGTCGCATATATCTATCATCAGCGGGATGCTGAAGACACCTGTATAAAGCACCCGACTGTCGTAAACCGCTACTAATGAGAAGATTCCTTGTAATTTAATTTGAGTTAAACTATACAATATCAAATAAGTCAAGACTTCTATCGGCTGAATTCATTTGCATTTAAATTACAATACCAACATTTCTTCGGCTGAATAAGCTGTCTTACTAAATAAAAAAGAAGATTTTTTGTTTATAACAATTTCAGAACAGACAATTCAATTCTATAAAATTAGTGTCCCTTTCGACAAAATAAGAATCTGAGTTGAGGTTGCCAAATTGTGTTATATGTGAAATAGCTTGACAGTTTTCTGAAATTTTCAAAATAATTTACATTTTGGTTGATTTTCTTTGCATCATGAAACACATATACATCGACGGTTATGATTATTCTTTTATTTGCAAAGTGACGAATTAACGGAACTTTTCACAGTTGCTTCTGCAGACGGGTGATTTCCTAGACCAGGCGACGTTTATCACCATTTACACGTGAAAAGTGTAGAACAAGCATTACAAGTGTTTCTTCTTGATTTAAAACAATGGTAGTCGTTTTTAAAATGTCAAAATAATTTGAAAAACAATCAAAAATAATGTATTGGATTGACAAATTGAATTGATATTACGTAAACATGTAATAACCCTGTATCATGGCCTATTCATAAAGTGGTGTACTTGTTTAATGTACGAATAATAGTAAAAGAAACAGTTTACTTTAAAACGTGGTGCTTTAATCCATTACTCCTTATATATGCGTTTTAACTCATGTGCGACCAGCGTAGATCCAGATCAACGTCTGATCAGGATCTGCACTGTTCGCTATTTTGTCAAATCAGACGTAAAAAATCAAAAAGTGACCAGTGCAGTTGTTGATCAGACGGCACGGATCGCAGATCTGGATCTACACTGTTCGCCCATATATTAAAAGGTGTTTGGAGAAAAGGGATAAAAAATATGTGTTCAAGGTTATAAAACTGAGCATGGAAACCAGTCTCAAATCTCAAGCATCTGATTGGCTGAAATGGCGACCAGTCGCCATTTCAGCCAATCAGATGCTTGAGATTTGAGACTGGTTTCCAATCTCAGCTTTATAACCTTCAACCATGGTATAGTTGTCAGCTACAGATGCTGGTCATGTACATATCACGATTTACTTGTAACGTTTGTTGTATTGTGTATTAGGTTCGTTCGTTTTTTTTTAAAGATTGATTTTAGAATTATTAAATTTGTAATGATAAACTATTTTGTTCCAAAGAGAAATTATTATGTAAATTTAACATTTGAAAGAAGAATTGCGTTGCTGTTGCCTATTACATTTGTGTGTTATATTATTTGTCTTGTTCACTTGTTAGATGGATTATGTAAGGCAATTTGTTATACTGTAATTTTGTAAATTGAAAATGTCGTAAAATACTTCTTGTTATCATGCTGAATGTATATTAAAGCTGCAGAATTCTACGCACGTCTCACTTGTTGGTGAACAATGGCCACTCATCTAATTTCACAATTTTACGACATGCGACCATTTCATTAGTCTAGATCATCTAGACGTTCTGTCATTGATCAGTATCACACTGCTCTGACGAACGTCTAGAGACATCGCTTTATAAAAAGTCTGACCGACAGGTGGCGCTTTTGTATGGTAAACAAATCCAAAATCAATCGCGATTTCTCATGAAATTTGCTAACAGTGCTTTAACCGTATTTCTCCAACACTGGGCAAAGAGAAATTTAGGTAATATGATATCGAGCTACAAAATCAGCATTTGGTTTATGAAACAAAGGGCGTATTAGTACTTGCCTACCCCATTTTACATAAATGAATGCAAATATATGGTACGCCGTTGCTGCCTCTTTGTGATAATGGTTTTAGACTGTCACGTTGTATGTTATGGCAGTTGTCATTGTACGGTTATTGATAAAAAGGGAAGAATATCAAAATCTCTCCAACGGAAAAATGCAGTTCCGTCAAACTTTGCATAAATAAATCTTATAATGTATGTTTATAATTTATACGTAAAGAAAAGTAAGAACAGTAAAGAAAAATAGTTTGACCTAAAAATCCCTAAATTCTGCAGCCAAACACAAAAACCAAGCAACACTAAACATCAATTTAAATGCCTTCCTGAATAATGAGTTCATAAAGATCATCTTGTCTAACACATGTATACAGTAAAAGGTATTTGTGAAAGTGCGTTTTGGCCGTTAATTGAATGGTTGCGAAAATGGATTACAAGAAATTGTTGATTTCTCTCTGTATAACTAAAAGTTCTTTTAAAGAATCTTGGATATTGTCAGTATCATTTTGATCATGTGGGCATTTGAACTGTTTTTGTTTTGCGATGTTTCGTTTTTGTGTTTGATTTCAAATAGAATTTTAGGGATTTTCAAGCTTTATTTTTCTCTACTATTCTAAATTGTCTTAACACTCTTGTCTTTTCGTAATTTGGAAATTATTGACTTTTCTAAAATTAAATCTAAGTGAGTTCACTGTTAAATGTTTCTAAGGTCGCAAATAGGGTATGCAAAAGAATTTTGAAGTTATCTTAAGAAATTAAAAAAATGGTTGTAGGGCAAAGTTTTTCACTTCAGACGTTATTTTGATCCAAAAAGGTCCAAATTTAGAGAACAAATATGATCTTCTTATTGAAATGATTTCATTCTAAAATATTTCTAAGGTTGCATAAGGTAACTATTGTGCTTGCAACATCTGTATAAACTTTTCATCAGATCTCGTAGTAACCGCAGAACCCAGTTTACTTGAACACGCCTGTGAGCGCAATAATACAGTTAAAAATGCGTGTCGCCGTATGGTATGTCTTTTTGATTTCCAGCTGGCAGGGCGACAGTCTACAAAACAATTTTCACAAGACAACAACGGCGTTCTATACTAATGTCCTAATTACAAGCCTCGATTTGGAGTGTCTGGTTTTTTAACGAACAATGTCTTCAGAGGTACTGATCGCCTTTGCGAAATCAGAGCGTCTGAATGATTGAGACTACCATTTCATTTGTCTTTGAATACTTTTAGCGGGAATGTTATTGACGCCTGAAGCGTGCTGTCCCAGCCGAAATCCCAATTCCGTTTTTATATACCGTGCTGGAACAAAGCTTACTCGAACATTTAATCCAAATCCAGCTAGCTTATGGGATCACTGTTCCATGGGGCTTAGCTATCAGTGCATGTTAAATAGCCGGATATCATATCGAATGTGAAGCTGTGGACTGTTGCAGAAATCTTAGGTTCCAGCAACTGCCAAAGCAGAAGCCTGTAAATTCTTTATTTAATGTTTTTCTGTAGTTTAGGATACGGTCGGAGGAACATGTCTTGGGCGATATCGAGGTCCGAGCATATCTAATTTACCCTATTTACTTCTGCTCTTGTCACTGCCCGGTCATCGATAAAAAAGGAAATCATCAAAACTTCTTTAACGTGAAAATTCAGTGAATACGTTAAGAAAATTTTAAGCAGTTAAGAAGAAAAGCTGGACCTAAAAATTCTTTAAAATTCTATATCCTTCCAAAAACAAAAACTAGTCGACACAAAGCCTCAATTTAAATGCCTTCTTTAGGAATTTGATACTGACAACAATATAAAAGATCCGTTTACAGGAATTTTCTCTTAAATCAACATTTGTATTTTTTTCGTCTATTTGTGTGACCGAAAAATTCAATGGCATACATAATTTTACAAATATCTCATATTGTTATCATTTTTAGACTCATTATGAGCATTTAAATTGATGTTTTGTGTGACTTAGTTTTTATGCCCCCACCTTCACTTTTTTCGAGAAAAGTATCAACGAAACAGAGAATCAATCAAAGAAATCAAAGAAAGATTTCTTAATAAAAAAGGATATTTGTAGCCGATTCGTCAAATGACATATTTTGTCAAAAATTGCACACTTTTCTGCAATTTCTCTGTAAATAATATCCTGTGTGCGTCAAGATTTCGTCAGTTGAGTCCTTAACAAACAGGGAACCAATTTGTATATTTTTGTCTGCTAAGATATTGCGGGAAAATGTAAAAAATCAGGCCAATACTGACTTTCGCCGAAAAACGTTCATGAACACAACCAACTGTCGTCGGCATACCCACGGCATTCACCTAATCGGGTTGAATGGTGTGCAGAAGTCTTTTTGAACTTGGGATGCCGGGATAATGGCGATGGGTTCCCGAACGCCACGAATGGTTACCAAAGATTCCAAAGCAATCCACCCAACAAAGTTTGATGCCGAAGCTTTTCGGTACCGGTTTGGCCACAAAGTGTCAAGAACATTTCCAAAGTGTTAACTTCGGGCCAGAATGATTTCGGAACATGGCAATGTCATGCCAAAACATCCCGATTTTCGGTATCATAATGTGACGTTCATTCTTTAAAAAAGCAAGACCAGTGAGGAAATCATGTGTACAAAATTTACAGTTTTTCCGGCAAGTTTTACTCACTCTGCTTAACATTAATATGTTGTCTTAGATAACACCGAGGAAAGAACTCGCAAAGTACATGTATAAGACTGAGACTGAACCCATATGAAAATTGCCGTAAAATGATTGATTAAAAAATAACAATGTCGCATGCAATAAGCTCTGGATCGCCGTGCAAGTTACGGGTTATTTGACCCTTACACCGTAATTGAAAAAACATTAAATGGCTACGATTTTAAATAACATTTGTCAAGCGATGTCGGCCTGTGAAGTTATGACAAAATATCCGAATAAACAATAATTCACTGACTGTCAAATCATATTTGATCAAACAAAACAACCTGCGGCGGGAGGAGATATTGTGTTGATAGTATATTGGTTTATCGGTTCCCCTTGAGTTCCCCCGGAAGCTTCATACGTAACTCGTACAGCTCGTTATGACCTGACGCCGGTACAATCACGTTCTAAGTTAGTTTTCTCAGCAAGTACATGTCAGAAAATGTTCAAATTTGTTTTATTTAAAAGAGTATGATATAAGCCATAATATCTGGAAGTTTAAAGTAAATCAGACGAGTGGAAAGACCCAAATTTGACGACCACACCCTCGCATATAGGCAATAGATATCTTACTTGTGAAGCTAGTACGCGAAAAATATCAACATGCGGGAGATAAGCGCAGTGTTGGTTTGGGATAAGTATTGTTGTTAAGTTTATGTATATTTTATGCGCGATATCAAAATGTGTTAACTCCCGAAATCAAACGTGGTATACCCCAAAGGACAAACTTTAAAACCCGTGGAAATATAAGCACTAACCATGACAGGATCGTCGTTTCCAGTTACAGTTACGCTTATACCTTTAAGTAATTGTCAAGTTTATAAAAAGTCTAAATAGTATATAATAAAGTCTAGATTCGTATAACTTAGCTGACGACTTGGAGAAAAATGCAGAGTGTACAAATACATCGAGGTAATGCATGTTGCAGTGACGCGAAAGTTTACGCTTTTCTTAACACTGAGCTATCGGCATACATTAGTCAATATTTACACCTTTATTTCCACTGCTTCAATATCCTTTACCGGACGAGTGAAGGTCAATCTTCAATGAACACCGTTAGCCTTATCACCGCGCAATGGTAAGCATGTTCCATTTTCTAGAATTATCATTGGTTTAAAAAATAACTTCATTAGTACTTTCTAACATCCCGCCAAAATAATGCAACGTCAGCGACGTTACACATTAATGACGTCACTGACGTCATACATTTTGGCGTCAAAATTAAACACATGTAATATAATCTAGAATTATCATTGGTTGAAAAAATAACACATTAGTCTTTTCTAACTTCCCGCCAAAATGATGGTTTTTACTTAGACTATCATTTACTCGCATAGATAGTACTGACTGTGATACAAATTTGATGTTTGTTGTGAAATATTACGTTTTTCTGTATGTAAATGTTTGAAAAAACGGATGAATGTGTTCAATAAACATGGAACTATTTTTGGTCGTAGTATGATTTTTTTTATTTGAGTAAATAGGCGGACTATTCCAAATGCCAAACCCGGGGTAAGAAATGTTTTAAACAACATTTCGAAATTAGTAAAAAGTATATATTTTATTTTAAATTTAGAAACAAAATGATAAAATGAGGTGTAAATATAAGTAATAAATTTCGTGTTTGATAAGTTCACCGAGTCTTGAACGTCATTAGGGCTGGTTAAAGCACGTGTGGAGTCCTTCGGACTCCACACACTTTAACCAGCCCTAATGACGTTCAAGACTCGGTGAACTTATCAAACACGAAATTTATTCCTTAATTAGTATTCCGGTTTTACATTCTCATCCGTTATATCCGTGTTGCCAGCAAGATGTTTTTATGTTGTTTTTTCTCTTTTCTTAATTTATAGTTAAGAAATACAATGTAGCTTGTATATTGTATGTTGTTTTTTGTATACATTCTGCATGTACTCTTGTATTGTATGTTGAATATGCTTTGTTTACTACTTGAAAACTGAAACTTGTCTTTGCCATATTTGCGATCTTGTAAATGGCCACTGGCAATAATTTGCCGATATTGCCAATAAACTTAACTTTGTATATACATTATGTGATTTGTGGAACTGAATCATACTGATAGATTGAGCGCACGTGTTTCTCTTATTACAACAAGTGAAAGGGATGGTCTTGTTGGGGAAGTCATTATCAGTCTTCGCACCAGAAATGATTTTTTCTATATAATACAGTCAGTTCTATGCGTTATAAATACGCAATTAATTTAGAAAATGGAAGCGAGATTTCACATAATGGCTTAACAGATATCAATCTATCAGGTTTTATTTTTCAGCCAGCCATTCCAAATGCGAAATAGGGACAATTTTTTCCCAAATTTAAGAATAAATTCCCCAATTTCAAGAAAAATCCCATTGCAACAGAAATACCTTTTGCCTATAAATAGAAACAAAAAAATATTCCGTATAATGAAGAGACTTTTCAAATTACTAAATTTGTCTGTTTACTTGTGATCTGTGACACCTACATTCCTTGAATTTATGTATGTTACAAGTGTAAAACCAGTGTAAACCATGTACAAAGTTCCCAATTTAGACAGAGGCATTCCCCACCCTAAAAAAACCCACAAAAAAACAACAACAACAAACAAACACAAACAAAAAAAATCTGGGATAAAGAGGGATAAAGTTTATATAATATAATAAATTAGATTTGGATTTTTGGATTTAAATCATACAGTATGATACTATTTATACAAAACAAAAATGATTATCTTCTTCTGCCGGTGGCGAGAGTGAAGGAAACTTATACGTACAACATCTCGCGTATCACCAGTAAATGTTAGCGTATCGGTTACACGGTAGTGCTGACAGTTGACCCATATTACAACATGTAATGTATGATTTGATATAGACTACAAGCGTAGTGGAAATACCAAAATGTTTAACTCTTAAAAGTTAACTTAAGAAGATGATCGACTATACTTAAGCGATCAAAGTATGAATTTATTGGCATACTGTGATGTGTTCCTTAATTTAATGGGATTAAGTAACAAAGGAGTTTTAAAAAAAATCGTAATCATGTTAAAGCGTGGCATGCGAGTATATTTTTAATATTTCATATTTGTGACTAAAAGTTAAGTGTACGAAATGGATATTTTTCACGCTCTGTTATTACTTTCTGTTTGATAGTGGATTTTAAGTACTTTTAATATGTAGTGAATTTATGGGAATACCAGTTTTCTAATTGTGTATTATTTATAACTTTGTATTTTTCTTAATTCTTCACGAAGAAGGCATACAATTTTAAATGTGATATTTCGGTTTAAATTATGAAAACCACGACATTCAAGTTTTATTTAAAGAACGAAGGATTTTTAATGAATTTTGACAGTGGCTGAAATCTCGGATTCTGTGTGACTGTACCGATCGTTATCTTTGGAATTTGAAAACACGATTCATCCCACATACTTATATGCTACATGAGCTTTTTATCGTGTATATTCCCGGAAATTGATATACTTCTGCAGTAAAAATCTATCAGGCGAGAATTCATTCTTCAGACTCGAGCCCAGTACCTCGATGACCAAAGGCCAGATTTTTGTGCTACTTCCGGAGCCTGAGATCCTTCGTACGCTATGTTTGCTGTGAGACTAAGCTCGGAGTCGAATCTACCACGATGTGACTTTAATGCCAGGGCTAGTCAATGGGCGGGAGATAATGTTTTCAAATGCCGACTCTCGACGAAGAAATAAGGTTTCATATCTAGGTTTGGTGATAGCTCTGTTTCTGCTGGTTCTAGTCCACAGCGCAACCAGCCTCTCTTTAGACGAGTTTTATCCTTTCGACATTACCGGGTTAGATAACAAGACAGAACAAAAGGACGACGGGGGTTCAGACCTGATCCAGCTCCAAGTCGACTTCCCTTTCTTCAACTATACGTACACAAGACTTTATGTAAGTCATTGTCGCTTTATTACACAGCTCATTTATCCTTATTTTTGTGAATGTTATATCTCTACCCAGGTGCATTAATACCAGTTCCCAAGATCATAAAACTAAATCTGGAGATCAGTCTCAAATCTCAAGCATCTGATTGGCTGAATTGGCGACTGGTCGCCATTTCAGCCAAACAGATCCTTGAGATTTGAGACTGATCTCAAAACTTAGTTTTATTATCTTGGGCCCTCACTAAACTACTAGTGAGGGATCCTTTAGTGTCGCCTTTAACGTTTCGAGCTCTTTAACACCCTATCTATGTGTTCTTTCCTTTTAAATGATTTTGTTACGATTTATGGAAGAACATTTTTAACACAAAAAAGTGTTAAAAGTTATCAATTTTACCTTACCAAGGCAAATGATTTTAAATTGATATTTGTTGTTGTTACCAATGCAACAGTCACAAAAGACAGATTTCTCCAGTTTTATGATATCATTTTAAGAGACATGTGGTGTCCCGGGTATCAGCCCTAGTCCCAGTAAAGAGAAAACACCTTCAGTCGTCTTAATGTATTTTTGTAATTACACAAGCCCCACATATATTTACTTCAACTTTGTTGGTTTTTTTGTTTGTTGTTTCTTTTTGTGCAAAAATTGAAGATTTTAGCAAACTAAAATTTGAGGAATCTACCAGACTAATAAATTCAGAATTAATTTATTCTTAAAGTGCATCGAGTCTTATTCATATTTGCTTGTATCAGCGTGCTGGATTCTGCTTCAGTTGAAATCACTATTTGTTAAAACAATAAATTTAACCGCTAAACTGATCCTGACATGCCTGCCTTCCCCACCCCTACCACCTCTCAATGTACTGGATTAGCGGTGTCACAGACAATAGTGCCCAGTTTACTGTTAGTCGAAGACTCGGATTACTAGAATTTCCAGACCTGCAAGTTATGCAAACATAAGTTATCATGCCAAAAAATGTATACACAATACGATAATAGTAGACGCACGTGCACATTGTGCAAATACTGGTTCATGTTTAATTACTAAAAGGTTTAATTATTAGTAATGACGTGACGGAGTCATTGCAGCCGTTTTGCACCGTCGGCATGAGAGGCGGGTTTTACAAACAAGTTAGAGCTACATTAAACATACATATACCTATAGATTAAATTATTAACAAAAATCGTTGAACAGTTAAAAATAAATCCTGTATTTTCGTCGTAAAACCCACAGAAGTCGTTAAAGTTGTTTTGAAATACTTCAGGACATTAAACTGCCTGTTCAGTTTTTTAAATAGAGCGACATTTAAATTCTTAAAATCACTACGCTGAAGGGTTACCAGAGAACATTTTATTTAATAAAACCGACAGTTTCAGGTTGTAAATCTTTACATAATATTATGACAACACTTTTCCGTTTTTATAGTTCAATTTAAATATTAAATATCACTGGCGCGCGAAGCTGTGTTTCATATCATGATCGCCTTAATTGAAACATGCCTGAAGGTTATAAAGCTGAGCATGGAAACCAGTCTCAAATCTCAAGCATCTGATTGGCTGAAATGGCGACTGGTCGCCATTTCAGCCAATCAGATGCTTGAGATTTGAGACTGGTTTTCATGCTCAGCTTTATAACCTTGGGCACAGATCTGCCCCTAGATGTACATAATACGAGACATGATGATGCTGTAACATTGTTAATACTTGTTAATCAGAGATACACGCCCATCACTGACCTTTTTTCCATGTGGTCATTTTTTATGTTTGACGCCCGCGAGGTGTCAGTTTGACGGCCGGCTCTCCGTTAACGTTGTCACTAACCTTTCATTAAACCGATTGACTGGTTACGTTGCACCTGACATATTAATATCTCGAATATCTATTTCAAACCTATTTTTGGAGAAAACCGCAGATAATAATGAAAAGTATCCAAAAAGCGCAGCCCTAAAAAGCGTTAAAAATTTACGCTTGATGTTGACAAAATTAAATACTTTTAAAGAAAAAATGGACAGGGCTAAATTTTAAACTGGTTGACGACACCGAAACAATTTTTAAATCAGTGTTTTTAGGGCAATTAGAAGCGAAATAGGACACATTGCCTATTCCAAAACACCTTTTCTTAAATTCCCTTTTTTCTGTTGTTGAAAAGTAAGAGAAAAAATAAAATTCAAGAAACCTGACCGACTGAATTTATTTGGGGAGAAAATTGGAAAATTGGATATTTTTATTATTGAAAAAGACAACTGTTATCAATTATATTTATTTTATCCCTCATTTAAAAAAATATTGAGAACAAATTTGTAAGTTTGATTTCCCAAATTAAAAGAAATCAAGGTATTTTTTCCAATGTTAAGGTCCAAGGCCCCTCCCCAAAATGAATGGGAAAACACTGTGAATTTGAGCATATCTTTATTACATTCAGCGTCAACTTTTCGACCTTTGGCGGCGGTCGTTACTGGCGGAGTAAGTTTAACGTTTAGCTATAGCGCAGAATGCCAATGAAAAAGGAATCAATCAGTTTATTTGTATTCCGTTGTAAAATCTATTCAGAAATATCGCTTCAAAACTCCGAGCAGAGCGTTTTGGCCAAAATCTGAGATTCTACAACAATATTTATGTTCTGTTAATGTGAATTTATTGTGTTACGCCCAAAAGTTTTTGATCATGTTATATTAACACACCCTCTCTATAAAATAAGCTATTGTCTATACGTAAACTGAATTTGTATAATTGCACAGCCTGCTGTAAACATCTGCATTGTATTTTCGTGTTATGAGTTATTGTAATATTTATGAAATCTCTGGTTAAGGGCGGGGAAATAAAGAGAGCTTTCTCACCAGCAGGATTTAGTTCGGTTATTCTAGTGCATTTTGAATCGTGTGATGATATTCTTTGTTTGTTTTTTGCCTGTGCTGTCTACAATAACTGAAAGGGGAATTCTTCCCCAACAAATAGGGGTAGGCAAAGCAAGCGTCAGTAATTCACATCTAGTCGTCTGCAGACGGTTTATACCGCTTGTTCATGCAACAACACGTCCCTACCGACCCTTTACTTTTTAAAGTCTGTATTAACGCATTTTTACGCATGTGCGACCAGTGTTGATCCAATTCAGCCGGCACTTCCGTGCCGTCTGATCAGGATCTGCACTGGTCGCATTTTGGACAGAAATAACCTAATGAATCAAAAAGCGAACAGTTTAGATCCTGATCAGAGCCGGATGTGCCGGCTGATCTGGATCTAAACTGTTAGCCCTAGCAATAAAGGTGAATCTATACAGGAACGGGTTAACAATGCTTGCTTGTGTTCATCATTCGCTCTTTGCCACGCCGGACCCGAACAACGTGTTTATCTGAGCGTGTTCATTAACCAATGCTTTTTATTAACCATAGAACCTGAAATAACGAGACGCACAAGTCTACGCGGATGGACTGTGCAGACAAACCAGATTCACACATCGTTTAATTTACTTCTATTGTTCACGCGTGTCTTTTCAACAACATATGCACTACCACTCGAAAAGCTTCATTCTAAAAACACCCAGTTCAGAACACCGCTTCACTCGGCCATTCATGTAAGTCATTGCAAGTACTTATAATATTGCATAATATAAGGGGGGAACTAGCTGCATAAGTTATTTGTAAAGATTTTAACCCCACAGTCACGCAGTATGCTCCATCACAATGCGGTCCTTGCATCCTACTGGAGTAGCTTATGCTTTTACCGAGCAACTCACGGCATTTTAAGAGTGGCTCACGCTATTGAGAAGAGTAGTCGGCGCATTTTTAGAGAAGTTCACAACGATTTCCAAGTGGCTCATGCTTTTACCGTTAATTTCACGACATTTTCCTAGTGGTTCAAGCTTTTACAGAGTAGTTCACGACATTTTCCTAGTGGTTCAAGCTTTTACAGAGTAATTTACGACATTTTCCGTGTGATTCAAGCTTTTACAGAGTAGTTCACGACATTTTCCGAGTGCTTTGCATTTCTATTACCGAGTATTTCACGACATTTTCCGAGTGCCACGCTATTACCGAGTATTTTACGACATTTTCCGAGTGTCTCACGCTATTACCGAGTAGTTCACGACATTTTCCGAGTGTCTCACGCTATTACCGAATATTTTTACGACATTTTCCGAGTGTCTCACGCTATAACCGAGTAGTTCACGACATTTTCCGAGTGTCTCACGCTATAACCGAGTAGTTCGCGACATTTTCCGACTGTCTCACGCTGCTTCCGGGTAGTTCACGACATTTTCCGAATGTCTCACGCTGTTTCCTGGTAGCTCTTGTATTACCGAGTATTTTACGACATTTTCCGAGTGTCTCATGCTATTACCGAGTATTTTACGATATTTTCCGAGTGACTCACTTTTATTCAGAGAAGTTCACGGGTGACTCACGCTACCGGTATTACCGAGTAATTCATTTGTGTTGGTTTTTTCCGCAACATTACCGGGTGGTCTTTTTGCTCACGCTGTTACCGCTGTTTGATTATCGCCCATGTCCCCTCTACCATCACGCAATACAAAGCCTCTACTAAAGTGCAGTCCGTGAGAATTTCAAAGGTTATGGTCAGTTAAAATGTAACTTCTTATTAAGTGCGCGTGGGTCACTGGTAGTTGAGATCTGGGCCGATGATTATAAAATTAAGATTGGAGACCAGTCTCAAAACTCAAGCATCTTATTGGTTGAAATTGGGACAAGTGAGACTATAGATGCTTGAGATTTGAGACCGGTCTCCATTCTTAGTTTTATAATATTCGACCGTGATCACGAAACACGTTTTAAGTTTATGACTCAATATATCATCCAGTGGGTTTCTTTGTTTTACTTTAAAGCACAGTTTTAACCCTTTGTATTGTGCTATCTGGAGATAACATTATCTGAAAATCAATTTTAATACACAGTTCTATTATAAACTATTGATTTGATACCAGTTTTATATCGGAAACGCCTAAAATTCAAACAAATCAGATTGCTTTTGCAGTATTTTGGAGAAAAATCTTATCAAAGTAGTCCTCAATGCGCTCCTTCCTTTTATGACACACATAAATAAATAAAGCTTAAGTAAAGAAACGCAAACGTCATCCTTGCGGGGGACATGCTGGAGAAAAGAAGAAAAAACAAAAACATTTCTATTTATATTTTTAACCATACCATTTTTTTTTCGTGGGAGGATATTTCTGCTATTTTCGTGATGTTTACGCACTGATTTATTTGATGTGGTGCAAATAACAGCTATGTGAAAGACCGGTCGCTTTCCCAGGTTGTTAAAATAATATATAAAAAAACAGCAGAAAATAATTTTTCGGATCGTAAATATTGAAATCGCGAGTCCCGAAAAATTAGATTCATTCAGGTGACAAATTCGCGCGGGGAAATGTTTTTGCGCAGATTTATGTCAACCAGTTTTACAACGAAAAAAATGCTTCACACTTATCGAAGATTTTCAAACTATAATTTTGTAAGAACGGATGTTGAATACTGTATGAAGTGTGGAGAACGGTTACATTGAACAGAATTGGCTTACAAGGTCTCACGTGGGAGTAGAATACTGATAAATGCCGAAGAAATGTTGGAAAATGTTACATTGTTTTCATGCTCTGATATTCCTGTTTACACGCACACACGAACATTCCTGTTGTGAACCTTTCTCACATTCAGTGATTAATGAAATCTATTCAAGAACACAGGTTCTTGCGTTATTTTTTATGTACCTAAATATATAATGACGTAAACATTTGGAAAAAACACGATAATTGAGCATTTTCCTGAGTTATAAAAAGGCTTTTAAATACATCTTGTTGTTTTTATAAAGTCAGAGTTGTTATTTTAAAACTTAATAGATGTAAGTTGCATTTTAAGTTTATCTTGGGAAACGAGAATAAATCAAAGTCGTGTTAGATATGATTGAACGAGAATCTATTCCGACGCGGTTTATAAAAGAATAAGCGGTCTGACCACCAAGGCAGTTCGCGTCTATTAATACCGGATTTATACAAGGCGTTAGGGCCTCGTACACTCATACAGGCTGAATGCGATACTGGGCGTTAGGGCCTCGCACACTCATACACGCTGAATGCCATACTGGGCGTTAGGGCCTCGTACACTCATACACGCTGAATGCCATACTGGGCCTTAGGGCCTCGTACACTCATACACGCTAAATGCCATACTGGGCGTTAGGGCCTCGTATACTCATACACGCTGAATGCCATACTGGGCGTTAGGGCCTCGTACACTCATACACGCTGAATGCCATATTGGACGTTAGGGCCTCGTACACTCATACACGCTGAATGCCATATTGGACGTTAGGGCCTCGTACACTCATACACGCTGAATGCCATATTGGGCGTTAGGGCCTCGTACACTCATACACGCTGAATGCCATATTGGGCGTTAGGGCCTCGTACACTCATACACGCTGAATGGAATGCCATATTGGGCGTTAGGACCTCGTACACTCATACACGCTGAATGCCATACACGCAGAATGCCAATAGCGTACGTAAGGGCCGCCCGGCGGTACACTGAGAAGACGTTAGGGCCTCATATACATACAATCTGTATGACTTCTTTTATCGTGTCAACCCATCTCTATATCGCGCTTGATGGATATTCTACTGTCGCCTTCTACAATAACAATTATTAAAATTACAGCTTTTTGAACTGAGACGTGCACAAAATGCGCAACCTCCGGGCAGTTATAAGTTACAGCTATTAAACTTCCACGTAAGTTTATCATGTCTTCCTCCGACTGGTTAGATGGTAACTCATTCTTTGTGTTTGTTGTTTGCTGTTGGTGTTCGCTGAACAGCCAACTGTCTTCCTTTTGTGCAAAGAACCAGAGCTGAAGGTTATAAAACTGAGATTGGAAACCAGTCTCAAATCTCAAGCATCTGATTGGCTGAAATGGCGAATGGTCGCCATTTCAGCCGATCAGATGCTTGAGTTTTGAGACTGGTTTCTTTGCTCAGTTTTAAGACTTCCGTATTCGTCTCTGGTAAGACCCTCATGTTGTCGTGTTCCATTTGGCGAGATATTTTCATGTTTGCATATCAAGTTTGCCATCACATGTTGTCGTTTCCGGTTTGCTCTGTTTGAAGGAGTTTAAATTATTTGACTTTAATATTCACCTAACTGAAGCCTGCACATTTCAACTGGTATGTCATGTTGGTTGGATAAGTCTCCGTTACTTAACTAGGCTACCCCAACTTGTTCACGTATGCAACCCGTATCGGCCATGTAAGGGTATCGCACACGTGCACCAGGATCCAATATTTGCCGTAATCGGCGCTACACATGTTTCTTTGAATAAGTTATTCGAGCTTCTATATTAGCCCGTTCCGAAAAACCCTGCTTGATTTATTTTTGTTATATTTTTTGAAAATAAAAATAGTTTTCATTCTGTTATGTATGGGTAATATAAATAGGTAAATGAATAACGATCATTTCTTTCATCTGTGAAGACGATTGCTTTCAGTTTAACACGTGCGTAAATATCTCCAACACGTGTCTGGGTATCTTAATTTCAAGGTAACTTGGCTTTTATTTTTATTATTTTTTTTAACTCCGAAGATTATTCAAGACTTATCTATCATTTCTTGCAAAGTCGTTGTTTTTCTAAAGAGGAACACCCTAAATTATGCAGCATTTAAATCATCGTAATTTGTCATGCAACGGCTCGTGTAAACGGCCCTGCATGGCATTTATTCCCAGTTGACAGTGGTTCTTTGTAAATTAAATTCAGTTTTCGTTTATTTCTTAATTATAAAGTCAACAAATGTACGTATCGGATTTATAATGAGGAGTTGAAGCATATTTTGGGTAATTAAAATGACACGGAGGACATAAAACACTAAAGCTCGCGAAGTTTTTGTCGCAGCATGTGAATTTATAATCTTGCTTGATCATACATCATGTAGTGAACGGTAAAAATCTTTTATTAATTCGTGAACGATAAGAGTGAACTTAAAGATCTCTCCATATTTTTAATGTGAACCATTGCACGTGAAGCTTTATGTATTTAGATTTGTTCTGGCATACAGTGTACGTCCAAAACATATTTAACATATTTAATACTACCAGTATTATTAAATCATAATATGTAGGAACAAAGCACCAGCCATCTGCACCTAACACAGGCTTAAGTCAGAAATGCGAAAGACTTTATCACTTTATAAAACCACTGCAAATTGTTGCATACCCATTCCGAGTATTTTACCTTTTGAAAATGGTCATTCTTTTAATTTAGGACTTGCAGTAATATGATCATGTCATAAAGTGGTCTTAAAACTATGCAAAGAGTAACTAGTCAACGTAAAAACATGAACAAAGTACAAATCTGGATGCTCGTAACATGGTGACCATATTAGTGTTACGACACACAACGAGTGATAATAAATAATTACATGATGATAACCTCGATGTAATGATGCTAAGATCGCGGTTAAGTTGTTATGGTTAAAGTTGTGTGAAGGTTAGTGCACCTTGTCGGCCTGGAGGCAGGGAGGTCTGACACTTCATTAAATTGCTTCAATATACATATATGTATATCATAACATTGTGTCGTATGCTTATAAACATCTCATTACAGATGCAATCAGATAATAAAAAAGCTTCTTTGGTGAATTGAAAATAAGGGGAAACTTTCAGACCAGTTTGATTATAATGTCATGTGATCTGCGTGAAAATGGAGCGACTTTTTGCAGGGCTAGGAGTATACCTACCTCGCATCAAGCTGACAGTCTCCTTATCACTCGGTCTACAGTGCAACCCCACTATTAAGCACCATTTGGTCTGGAAAAAAGTGGTCTTATTAGAGGAGTGGTGTTTATACAGAGGTAGAAAATAGTGCACAACTGTAAAATGGGATATCGGAGTAGTGGTCTTACTAGAATTTCGGGAGGTCTTAGTGTGAGGTTTACTGTATATCATTTCCCCTACCACTCGGCCAGCAGTTTACTGTATATCATTTCCCCTACCACTCGGCCAGCAGTTTACTGTATATCATTTCCCCTACCACTCGGCCAGCAGTTTACTGTATATCATTTCCCCTACCACTCGGCCAGCAGTTTACTTTATATCATTTCCCCTACCACTCGGCCAGCAGTTTACTGTATATCATTTCCCCTATCACTCGGCCAGCAGTTTACTGTATATCATTGCCCCTACCACTCGGCCAGCAGTTTACTTTATATCATTTCCCCTACCACTCGGCCAGCAGTTTACTGTATATCATTTCCCCTACCACTCGGCCAGCAGTTTACTGTATATCATTTCCCCTACCACTCGGCCAGCAGTTATCTACTCGCTTTACTCCGTTCAAACAGCACCACTCGGCGCTTCAAGCTCTTATATTGGAGCGTCAAGCAGATGTTTATGCAAGAAGCGAGGAGTTAACTTCTACCCACCAAGTAAATCGGTGCACGTCGTCCGCTTGCTGCGAGTTAGCCACTGCCGACAGAGTGGGAGAATGTGTGCTCGCGCGAACGTCTACTTGATGAACATGCCTGCTGAGTGGTCTTTGTGCAGGAAGTATGCGAGTGTTCAAACCCAGGTTCAAAGCGTCTGAACCTACAATGTCGAGTCGGAACAAACGCTTGCACACGAGCAAACATATTGAGAAATGCTTTAATAGATCTATTTAATAGTTGATCGTTGTGAAACAAAATGAATGTTTTGTTGTCGTAAAATACGTTTGGCCTTCTTGAAATAAAAGATTTTTAGAACTCCCTTCAAAATTAAAAGGCGCCGTGAAAAAGTTTGTCAAATTAACAAAGGTTTAACTTGGATTGGTTAACGATAATTAAAAACACAACTAAGAGGAAAGATGGGATATAGCGTGAATATAGATGTCAGAAACACGCCGTTAATCAAGATGATCAGGGTGTGGTTAATTCATTCCGAGGTGATTTACTATGGAATGTTAACCGTACGACATACACTGTAACAGGTTGTTATTGTATAAAACTTCACTGTTATAGCGCAAGATGGTAAAACGAATGTTCCGAAACGATCTTTTTGTTTGAAAAATAATATTTCTCCATTGCTAGATGTTTCTCCAAATAAAGAATTGTGTTGTGTTTTGGAGGATTGCTTCAACCCTTTACGTCTTGGCTACCCATTTAGTTACATGAGCTATAAGTGTAGATCTAGATCAGCCGGTACATTTGTATCGTCTGGTCTGGATCATAACTGTTCCTTCTTGGTAAAAAATGTCATAATGAATCTCAAAGCCTGATCAGACTGCCCGGTTGTGCAAGCTGTTTTAGATCTGCACCGGTCGCCTATCTGGTGAGCTATACTCATGCAGTAAAGGGTTAATAACATTTATTGGCACATCTAGGTTCCGTTCCTCATAGAGTGTCGATTCCGTGTGTTGTCTGTTTTAAGGCATGTGATTGCAGACAATGCAGACTGTCGAGCATGCCTCAGGTCAGTGATCAGGGTTAAAGGTTATAAAACTGTGCATGGAAACCAGTCTCAAATCTCAAGCATCTGATTGGCTTAAATGGCGACTGGTCGCCATTTCAGCCAATCAGATGATTGAGATTTGAGACTGGTTTCCATGCTCAGTTTTATAACCTTGGGCACATGCTTTGATGTGAAATAACCTGCTCGTCAGTTCTGCTGAGAAACCTGCTTGCCAACTTACTTGTTGAAGGTTTTTAAGAAACAGCTTCATATGATGTAGGATGAGAAATTGAAGGGCGTATATGGATTGAGTGAAAATTTTGCAAAACAAAAACAAACCACCAGTGACTTCGTTCATTGAACTTGTTAATGGGAAAAGTGAGACAGTATCTTTGTCATAATTATTGATATAATTAGCTAAGCAAATTAATGCTAGCGTATTACGTCGTTGAACGTCAGCACAAAAATAAAACCAACGCGAGTATTGGTGTTGATGCCTTACATGGGCGCGAATTTTATTTTTCCGGAAAATTTTGCCGGAAAATTATGTCAGTTTTATTGTGCAAATTTCAGTGTCCGCAAAATTATGTAAATTTTTCTATACTAAACTTGTTGGACGTTGATTTGACACAACGTTGACTATTGATTGATCACTTGTTAAGGAGTAGGCTCGATTCTTCTTTGCGCAGCGATGACTGACGGCTTATGTACTTCAAGTAGCAAAAACCATAAGTTCTGTTTATTATAAAAATAGAAAAAAAAAACAGCAGAAATATTGAAAATTGGAGTGTCATAAACTGGAGCCAGAAACAACAGTCTCTTCCAATTAGCGAGAGAACCTAGAATTTCAAACCATGAGAATTTATGCGCTCTCGTGAAACTTAAGGCGTTTTTGCATCTGCACTTAATTTCTGTAACATATCTTGCAATTTAAATGAATTTTATCTTGCAATTCAGTTAATTTACATTGAAGAACACGGTTACACCTTACGTTATCCCAGGTTAGGCCCGATACAAGACTGTGTTCGTTTCACTGACAATGAATGTTTTAACCCTTTCCTGTATAGATACACCTTTATTGCAAGGGCGAACAGTTTAGATCCAGATCAGCTTTTTGATTCATTAGGTTATTTCTGACCAAAATGTGACCAGTGCTGATCTGGATCTACACTGGTCGCACATGCGTAAAAATGCGTATATATCAAGGAAAGGGTTAAATTGTAACTTTAATACATTAGTTGACTAGGGATCGAAAACTGTCAGTGGACGGTTTTATGCTTACAATTGTCACTACAGTTAATGGTTATGTAACTAATTAGTCGGGTCGAGTGTTGCACTCTCAGTGGCCGGCCGGCTAATTAGTACAAGACGGTAAATCACTGCAGTATTAAATGGCTGAAGGGACAGTTAATTACATTTGTATTTTACATGCTCGTGAATTGTTAATTATTAATGGTAAATGGATGGTGGTGGGGCTTGCAAAATATTTTAAGTTAATGGTAAGAAAAGGTTGAAATGACCATTTCCGCTATGTTATTTATTATAATAAGACCGCGAGCTAGTTTATCGCAACAAGATCCAGAATCGGTTGGTTTGCTAGCTAGTTTACCGCAACAAGGGCCAGAATCGGTTGGTTTGCTAGCTAGTTTACCGCAACAAGGGCCAGAATTGGTTGGTTTGCTAGCTAGTTTACCGCAACAAGGGCCAGAATCGGTTGGTTTGCTAGCTAGTTTACCGCAACAGTGTACAGAATAGGCTGGTAACCTAGATAGTAGCCTGGATTCCAGGCGATGAAGTATATTTTTTTATTCATTCTCCAACTAATTATCTTGAGCCAGTCTACATCTGTATCTGATAATTCAGACATCTCTCTCAAAGCAGTATGATAGAAAATAGACTGGCTACAATAAAAGTCTGTTATGATTTATAAAATATAAATAAAAAGACAAAACAAACTAATTATCAGACTAGTGGCTAGTCTACCTAGATAGTTTACTGAAAAGGGCCATATCTGAATGGTTTGCAAGGTTATTTACAGCAGTAAGAGTCCGATGAAGAAATTTACCCATATTTTCTGTTTAGATTGACGGTTTCTGCATATTAAATTTTATTTTGTTTTAAAACTTGCAACTCTTAAAAAAACACTTTTTTGCCGACATTGCGCGAACTATTCTTTTTACTTGAAGAGAAGAAAATAAACATTATCAGTTGTATCGTATCATTCTCTTAGTTGATGGATCTGCACGCCATAAATCAGCCGCAGAAATCGTCTGCTGAGCCGAAACAACTAATATCTTTGGCCGCAGACTGTTGAATAAAACGGATAGGTGATTGTATTGACTTGACTTCTTTGCTAACTTCGGCAACGCCCAAGATAGGGTTTCATAGGTTCGTTTAGACATTGAAATACAAGGAAGCTCCGTGCTGGAGAACAAACGGACCCCACGCGAGTTGTTTCAACAGATCATTCTTTTTTTTTCATTATTTGATCTTTCATGCTGATGCACAGTGTGTCTATTATAATTGATGGGCTAACAGTTTTCAGCTCGGCGGAACTGAGAAATGCAGATTGAACCAATTAAATTTTAACTTACCCGTTACAAATTTAATATTATAATGATTAATCATTGTAATTATACGTGTTAATATCGCCCGTGAATATGGACAGAATTGCACCAAAGGAACAGGATGTGGACTTGACTTCCTCATACCAAAAATAGTACGTTTGTTTACGAAATGGGCGTCCCTGCATTGATGTTTTTATAATAATCATCTATGCTATCAACTTTCTTATGGTTAATTGATACGTATTAATATGGTTCCGTGCGATGGAATTTGACTGTACCATCTCAGCTACGGCCTAAAACCGAGGTTGCATTGTGGTAATGTTTTAGGGCTACCGTATGCGATCTGGGCCGTGTTTTTATAATGGCTACACAATGAGTTGCAAAGGGTCATCTTTCTGATTAAAAAGTGATTATAACGGGTAGTTTTCGTCAGGTTTATCTCAAGGGTTACAGTAGGGTAACAGTAGTAGAACTGCGACTTGGGTGACTGTAGGACAATTTCGTTTTTGTAAAAAAACAAAAACAAGGGTGACAGTGAGAGAAGTTCGTTGTTTTGGAAATAAAACAAAGGGGAGAGAGGCAGTTTCGTTGTAAGATATACAACAATCCGCTAAAGCAAAACTTTGGTGCGTTCCTATAGTAAGGTCAAACAGAAAATATACCGGAAGGTGTCGAGGTGGTTATGGCGAATTAATATCGTTTTAAAATGATTTCTGCACTTAAAGATAAAGAGAAACAACAGTTTTTGATACGTGAGAAGTTTGCGATAAGTTTAAGTGGGGAGATAACGGTGACTGTAATCTCGATGAAATATGAGCCTCTGCACTTCCTGCTATGCACTGACACCAAGTACCTTGTTCAGACCCAGGGAATCCCGCCTTTGTTCTGGGTTTAGACCAGCTAAGGAAAATCTACATAGTTGTTTCTTAAACCAAAAAATGTGCAATATGCGCTTTTATGTGGAAAAACTTGTAGCATAACCATTTATTTCGACTTCCTTAACACTATAATATATAAATATATTTTATCGCACGTGCAGTGTAGATTCAGACCAGCAGATCTACACTTTTCGCTTCTGGTCAAAATAACTTATGAAACTAAAAGCGAACAGTGTAGAGCCTCTGGCTAATCTCGATCTACACTGTTCGCCCTGCGATGAAAGTCGTATATAATTGTGGAGGAAAGAAAATATTTCCATAGCCTGTTTCAAATTAATCACGCATGTTTCACACTTTTGTATGTAATATATCATTGAAATCTAAGAATTAAACAATTAACACTCCATTTCGGCGGCGTGAATTATTTACGAATGTACTGCACAAGCATTGAAAATTTATTGATAAATACTCAATTTATCAGGATGAATGATTTTTATGCTTTACATCATGTCTAGATTAGTCGGGCGCATCTTATTGTGGCTCACAGCATTTCTCGTTAAATGAGTTAAAATGTCCGACAAAACTCTGGTGGTATGATCTGATTCAAGCTTTTAAAGTATAAAATATTTTGAAGATATCATCGGAATCAAGTGAATATTATTATGACAGAACTTCTGTGTATACTCTAACAAAGCGGTATTATCACCCTAGATTTTATTACAATTGTTTTGAACTCAAAGAACGGGGATTTTTTTTACTTGAACAGATTTTCCGTGAGAAAAGGGATCCTGAAATGCATTTGACGAGAAATCTGCTGATAACAACCGCAGAAATCAACATGAAATATAAAAAAACGTACCACAAAAATGCACATATTTTAATTAATCTTATTCCAGTGCACAGAAAAGATAAAACTATTCCTTAAATATAGATTGATGTTTTAAAAGGTCGATATTAGATCAGTCTTGATCACTAGATGTCCGAATAAACGCTTTGTGCGATCCATCTTAAGTTGTGGTGTAATGTTAAAAGAAATATATATGTAAACTTATAATGGATAAGCAGACAGTCACGTGATACTGTGTTTTTATAACCAAGCATGACCTTACTAGGAATTTAATATTTTTTCTGTGATCGATACTGATCAAAGCCCAAGGTTATAAAGCAGAGATTGGAAACCAGTCTCAAATCTCAAGCATCTGATTGGCTGAAATGGCAACTGGTCGCCATTTCAGCCAATCAGAAGCTTGAGATTTGAAACTGGGTTCCAATCTCAGCTTTATAACATTCAGAATAAGATAACTTAGCGATGTCGAAATTGTTAAACTTCTTTGCTGATAAACCATATTTAAATTTACCTTTTTGTCACATGACCGTCGAGTTATCGATAACGCACGATAAGTATCGTTTAGAGTATCTGTAAATTTAAAGTTGTCATTGTCAGTGTTCTTATAATACTTTCACAAAATGTTTCAATGTTTGTTTTCTGCATTATATTATCTTTGCATGTGTAATAGATTGTATTTGATAGGCAATAAAACATGTTAAAATAAAAAAACTAGGCGTATCCTTGTAATTGAAGTTAAGTGTTATAAAAATTCAGTACGAGACGTCTGTCTTGTTGTCAAGTGAAGCAAGTGAATGTCGGTCAGCGAGTCATTCGACATACTCCAAACTGTTCTTCACATGGCTTAAAGCTGCCTATTCACATTTCAGAGTGGAATACTTCAATGTCTCAAATGTGGTTCATATTCACTGTATTGCTATGTTTTTATTTTACTTCTAAATGATGCTTATAAATGAATGACGGGTGCGAATTTCGTCAAGATTTTGGACTAATTAGTACATTTTAGGTCCAGTTGTGAGTGAGTTGTACTCACTTAGCGTTAGTTTTTAGTGTTGCGTTATTAAAGCTATTACAATTCGACTTTAAATTATATATGTTCATTTGACTAACGATGACTGTGTCGGGATTTTACATCACATTTACTTTGTTTGCAAGTTTTCTACAGTTAATATTTTAAATTTTTATTTGACAGCACAAATATATTCATCCTGATACGTGACCAGGTGTCAAGGTTATAAAACTGTGATTAGAAACCAGTCTCAAATCTCAAGCATCTGATTGGCTGAAATGGCGACTGGTCGCCATTTCAGCCAATCAGATGCTTGAGATTTGAGACTGGTTTCCATGCTCAGTTTTATAACCTTAAGACTGCAACTTGACATAAAACCAGCAAGTAAACAAACTGTGCCACACTAATCAGATTAATAATTTTATTGAAAGTTGGGTGGGTCCGTTTCGCTTTAGATGCAGCAAAGAATTTATGTGAAATACTCTCCCGAACCTTCATTAATATCTTCATAAAACTCAGATGTTTACCTCGTTAAACACGTTCATATTCTTGTGCATGGGGGTTATTCTATTACTTTTTTCTCACTGAAAGCTCGCAACACAAAACAGCATGTGCAATTGTTTTAGTGCAATTTGAAGTTTCCGAACATAGCTTTATCATATTACGTGTTTTTGTCTACGCCCGTTTTTATAGTTTCAACACCGCGCGAAACCTATTGCCAGACAAATAAATATTTACGATTTGGCATCATCAGATTTGATTTAGTTTTGTTTGTAATCTAGGACTGTGGTCCTGGTAAGGTGCCGCGGCGGAGGTTCGGATCTTCCTGACGAAAATACTAAGTATTGCGTCTGAGTGTTTGTTAGAACTATGTGAGAGCTTAGACCTGCGATAATCTGGTTTATAATTTTGCAATTAATGTGGAATTGCAACAGATCGGTTAACTAACTTTGATTCTAAATGAAACGATCGTGTAATCGGGTAGAGTAGTTGCAATGTAGTCACAGTATTATCATAGGCAGTTCATTTATCACATAAAGTCTGATTTATTTATGTGTTATTTATTATTATAATTATTATTATTATTATTATTATTATTGTTGTTGTTGTTGTTTTTGTTGTTGTTGTATCAGTATCGCATAGTCATATCGTTGATCCCTACCGTAAGGCCGTAGCACTGATGTATTACACAGCGTAGATCTATTGTTAGACTGTAAATCCCTTTACTGTTAGAACAGTAACAGTGTTAGGGTACCGTAAGGCCATAGCGTTAATTGTTACACATCGTGGATCTGTTGTAGTATGAAGATCCCTAAAAATACCATAGCCATAGCGTAGTTTCATGAGAGTACCGTAAAACAATGTGAAAGAAAATTATATTACAGTATCTTAAAAATATAACATAGATCTACAACAGTATCATGTAGCCATGCCATAGATAGTCTTTAACTCATATGATTATACACCTTAATGGCGTGAGCGAACAGCGTAGATCCAGATCAGCCTTTCTGGTTTATTAAGTTATTTCTGACAAAAGAGCGAAAAGAGCATTTCCTGATAAGACGACATGGATGTGCCGGCTGATCTCGATTTGCAGTAGTCGCACATGCGATAAACGACGCATAATTATACAGTGGAAAGGGATAGATTCCTAGCAGTTCGCTATCGAGATCTGTGCCCAAGGTTATAAAACTGAGCATAGAAACCAGTCTCAAATCTCAAGCATCTGATTGGCTGAAATGGCGACTGGTCGCCATTTCAGCCAATCAGATGCTTGAGATTTGAGACTGGTTTCCAATCTCAGTTTTATAACCTCCAGCCCTAATTACTAGCGGTACTCAAAAGAACCGAGTCGGATTATCAAAATATGACGTAATTGTACAGATAACACTATCAAAACAATTCAATAGATATTCAAATTAAGCTGCTATTGGTTAAGAGGAGTAAATTTCTTTGACGTAAACGCATTTTATGATAGTCGCATGAAAGCAAATGGATTAGACATGAACGCTTTAGCACACCGGGGTTTCAGAAAATCATGAATAGATCAACAGGTGAAAATTAAGCGAGCTCTGTCAGGTTCTGAATGGAATTTCATAGAAAAAATGTATGTAAACATTCTGCTGATGTTACGTAAAGTATTTATTAAGTAGAGCGATTGCGATGAATGCCGTGGACGGATTTGAACACTTGTTTATATCACGGCTCAGTTCCTCTGTTGATTATCCACTCTTATTTTATTTCTATTTGTATTTGAATAAATAAACAGATATTGCATACGATTAACACTGATCGTGATTTACACAGCGTCACTGTATTGTGCAAGATACCCCAACATATCTTTGTTCAAATAAATGAAAATCAAGCTATCTATTTCACCAAACAAAGTTCACAACAAAAATCAGATTTTAACAATGAAACATTATGTTCTGGATTCTTATTTCTTGTTGTTATTGCTGGTGTTGTTGTTGTAGTTTTCCCCACTGCTTTATTTAGGTAGCACTTTGCTTGATGGATCATGAAATTGTCAAAGTCAATAAAGCCTGATTAATACTTGTATTATCACGTTCCGATTGTTTGGCTATCTTGCGATACACGCACTTTATTCATCTTAAGCTTACGGGTCGTGTTTAGAAATGGGCCACGTACCTTTATATGGCGTTTCAAGTGAGCCGTCAGGATTTATGTCAAAAGTTTAATGACTTAGTCAACACAACTGTTTTCCAGTATGTCAGATATTCAACCATTACTTTACTTTTTTTAAAAAAAAAGGCTAAAAGTAAATTTGACACGTGTATATAAAAGACAACTATTTAAGCAAACAACAGATTGGCTTACACAGGCGGGACTGTCATGTCTCCTATATTGCGAGCGGTTTTCCTGCGTTTAAGAATAATTTTATTAAAGATTCTTATCGAATGTGCAACTCTCGCACATTTTGAACATGTTTTGATTCACTACTCTGTAGATCGGTTAAATAGCACAGAAGCTCCTGACAGTCTGCCAGTAGGTTGTTTGTGTTATCTTCAGATAACTTGGGTTTCCCTATTTCGGCTGAGTTTGCCTCGTTTTAGTGCAGAACACGATTGCAATATCAAAGCGCTAGAAACGTCCTTCTAAGTACATGTATATGTTACTGTTTTGCAATTTCAAAGCGCTAGACACATTTTGTCTAAGTTTATGTTGCTGAATTGCAGTTTCAAAGCGCTAGACACAGTTCGCCTAAGTAAGTGTTGCTGTATTGCAGTTTCAAAGTGCTAGACACAGTCCGTCTAACTATATGTTACTGTATTGCAGTTTCAAAGCGCGAGACACACTTCGTCTGTTAGTGTTGCTGTATTGCAGTTTCAAAGCGCTAGACACACTTCGTCTAAGTAAGTGTTGCTGTATTGCAGATTCAAAGCGCTAGACACAGTTCGTCTAAGTAAGTGTTGCTGTATTGCAGTTTCAAAGCGCTAGACACACATCGTCTAAGTAAGTGTTGCTGTATTGCAGTTTCAAAGCGCTAGACACAGTTCGTCTGTGTATTTGTTACTATATTGCAAGCGCTAGACACAGTGTTGATGTATAGCATTTTCAAAGCTCTTGACTAAATTCGCTTTTTAGAAATATTCGTTACTGTATCGCAGTTCCAAATCGCTAAGCCAATTGTCATTAGTGCAATTCTAAAACGTTCAAATCACATGATTTTGACTAAACGTTCGTTACTGTTTTGTAGTTGCAACTCGGCGAAGTTCACGCATCACGCAGATGATTGAATTAATTCTGTTGTTTTTTTGTTTAAGATTTTCTCAATTACTCTCAATCTGCTGTATTACATATTGCTTATTTAATTCATAAATAATTAAATCATTAAGATGCGAGATATGCTCATTAATTTGTTGTTACCATTGACCTTTAAAATACATCATGGTAATTAATTGGGGTGTTAGAGGGTTGAGCCTGTACTATGGAAAATTAATAGTTATATTAAATAATTCTAGCTACACTTTATTTCTCAGATACAATTCCGAATCAGAAAATTTGACAGAAAATAATATTATTTAAGTATTCACGAAGTATCTTAAAGTCTATGTGCCCCTTACTGGTATTCCTATGGGAACAATTTCAAGTATAGAAGTAACGATACTTTCCTATATCACGCGTTCCTTGGTTGACTTCTGCAACGGAAAAGTGGATTATTTATATGTCACAGGTTTTGTGGCTATAAATCCAAATATTTTACTTAAGCAAAATATTAAAGAATTACCTTAAGATGTGTTGTTTCTGCGGATTGTATTTAATAACAATGAAATCAAACGACTAATGAAAGTATGTTAATTGAATGTGGTTTATGACTCTAATTGAAATATTTGCCATAATACAGGCAGACAAGCTAATATATTTCTAGATGCTAGGCGGCGGGCGTGCCGTGACAGCATCTGTCATAATCGCACATTCCTTAACATCTCGCAGTCTTCACTTTACATCTTAACGCCTATCTTATAGTATGGAACGCCAAAGCTGTCTTGCGCTATCAATGTCCGTTATGAAATGTGTATCATACAAACGTATTGTTTGTCGTGTTCACTTTATTCGCTGTACAGAGAGTATTAAAATCACATGGCATTACAAAAACGGGCAGCGTAAGGCAGCTTTGGCGTTTCATAATGTATCAACGATCCCCAACGTCACAAAACCTTTAAATGATCGTCATTCAGGACAAGTAACATTTTAGGACAGTGTAAACTTTTCTGTCTTCCTAGGGTCAACAATGTTCGCTGTTCGATGTTAAGTTTCTGCAAATCAACCCCCGCGAAAAACAAGTGTACTGGTCTATGTTGAAAGAAAAGAAAACCGGATCCATTTAACAAATGATGCTGTTCAATGATGTTTTAGTTAGATAATTCGATGCTGATAAGTTTTTGTTTTATTTTAAATTGGCCATTTTCTGACCTATCGCATTTGTTCATGCCTTTCAAAATAGAATCATTTCGTATCTATTCTTTCTTACACCACCAAAGGCAACACATTTTAAGCTCACAAGACCCAGAACAAATTTCCTTAACCGTATTCAGTAAAGTTCCTTCCTAGCTACCTTTTGAATATTTTAAAAGCATTCTACCTTTTGTAGGTTCCATCACAAACAATCGCGCTTCTTTCGAAACACTGTGGTCCACGTGGTTGTTTTCCGAGAGATGTTTAATGTAAAATGTGAAAAATCAATTCTTTCCTTGTTTATTTCAGGTGAACAACAACGGAATCATTTCATTTACGGACAAGTTAAAAAACTACAAACCTTTGAACTTTGACAACCCCAAGTTCAGAGAAGCAATCCCTCTGGTGGCCCCTTACTGGGCCGACGTTGATATCGAGAACGTGCGAGGTTTGAACGAATCCGTGGTGTACAGGGTAACGGACAATTCTACAGTGTTGGACAGGGCGTCACAGGACATCCGGAAATACTTCACTGGGCAAGCGCTTTTTACGGCGGAAGTTGTCGTCATAGTCACGTGGTACAACGTAGGCTATTACGGTGCAACCGGTGGCGGGAAATTGAAGGTGCGTCATAATAATATAGAAGCAGCTTGACATTATATTTGTAAATTAACTTTACGGAAATAATTGAGAAGCACAATTTGTAAAAATACAGTTTAGTGAAAAGAAAGTTAAAAACTCGACCTGCCCACACAGCCAACAAAAACACATTGACACTCAAATCCTAAGTCTTATACTACGTTACAATTGTATTGTTATGATAGAGAATCTAGACATGTTTTTCCTAATCATAGACATCCCGTGTAATTACACAAAGTTTTGCTACAGACCACTAATATAATTTTATGTTACGCATTTTCAGCTAACCTTTAACCCTTTGCTGCATAGATTATAATTTATTAGAGAGCTTGGGCAAACAGTATAGATCCAGATCAGCCGGCACATCCATGCCGTCTGATTGGGATCTATGCCCAAGATCACAAAAATAAATCTGGAGATCAGTCTCAAATCTCAAGCATCAGATTGGCTGAAATGGCGACTGGTCGCCATTTCAGCCAATCAGATCCTTGAGATTTGAGACTGATCTCAAAAATTAGTTTTATGATCTTGGGCCCTGTACTGTTTGCTTTTTAGCTCACCTGAGCCATAGGCTCATGGTGAGCTATTGTGACCCGTCTTTGTCCGGCGTCCGGCGTCCGTCAACAATTTCCTTTAAACAACATCTCCTCTGAAACCACTTGATGGATTTTAACCAAATTTGTCCTGAAGCATCTGGCACTGATGTCTACAAAAGTTGTTCAAACCATGACCACAGGGTCAAGGTCAAGGTCACTGCTGCTAAAAATAGAAATTCAGTCTTTGCTCAATTACTCGAGTTTGCTTAGGCCTATTGACTCCAAACTTGGTGTATGGGTAGCTTATATCAAAAGGCAGCTTGGGGTTGCTACCCAGGTGTCTGTGATCAAGGTCAAGGTCACTGTTGCTAAAAATAGAAATTCAGTCTTTGCTCCATCACTTGAGTTTGCTTAGGCCTATTGACACCAAACTTGGTGTGTGGGTAGCTTATATCAAAAGGCAGCTTGGGGTTGCTACGCAGGTGTCATTGATCAAGGTCAAGGTCACTGTTGCTAAAAATAGAAATTCAGTCTTTGCTCAATTACTTAAGTTTGCTTAGGCCTATTGACTCCAAACTTGGTGTATGGGTAGCTTATATCAAAAGGCAGCTTGGGGTTGCTACCCAGGTGTCTGTGATCAAGGTCAAGGTCACTGTTGCTAAAAATAGAAATTCAGTCTTTGCTCAATTACTTGAGTTTGCTTAGGCCTATTGACTCCAAACTTGGTGAATGGGTAGCTTATATCAAAAGGCCGCTTGGGGTTGCTACCCAGATGTCTGTGATCAAGGTCAAGGTCACTGTTGCTAAAAATAGAAATTCAGTTTCTGCTTAATAACTTGAGTTTGCTTTGGCATATTGACTCCAAACTTGGTGTATGGGTAGCTTATATCAAAAGGCAGCTTGGGGTTGCTACCCAGGTGTCTGTGATTAAGGTCAAGGTCACTGTTGCTAAAAATAGAAATGCAGTTTCTACTTAATTACTTGAGATTGCTTTGGCCTATTGACTCCAAACTTGGTATGTGGATAGCTTATATCTAGTGGCAGCTTGGGGTTGCTACCCAGGTGTCTGTGATTAAGGTCGTCACTGTTACTAAAAATAGAAATTCAGTTTCTACTTTATTACTTGAGATTGCTTTGGCCTATTGACTCCAAACTTGGTATATGGATAGCTTAAATTAAGAGGCAACTTGGGAAAGCTACCTACGTGTCTGTGATCAAGGTCAAGGTCACTGTTGCTAAAAATAGAAATTCAGTTTCCACTTAATAACTTGAGTTTGCTTTGGTTTTTTGACTCCACACTTGGTGTAAGAGTAGCTTATATCAAACGGCAGCTTGGGATTGCTACCCAGGTGTCTCTGATCAAGGTTAAGGTCACAGTTGCTAAAAATAGAAATTCAGTTTCCACTTAATAACTTGAGTTTGCTTTGGCATATTGACTCCAAACTTGGTATATGGGTAGCTTATAACAAGAGACAAATTGGGATTGCTACCCACGTGTCTGTGATCAAGGTCAAGGTCACTGTTGCTAAAAATAAAAATTCAGTTTCTGGTTAATAACTTGAGTATCATACTCAGGTGAGCGATTCAGGGCCATCATGGCCCTCTTGTTGATTAAAAAATTTGTTTCTGACAAAAAAGTGACCGGTGCAGATCCTGATCAGATACCACGGACATGCATATAAAGGCCATTCTATGTTGGTAGTAAAGGGTTAAATCATCATTAGCTGTTGTTGTTGTTGTTCCAGAGGAATACGTTCCAAGCAGTGCTGGTGAGCAGTGGTTCGCAGTCGTTTGCTATATTTAACTACAACAACACCGTCTGGACAACCGGTTCTAACAGTGGTGGTGAACCAGAAACCGGACTGAGTGGCATCAGCGGCGGCACCCCAGGCCAGCCGGCAGTGGTAGGTGGTCTCATACTGTTTTTATGGTTATTCAATTTTTTAAGGATTCTTTAAAAGGAAGTTAACAGTAAGCTATTGTTGTTAGCCAGTGTTATTTTTATTTAACAAAGTTCATGAGGGACTAATAAATAATGCTGGAATAGACACTAGCAATGTACCCCTTTACCTACTGCAGTTATTTTTATTAATAATTTCAAAATTTTTGTTCTTGGGATTAATAAAAAATAGAAACATACAACTTCAGTAGATCTACATCCTTCTGATAAATCACTCCTAGTTTTTATAGTGCAGAGGTTAATTTTACTATTTTTACAAAAGTTAACTTATAATACTTTTTGCCAGTTTATTCCAGGTTTTAACAAAAAGGCACCATTTTGATTCTAATAATAACTGCTTTTAGTAAAATAAATTACTGGTTTAAATCAATTTATACAGAAATATGAAATCTAGCAAGTTTGGTGTATAAATATTCTGAGAGAGATCTAGTTTCTAGATATGTTATCTTTGAAATAAGAGAGTATATAGGCCTTAGCACGGATTGTGTTATATCGGTATGTGTTTTCCTTCATTGCATAAAACAACATGAACCCTTTACTCCATTGATACATCTTTATTGCATTGTGAAAGGTATAGATCCAGATCAGCAAGCACATCTGTACCATCTAATCAAGATCTACACTGTTTGAATAAATAGGTTATTTCTGACTTTGATGCAACTAGTGCTGATATAGATAAGACGGCACTGATGTGATGGCTTATCTGGATCTACAGTGGTGGCTCATGCATAAAAGGCATGTATATATGGAGGAAAGGGTTAAAATACTACATAATGTATTTCTATATTATTAAACAGGATAAATTCCATACTTTGATGATTAATGAATTGATTTTAATAAAAGGCGGAATGATTGAATCATAAAAAATAAGGAATCATGAGCCAAATATGCTTACTTAATTTTTACCCCTTTATCAAATACTTGTAAAAAGAAATTTTCGATCTTTATTATATTCATATAAACGGAAAATTTACAGCTTAAACCAACTTTGTGAAAATGTTAATATTTCCAGTTGACACAAATACCTGAACCTTAATCATCGTATAGTATGATCGGTTCTACTTGGATACATAATGTCACACACCCTCCATTCACTCTACCGGTATTACTTTATTTCCCCTAAATACATTTTATTGATAAATAACTTTATGTAAATTTAACACATATTCCATTACTCTGATCAACATTAATTTTTATGGTAATTCATAAATTTATATGTAATTGCAAAATGATGTGACAAATAAATTATGAGTCTTACTTAAAGGTGCCTGGTCACGTACCGGTACAAAAATATGCTTTCATATCACAAAATTTATTATTAAAACTATAGATGACCTGTAAACAAAGTAATTATAATGTAATATTTTTTTACAGTTAACAAATGAATAAATATATTTACAGCTGAAGTTGTTTTAGCATTTCTGACACACTAAAACTCTCGTGCTATAAGTCCTTAAATTTACTGATTATTCCAAAATTTTAGTGAAATTCCCTAGAATTCAGTCATTTATAGGCATTAAATAGTACATGTAGTTCAGTCAATATAAACCACATCTGAGACATCATGTATTCCAATCTGAACTTTGAGTATGAAGCTTTAAAACTGTAACTCAGAGATGAGTTTTGTGATTTTTTTTAACCCTTTCCTGTATAGACACACCTTTATTGCTAGGGCGAACAGTTTAGGTCCAGATCAGCCGGCACATCCGTTCCGTCTGATCAGGATCTAAACTGTTCGCTTCTTGATTCATTAGGTTATTTCTGAACAAAATGCGACCAGTGCAGATCCTGATCAGACGGCACGGATGTGCCGGCTGATCTGGATCTACACTGGTCGCACATGCGTAAAAATGCGTATCTATACAGGAAAGGGTTAAATCAGAGGTTGTAAAAACATTAGGTATTTTTAAGACCAATTATGTCACTCAAAATAATCAACAATTACCCATTGAAGTCACTCAAAAACATCGCCGTGGTGGCCATTAATCGATACATGTAATATATTACTTTTTTATAGCCCTCAAGAGCACTCTTAAAATTATGGTTTAATTTGAAATTTTTCCTCACAAGTCATAGACAAATCACTGATTCTAACACCAATCTGCCATTCTGCCAGCCAGAAATAGAAATTTGTTCTGCTTTGATCACGAGCTTAAATTAAAAAAAAAAACAACTGTTACAACATGTTGCATAAAATTAATTTTAACACAGTCTGATCAGGCTGGGGTCTACACTGTTAAATGTTGGTCAGATTTAAAGAAAACTACCCTTGTCACTTATTAACATGTAAGTTTATTGCATTGAATCAAGTGTGCTTCAAAAGTATTTATGATTTTTTTGTGTGAATTATTTTATTGAATTAACAAGTAGAAATCACGAAAATGCCAGTGTCAGCAAACATATTTGTTTACGACTAGTACTCTAATTGCAATGAAACGATTGGCTGACTGATTATTGTTCTCCGTCTTAAAGTTCAGATGACAATTTTGATGATCTGATAAAATAGAAAACTTGTTAGGTTTTCGAGACTACACCCATTTCCTTTATGCTGTCTTTATAAGAGGGCACCCCATTGAAAACTGTTTAATTCAAGTGTGATGTTATCTGTAACTGAATAAATCCAACATCATCACTTCTAATTCGCTACGTTTTTATTGGTGGATTTATTTTTGTAAACAGGGCGTTGCTGTTTAATTTTATACAATGGTGCAGACATCATAATGTTTTTTTTATGAAATGTTTTGATACATAGTCAATTAGAATATTAAATATTGCAAGATATGTCAAAATATGCATTACAGTTATAAAATTACAAATTTGTGCTTTTAAAATAATTGCCAGGGCTGTTTATTTAGATCCTGCACAGCTATTAAAATATGAAAAGCTGTGATTTAACAAGATTCGTCACCTTAGTGCAGTATAATTCCATCTTATTTAAATGGTACTTCCTTCACACGAAGTTGACAAAATGTTAGAAGGATACATGTAACAGTTATATGTAGTAAAAGAAATACTTCGGCATTTTCTTTGAAAATTAATTGCAAGATTTATAGCGATATTAAAGAAATTGGTACTTAGTTCTAACAGTTCTTCCTAAGCAATCGCTTTCACATAAAAAATATCCAGAATGAACCGTTTACTTCATATATGTTTGCTTTTATTGCATACTATATAAGGTGAACAGCCTAGATCATGGCCCAAGATCATAAAACTAAGTTTTGAGATCAGTCTCAAATCTCAAGGATCTGATTGGCTGAAATGGCGACTTGTCGCCATTTCAGCCAATCAGATGCTTGAGATTTGAGACTGATCTCCAGGTTTAGTTTTATGATCTTGGGCACTAGATAGACTGGCATATTCATGCCATCTGATCTGGATCTGCACTGTTCACTTTTAGATGTATTTGGATTTTAGGTTATTTCTGAAAAAGATGTGATCAGTGTAGATCCAGATTAAATCGAACAGATGTGCCAGCCAACTTGGGTTTACACTGATTGCATATGTGACCGTACGTATGGAGTAATGGGTTAACAACTTTTATTCGTTAAGGATTAGAGTTCTAAAATCTTTTGTTTCCATGTCAGTTCGGTCTGATGCCTATTTAACCAAGAAGTGAGTAAATTCTTATTTTTCTTTCAGCTCAATATTTCTGACAATCTGAATTTAATTTAGAAACACATGACTAATATGAGACTTCAACTTGCAGTGTATTGAACTGGGTTTTCAGCAGATTATCAGCAGCACTGTTTGTGTTTTCAGGTTGTTTTCCAGCAGGAGATTTACAGCAGCACTGTTTGTGTTATCAGGTTGATTTTCAGCAGGAGATTTACAGCAGCACTGTTTGTGTTATCAGGTTGATTTTCAGCAGGAGATTTACAGCAGCACTGTTTGTGTTTTCAGGTTGATTTTCAGCGGGAGATTTACAGCAGCACTGTTTGTTTTCATGTTGATTTTCAGCGGGAGATTTACATCAGCACTGTTTGTGTTTTCAGGTTGATTTTCAGCGGGAGATTTACAGCAGCACTGTTTGTTTTTTTAGGTTGATTTTTCAGCAGGAGATTTACAGCTGCACTGTGCATGTAAAGAAGAAGATTTACGACAGACTGTTTTTGTTTATTAAGCAGGAGATTTACAACAGCACTGTTTGTGTTTTCAGGTTGGGTTTTCAGCGGGAGATTTTCAGCAGTACTACTTATTGGAGAACTCAGGGAAAGACGCAGTTATCAATATAACACAGGAGAGCAACATCAACACACCAGGAAAATACATATTTCGACTTGACGGAAAGGTTGACGACCATAGTTGTTTTGCCAGTGGTAAGATAATGGCTCCTTATTATACTTTTTGTGATTTAGTTAAAATGCAGTTAATCAGATGGTTATTGTGTTTTCTGTTTCTGTTCAACACATTAACTTACTGATTACTTACTTAATCCTTTACTCCATTTATAGTGGTTGTAAGGCATGTGTGAGCAGTGTAGATCCAGATCAGCTGGCACATGTGTGACATCAGTGTCCAAGATCATAAAACTAAATCTGGAGATCAGTCTCAAATCTCAAGGATCTGATTGGCTGAAATGGCGACCAGTCGCCATTTCAGCCAATCAGATCCTTGAGATTTGAGACTGATCTCAAAACTTAGTTTTATGATCTTGGGCATAGATCTGAATATAAACTGTTTGTTTCTCGTTCTGAAAAAAAAATAACCAAATGAATCTAAAAGTTAAGGAAGTGTAGATCCTGATCAGATGGCAGAGATATACTCTTGTGGCTCACAAGATATCTGCCATATTCCATGGAGTAAAGATTTACAAAACATCTTCGCAATAGCCTGAAGTGTGTTGATAGCCAGCTAATTTATTGAGAAAAACAAATCTTTGAAAGCTGACTCTGAGGTGAGCCATCGAAGGTCTTGTGGTGCTCCAGGTGTTTAAGACTTCTAGGCTGAGGGTTATTAAACTGAGATTGGAAACCAGTCTTAAATCACAAGCATCTGATTGGCTGAAAATGCGACCAGTCACCTTTTCAGCCAATCAGATGCTTGAGATTTGAGACTGGTTTCCATTCTGTTTTATAAACTTGGGACCTGTATGAACTTATCTCTAAGTTTTGCAGTCAATCATAAAAATAGGAAAAATAAAAATAAACACCCACATGATATTTTAGGATTTGGCAGCTTGCAGTATTGTACAAAAGAAAAGTTTGCCTGTCATTTTCTCATCTCTTGTTCCGAAGACCTGTAAAGCTTTCAACAGCTTTAATACTGGTGTTTCTGTACAATATGTGATGCACCACCACAAAACAAGGTCAGACTGCAGTAATTTAGATCTTGATTAAATTGAGGACTTGAACTGGGTCTAAATGCATTAAGAACTCATCTTTAATTGAATAGCTGGCATTGTAGATCCTGATCAGACTGTCTAGATGCACAGGCTGATCCGGGTCTGCCCTTGTTGCATAGGCCTTAACCCTTTCCTCCATAAACTCGCATTTTTTATGCAAGTGCGACCAGTGTAGATCCAGTATCAGCACTGGTCGCATTTTGGTCAGAAATAACCAAAAAATAAAAAAGCAAACAGTGCAGATCCTGATCAGATGGCATGGATGTGCCGGCTGATCTGGATCTATACTGTTAACCCATGCAATAAAGGTGTGTCTATCGTGGACGAAAGGGTTAAGGCCTATTTTGTTAAGCATGTTGTTTTTTTTTAATTTTGAGGCACGGCTGAACCTATGTGCGTTCTGTCTGCACATTTTTCTGATCTGTTCTTATCAGATCAGTATTTTTCTAAGCTCATCAAAGCAGAAAACCATCTCCCATATAAGACAAGTAAGCACAGTGACACATATATTTGCATCATTTAGAATAAAAATAACTTTTATTAACAATAAATAACTCAGCTTCTTGCACCATCCCACCTGTCAACGACCAGGAAGTAACACTTTGACTTTTATAATTATTGTGAAAGTTACTTAAAATTTAACTTTGGAAAATCCTTGGTGTTGTAAATAAAACTTAATCAAAATTGTTTCATTAATTAAAATTAATAATTAACCCTTTACATGAAACTTAATCAATTTTTTTTCATTAATTAAAATTTATAATTAACCCTTTACATGAAACTTAATCAAATTTTTTTCATTAATTAAAATTAATAATTAACCATTTATTGTATATATACCCCTTTTATGACATAGGAGAACAGTGTAGATCCAGATCAGCATGGCACATCCATGCTGTCTGATCTGACCAAAAATAGAACAGAACAGATCCTGATCAGCTAACACAGATTTGCCAGCTGATCTGGATCTACACTGGTTGCACATGCAATAATATGTGTGTATATAAGGAGTAAAGGTTTTTGTTTTATTTTTGTGAAACAGTATAAGTAAATGACCTGCTTGCTGTTATTATCAACCTAGAGAGAGTATAATCTGCTGGGTTATCTCATTTAATAGGAAAATCATAGCAGGTTGAAAACCCGCCCAAGTTCACAGGTGTTTTATTTCCTCAACTCTGGTATTCTAAAAGCTATACATCTTCCTAGCTACTCACTGCAAAAACTTGATATTTAGAAAAAACTATCTTCTATATATATTTACAATATTGAATAAGTTATGTCATCGTTTTGAAGCCATGAGAAAAAAAGGAGTATGTGAAGAAAATAATATTTTTGGTGAATTGTACATAAAGTTGAAATTGAAAATTAGTCCATGATCAGACATAAAATTTGTCCAAAAAGCGGTTCACCTGTGATAGTCCATAAAATGACAGTAATTGTCAGTCAGTAAAAGTCAGGTTAATTTGTCAATTATCAAAATTGTCTAAAATAATTATTAAAACACTGTTCATTTGTATTGATTGTTCAAGATCTAATTATTATTTTCGGGGATTATAATGATTTTTTTTTTTCAAATTCGGTCAGGTGGCTTTTAAAATACTCATAACCGCAGATATTAATTCTGAAGTATCGCCAGTTGAATAATTGAACGATAATGCAAGTTTTAAAAATAGTGAAATCGTTTTATTTGTTGATGTCATAAGATAATAAATTATTTATAAATTTTATTTACACTTGCTTTGTTATTTGTTTGTTTCTTTGATCATGTTTGAAAGTGAAAAGAAAAAGTATAGAAGATGCTATTCTGCACACTTTTATCAACTTATAATATAGCGTTAATTAAAAGAACTTGGTCCTAGAATATTTTTAAAGCAAAAAGTGAATTAGACAAAGTTTGATATGAATATCATATCTTGTTTTGTTATTCTGCAGTAAGTTTAGATGATTTGGCAGAATTTTACCTGATATTTAGTGATATTTACTTTCTTTAAGAAATGCATGTTTGGTTGTGCATTGTTGAGGTGGGAATCCATTCACGCTAAGCCTGAAAAGCATTAAAAGAAAAATAGCGCTATACAATGCTCCCAATAAATTACATCATATTTAACATCTACATCTTTTATATGTTTAGGTTACATGCTTAATCCTTTATTCCATATAATTATATGCATTTTAACACCTTTATTGCTAGGGCAAACAGTTTAGATCCAGATCAGCCGGCACATCCGTGCCGTCTGATCAGGATCTAAACTGTTCGCTTTTTTATTCATTATCTTATTTCTGACCAAAATGCGACCAGTGTAGATCCTGATCAGACGGCACGGATGTGCCGGCTGATCTGGATCTACACTGGTCGCACATGCGTAAAAATGCGTATCTATACAGGAAAGGGTTCATGAATGTGCTACTAGTGTAGATCCAGATCAGCCTTCACATCCATGCCATCTGATTAGGATCTACACTGTTTGCTTTTTGGTCAGAAATAACCTTATGAATCAGAAAGCAAACATTGTAGACCCTAAACAGATGGCAGTAATGCTGTATCTACAGAGACAAGTGTCAACAACAACTCTATACAGTTTTTTGTTCATGCCAAGCGATTCCTGTGAAAACAAGCAAGATTTTAGTACTTTTATTCCACAGCAAAAAATAGGCATTTGTTGTCCAAAAATATTGTGAATTGATTTAATTATATGCAAATCTTTAATTTTATTATACTTGATCAAAGGAGGTTTCCTCAACATGAGAGGAAAGTAGCTCTGTGAGGTGATAGGCTGTTACCAGTGCAACCAATCAGACGTATCCAGTTTCTCACCTTCAGGATTATATTTCACATGATTATACCGGAAGACAATTTAAGTGACAGGTGCAGAGGCCTGAAGTAATAAACATGTAAACAATCCGACATTTGTATGTTCAAGGAAATGGTAGAATATGCGTATCAAGATATTGCTGACTAGGATAGGGGACTCCGCATGTTGATATGTTGATATTACACAACGGGTCCCAGGTTCTTCTTTATTAACTCACTTCTCAGTATATATGTACTATTACATGTGCCACCAATGTAGATCCAGATCAGTGAATATAAAAGTGGCTTGTGCTGATGTAGATCCTCAGATCAGACTGCAGGCAGATCTGGATCTATTATAGTTACCCATGTGATGAAAGATAAATCATTAGAAAAGAATTACAACCCAGACAACCTAGAGTAACCGGCAAGAGACTGGATGGCTCGAAGAAGTTCATTTGGAAATAAGGAACATTATAAAAGAAACTTACTATGGAGAAGTCAATATACAATTCTGTTATTTTTTGTGATTTTTTAAAATAAATATATACAGTAACATCTACTTGTTTCCTTCAGAGAGCATTGAAATAGCGCCATCTACAGTCTCCATGCTGGGGCACACTGCTATCCTCGTCACTGGCCCCTGTATGAACCCCAAACTGAGAGTGAAAGGGCGCATAAGGGAACTGGGACTGGAGTTTCCATGTTATGTGACAGCAGAAGGAGCAGCAGTCTGCGTGCCCCCTAGTCTGTTCAGGACCGGGGAGTTACACTTTGACCTTGACCCTTATGGTGATGGTCGGATATTTAGTGCTACATTAACAAGTGGTAAGTACAGTCTTTCATTATTTATATCATTGTCAAAACATTTAAGTACACAGTCATAGTGTCAATGTAAAGTTAACCCTTTACTACATATATAGGGGGTTTATATCATGTGTGACCATTGTAGATCCAGATCACCTGGCATATTCTGTGCTATCTGATCTGGAACTACCCTGGTTGCTTTCGCTTAGAAATAACCTAAAGAATCTCAAGCAACTACTGTAGACCCTGATGAGAAGGCAGGGATTGGCAGGCTGATTTGGACTGTTTGCCCATGGGATAACAACCTTATCCCATGGGGTAAGGGGTTAAGTAAATGTCTTAGATAAGTAATCCTAGAATGATTAAGTATAGATTTCAAGAAATGGAATTTAAAAAAAAATCATTGCAATTTTAGAAGTTATAAGGCAAAATGGTGGAATTTTGTTTAAACAGTACCTGTACTAATAAATTCAAATTTTATCCAAGAAACTGTTCACTTCATTAGAAATGTGTAAATATTAAATTGTATAAGACAATAAAAAAGTTTACAGATTATTATTACAGGTATTATTGTTTTTTTTCATTGTTCTTAAAAACTTCAAATTTAATGTACCACATCCCATTTTATTTTAATATTTTATCTAGAATTCTAATAAAGAGAACATTAAAAAGTATTAAGTAGTTTATCAACAATTAAAAAGCTTCTGTAGATAAGTCATGATGATGAATCAGTCCTAACAAAAATAAAATATGCAATTCTTAGCTCAGTGCCCAAGTTCTTCGCAGATACACAAGGCAATAGAAAATTAATTCCTTGATTCTTATCCCTGCCCGCCCCTCAAAATCACTCCGCCCGAACGTTTTTTATTTTGAAAATAAAATGCGTACATCGAAATTTACATAACGAGTATGAATCGGTAGAGTACGAAAATGCAGTGTGAAACATTTAAGTGCGAATCGGCAATTCATAGTCGGCTGGACTCTTATTTATCTTGAAACTACACAAGGGTCATTAGAAACAGTGAGAATGATAAATAAGAAATAAAAACCACCCACCCGCCCCAGTTTTTCCCAAAATAAGGATGAGAATCTAGGAATTAGTTTATTAGAGGACATAACATGAGAAGATATTCCTGTTCCATTTCAGTCAATTTGCTGAGCATGCCTGCCAAGGTAACGAGGAAATCCCTCGACCAGTGGTACCTTGGTAACAAGGTCGAGGTCATCTGGGATCAGAACAGGGCACCCTTACATAAACCAAAATCTCTAGAAATTCTTGCCTATACAGTAAGTATACAAATAAGATTTGATCCTTTCCCACATATATAATTATGCATTTTTACGCATGTGCGACCAGTGTAGATCCAGATCAGCCGGCACATCAGGATCTGCAATGGTTGAATTTTGGTCAGAAATAACCTAATGAATCAAAAAGCAAACAGTTTAGATCCTGATCAGACGGCACAGATGTGCTGTCTGATCTGGAACTAAACTGTTCGCCCTAGCAATAAAGGTGTATCTATACAGGAAACGGTTAATAAAGAATAGAAAAAAAAATGTTCATATACATGTTTACAGCTTTTATCACAAGTGAAAACACTGTGTCGATCCAGATGAGCTGGCACATCTGTGCGATCTGATTAGGATCTACACTGTTCACTTCTTGGTCAGAAGTTACTTATTAAATCAAAAAGCAAACAGTTTAAGTTGCCTAAGTTGTCAATCGTGTCAAAGGGTGTCATGGTGGTAAAGGGTGACAACCTATTAGTTACCTTTGGTATCAAAGGGTTAATCAGAAAAGAACTTCTAATGAATGTGATTTTTTAATTCTAAGACTTTAAGGAACTTTTAGAAAAAAATGAACTTTAGAAAACATTTTAAAAAAAATGAAAATGAAGATTTAAACAATAATGTATGAAAATAAAATGGGTTCAAATTAAACTATTGTTACTAAAATTGAGTTTCTTTAGTATATTATTTGTATTAAGGCTTAGGTCAAGACTACTCTAGCTCTAGAAAACGACACATTTAATGGATATGAAATCTGCGTGTTTCAGGCCGCGAATGGATCTCCAGAGTTGCATGTACTGCAGCGATTTCCAGTTACTACCACAGATATTAGCCGAGAGTTCAAATTACCTACAGACGTGAAAGGATTAAACAATACTCTAGTCATACGATTATGTTGGAACACTACCCAGCAGCCAGACCTGTGAGTTCTACACTCCACTTTCACTATTTTCTACATGGATACAGGGCTTTTCATCCTTATATAACAGAGGCCTATAAAAGGCCTCTTCCCAATCCAAAAATATAGTATTTTTTCCCATTAGTGGCAGAAACTCTTCCCAAAATGCTACGTAAGATGTCCAAAAATGGTTAAAACTCCTGTGAGGATTGTTTGAAAATTGAAGTCTGGAAAATAAATTGCATAATAAATTAGATTTAAGTTAAAAATACCTATCTCTATTCAATTTCATAAAGTAGAACACATCTTTCAATTAATTTTGTTTTCCCAAAATAAACAATTATTGCGCATAAATTTCCCAATTGGAAAGGCCAGGGCCTTTTCCAAATTTTCTGATGAAAAGCCCTGGGGTATGCCTCATATAACATGTACAACAAATGTTGATTCAGCTTCCAGGACTGAAGGTTATAAAGCTGAGATTGGAAACCAGTCTCAAATCTCAAGCATCTGATTGGCTGAAATGGCGACTGGTCGCCATTTCAGCCAATCAGATGCTTGAGATTTGAGACTGGTTTCTATGCTCAGTTTTATAACCTTGGGCACTGATCCATGCAATCTGATCAAGATCTGCAGTCATTACCAAACGAATCAATAAGCAAACAGAGTAGTTCTAGATTAGGCTGCATGGATGTGCAGGCTGTTCTGGATCTGTGTGAATCACTTAATTCATTGTTTTGGTGAAATTAATTGACTGAATAGCAAAAAGTGAATACCCTTTACTCCAGGGGTTATGGCCATCACTGTATATCCAGATCTATTAGCACATTTGTGCCATCTGATCAGAACCTGCACTATTTGCTTTTGATACACTGGTTATTTCTTACTAAGAAGTGACCAGTGTAAATCCAGATTGAACAGCACAGATTTGCAGGCTGATCTGGATCTACACTGATCACACGTATTAAAATAACATATAAATGGAGTAAAGAGTCAGACTGCACGGAATTTTAGGCTTAAATGGGTCTGTACTTGGCACAAATTTGACAAATGATATGGTAAGGACTTCAAGGGTTCACAGTAAACAAAGCATCCAAGGGAAGTTTGTGAAATATGGCTGTTTTACGTCAGGTGGATGTTAAATACAAGAAGATGAATATTATTATGCTTTTATTGGAATGGAACTTTAATAACAGATCATACACTTATTTATCACAAGTAAATCTGGATTTGTGTATTTTATTGAAACTGTATGTTGCTGTTTTCAGTGAACTTGAGTGTTTGTGGTCGGATGTGTTTCCAGTACGATGGAGCAGCTCTACTTCAGTACAATCACAACAGTGGTGTGAAACCTGGATAAACAAAGAAAAACTCTTAACGCCAATATATGTGCGGCGTCCATATTGCCCATGTGTAGTTTCAATAGCTGAGAATGACCTGGGACAATTCCAGAAAGATCCAAGCTGTGATATTGATAAAACTAGTGAAAACACAAACTGTGTATATAACCCACGTGCTCATAAGTGCTTTAGAAGGAATATGAAAAGGTAGGTAACTGCCAGGAGTTCCAGACATTGGATTACTATCATGTGTGAGCACAAGGATCAAAGGCAATTTCAAGCAGTTCAGTGTTGAAAATTATAGATTTTGTTAAGTAAAACTTGAATAAAAGCAGGCCATTTTGATTTTTTGGAGGCATGCCTTTAAAATTGTGTGGTTTTTTTTTGATAAGTCAAGAATCTGTTAATTTTACCATTTAATTTTGACATTTCAGCATTTTCTTTCTTCATTTTTGCTTCACTCTAACAAGTATAAGAACTTATTTTTATATATTTCAAAACCAGGAAGTGTGATTAATAAAGTAATGTAGTAATCTAGTTGGCAATTGATCAGTTTTTTGTCCATTTATTGACTATATGATTATTGTGGCCAAAGCCTAATATAAGATTTTATGATGATGTATAGTTATAAACCAGTCGGCTTACTTTGTTGTTATGGTATATCACTCAAGTTGTTAATGAAAGTCTCGCCTGAAAAATCATCTGTTTCTATTTGTTACATTTTTGAATGAAAAATGAAAATGACAACTTCTTGATTTAGTTTATCAATATTTACAAAGTGATGACTTATTCATGATGGAAAAAGAAGGTTTTGTAGAAGTTAGAAGTTGATTTTATCATTGGATGGTCATGGTTTTCTTTATGTACTGAATGGGAGGTAACTCTTTGACTTCTGATTTAATATTTATTTGATTAATTCACTAGTAAATACATGAAGTATTGGAATTTTTTAGAACTCCTGAATTCTTTTAGTCATCTCAGTTAAACACATATAATACCAGTACATGTTATCTTAGGGAATTTGACGTTTCTTTAAATAATATCAAAAAGGTTAACAGATGACATTGTTTATGATGAATTTCATGAGAATAAATAAATAGTGAAGTCAAATTAGTAAGCAAAATTGCATGTATATAGTGTTAAGTAGAAAAAATAAAATATAAACTTGTTTTCTTTCTTAAATAAATAATTATCTAATAACTGAAAATGCTTAAAACATAATAGAAGATATATTGTCCTTGTAATAAGGCTCCTATGATTTACTTCTATAAAATGTTATCCAGAAATAAGGCTCCTATGATTTACTTCTATAATATGTTATCCAGAAATAAGGCTCCTATGATTTACTTCTATAATATGTTATCCAGAAATAAGGCTCCTATGATTTACCTCTATAATATGTTATCCAGAAATAAGGCTCCTATGATTTACTTTTTCTGATATATATTATCCTGTAATAAGGCTCCTATGAGTTACACCTATGATAGATTATCCTGTAATAAGGCTCCTATGAGTTACTCCTATGATAGATTATCCTGTAATAAGGCTCCTATGAGTTACTCCTATGATAGATTATCCTGTAATAAGGGTCCTATGACTTACTTCTTTGATACAATCATTGACTTCATAATTTCAGTGCAAATGACAGTGGGGAGGTATGTTGTTACAACCAAGGGGGACAACTGATGGATGTGCGAGAATACCCGGGCTCAGGCACCCATCAGCGGTACCACTATCGTGCTCAGGGAGAGAACGGCCTAACTGGTGATACAATCGTGCCATACTTCTCATATTTCGAGGCCGACCTCCTTCCCCGCCTTCATTGTTGTATGTATTCACAGAACAACTGTACAGATTTTATACGCTACAGAAATGCCACCACGTGCCAAGATTATCAACCTCCTAGTCCAGGTAACTAGAGCTTTAGCTTCACAGATCTGTTTTAACTAGGTTTTATCACAGTATTATACGGGTCTACACTAGTCAGACAGTGTATGCTGATACGGGTATGTACATCATGTTCAGCCAGCACATCCTTGTCATCTGATGTGAATCTACACTGGTTGCTTCTTGGTCAAAAAGACCTAATGAATCTAAAAAGAACAGAGCATGGGGGATGTGCTGGCTGATCTGGTTCTACACTGTTTGCCCATGGAATAAGTGCCACATGCCACGGAGTAAAAGCGAATGTACAAGGGAATTTAGCAGGGATTGAGAAAAGTGCTGATAAGGCATGCCGGTTCAAGAGGATACTTTTTTTGACAGGTTATTGTTATTTGTAGGTTACAATTGTGTGACATTGTAAAACTTTCCTTCACCTTTTACTATAACCTTTACATTCCATGGTGTCTTAGGTGAGTGTGGATGAAAGATTAGTAAACCAGATAGAAAAGCCAATGCCCAAGGTTATAAAACTGAGCATGGAAACCAGTCTCAAATCTCAAGCATCTGATTGGCTGAAATGGCGACCAATCGCCATTTCAGCCAATCAGATGCTTGAGATTTGAGACTGGTTTCCAATCTTGGCTTTATAACCTTCAGCCCAGTATCTTCGATGATTTACATAGTTATGTAATAGTATTCATGTGACTGTTTCTAAAACGGAATGTTTTATAATGAAATGTTTAAATTAAAGGGGTATCTTTTCAAGTCAGTAACCAGTTTTCAAAACCTACCAAACTCTTGAAAAGCCACATAATTTTATGTATATTTATGTCTCCCCCCCTCTGGGGGAGACATATTGTTTTTGCCCTGTCCGTTTGTCCGTCAGTCCGTCTGTCCGTCAGTCCGTCTGTCACACTTCGTTTCCGCTCAATAACTCGAGTACCCTTTGACCCAGACCCTTCAAACTTCATAGGGTGATAGCCCTTATTGAGTAGAAGAACCCTATTGATTTTGGGGTCAGTAGGTCAAAGGTCAAGGTCACAGGGACCCAAAGAGTGAAAACCATTTCCGCTCAATAACTTGAGTACCCTTTGACCCAGAGCCTCCAAACTTCATAGGGTGATAGCCCTTATTGAGTAGAAGAACCCTATTGATTTTGGGGTCAGTAGGTCAAAGGTCAAGGTCACAGAGGCCCGAAGAGTGAAAACCGTTTCCGCTCAATAACTCAAGTACCTTTTGACCCAGAGCCTTCAAACTTCATAGGATGACAGCCCTTATTGAGTAGAAGAACCCTATTGATTTTGGGGTCAGTAGGTCAAAAGTCAAGGTCACAGTGACCCGAAGAGTGAAAACCGTTTCCACTCAATAATTTGAGTACCCTTTGACCCAGAGCCTTCAAACTTCATAGGGTGATAGCCCTTATTGAGTAGAAGAACCCTACTGATTTTGGGGTCAGTAGGTCAAAGGTCAAGGTCACAGGGGCCCGAAGAGTGAAAACCATTTCCGCTCAATAATTCGAGTACCCTTTGACTCAGAGCCTTCAAACTTCATAGGATGACAGCCCTTATTGAGTAGAAGAACCCTATTGATTTTGATGTCAGGTCAAAGGTCAAGGTCACAGGGGCCCGAAGAGTGAAAACTGTTTCAGCTCCATAACTTGAGTACCCTTTGACCCAGGGACTTCAAACTTCATAGGTTGATAGCCATTATAGAGTAAAAGAACCCTATTGATTTTGTGGTCAGTATGTCAAATGTCAAGGTCACAGGGGCCTGAAGAGTGAAAACCGTTTCCCCTCAATAACTGGAGTACCGTTTGACCCACAGCCTTCAAAATTCATAGGGTGATAGCCCTTTTTGATTAGAAGAACCCTATTGATTTTGGGGTCAGTAGGTCAAAGGTCAAGGTCACAGGGGCCTGAAGAGTGAAAACCGTTTCCACTCAATAATAGGAGTTCTATTTTACCCAGACCATTCAAACTTCATATGATGGATGTCCTTATTGAGTAGAAGAACCCTAAATATATTTGGGATGATTATTGCATATACCTCCGATATGAGACCCATCCCACATAGTTTATATTTAATGCACTAGATTTTGTATGTCATCTTTATATATACTTAATGCACAAGGTTTTTGCATCTGTATGTATTTTTTAACACTAGGGATATCACTGATTCTTTATCTATGAAACAAGCAAATATTATCAATGATACATTGATATATTGAATATCATAATATGAAATTACTGATCTATGTGTGTCTTCAGAATCTTTGTTTTGTGACCCTTTTAACCCTTTCTTTGATATATACGCATTATGACGCATGTGCGACCAGTGTAGATTAAGTTCAGCCGGCTCATCTGTGCCGTCTGATCAGGATCTGCTCTGGTCGCATTTTGGTCAGAAATAACCTAATGAATCAAAAAGCAAACAGTTTAGATCCTGATCAGATGGCACGGATGTGCCGGCTGATCTGGATCTAAACTGTTCGCCTAGCAATAAAGGTGTGTCTATACAGGAAAGGGTTAAACATTATTTTTCAACAATTTTCATTCCATCAGCTGTAGAAGTTTTGTAATGTTGTATTATAAAAATTTTAATTGATCTTGAAAGATGATTCACCGGGGATAAAGCTGAAATCATCTACACACCTACTTCACCATTATTCCTTAGGTACGCCACAGCCTCGTTTCTATCTGAAAAGCATTACCCTTGGGTTCTGATATCTATATCTTTGCCAATACCTATGATAGATTTTCTTTATCCCATTGAGTAAAGGGCTTACACATTCAAAAAAGGGTAGAGAAAACTTAAAGGGAATCTGGTGCTGCAGTAAAATAAATAACCCGATTTCTCAACCTTTTTAGAAACTCCTGTAGTTTTTTCTTGCTGGGTTATTTTCTTTTTCTTTTTATTGTGACATTAATTGATTCTGATAAATTTTAGCCACTTTCATGAGAATATGGGATATAGCATTTATCCGAAAGTGAATGCATACCTTTAAACTAATTTATTGATGAGCACAAAGATAGGTTTAGTTAGTTTGACCTGTTAACCCTTTCCTGTATAGATACACCTTTATTGCTAGGGCGAACAGTTTAGATTCAGATAAGCCGGCACATCCGTGCCGTCTGATCAGGATCTAAACTGTTCACTTTTTTATTCATTAGGTCATTTCTGACCAAAATGCTACCAGTGCAGATCCTGATCAGACGGACGGATGTGCCGGCTGATCTGGATCTACACTGGTTGCACATGCGTTAAAATGCGTATATCGAGGAAAAGGTTAAAGTAAGGTATGGAGTGGGATGTGGTGACTCATGCTGTAACAATCGGAGATCACTAGCACATGCATATTTTGTCAACATGCTTAGATTAGATTAACTTTTAATACAATGATGTATGTCTTTGCCCTTTACAAAAACAATAAGGTGATTGTATTAGAACATTAAACAAGTATTGAAAAACAGGAGAAGTGCTATTTGTAAGATATCAGATTTGTAAATAAATGTTAATTAACTGTGAATCAGCAAAAAACGTCACAAATAAATGTAAACATCATGCAGCATTGTTACAAGATATGCTAAACTTTCCCTCTTTAATTAAAGTGTCAAAAGAAATTGTTCAATTTGGAAAATTTCTTTTCCTGCTTCATTGTGATTCTTATGAACCTTTTCAAGCTAGAAGACTGTAAACAAGTGTACATTCTAGACAGGCTTATTAATGTGACAGGACTGGTGTAGACCCTAAAATAATTAAATTGTGATAAATGTAGACTTTAAACAAATTAAACATTATGACTTGTATAGACCCTAGTTAGGCTCGCAACTGTGAATTCTGTAAAACATTTAACAAGCAAGACTAGTGTGTTGATAAATGTAAACCTTTGGCAAGCTTACTGTTATGACATGCATAGACCCATATCATCTTTCTGACATGTGTAGACCCATATGTTTATGTCTGACAAAATTTAATGTAGACCCATATCATCCTGCCTAACAAGTGTAGACCCATATCAGCCCATACTGTCTGCAGTTCAACCAAATGAAAAATCATGTGCCCAAGGTTATAAAACTGAGCATGGAAACCAGTCTCAAATCTCAAGCATCTGATTGGCTGAAATGGCGACTGGTCGCCATTTCAGCCAATCAGATGCTTGAGATTTGAGACTGGTTTCCAATCTCAGTTTTATAACCTTCAATCCTAGCAGGAATGGACTGATTGCCAATAAGGGCTGAAGGTTATAATAGTCACCATTTCAGCCAATCAGATGCTTGATATTTGAGACTGGTTTCCATGCTCAGTTTTATAACTTTAGACATAGGTCATTAACTTAATAATATACTTTACAGTCAAACTGTAAAACTAATTTGCATTAAAAGTATTTTACATTCTATTAACAATGTCACTACATTAAATTGAAATGGATGGATATTAAGATGTAATATTTTGACACAAGGGTGGAATAATTGCTGTACTGAAGGAAATCCATCATTTCAACAGGCCAGGAATTCATTAACACTACATTGCATATTTTCCTCTGAAGGTATTTTAATTAAAACATAAAATGTATTCATGGAATTTGTTATTGAAAACAACTTGTGCTGAGGCATTTAAATGGACAGGCATAACTCACTGCAGATAACAATGTTGTTAGACCTTAAAGCACTGCGGCTACTAAAGTCACATTGTAACAAGTATATTAAGGTTATCACTGCAGTCAGGATATCTAGCAGGCTGCATTTGTCTCTGGTTGAAGGCAGATCACAGAGTGTGTTGGGATTATGAGAGCAAATCTGTTTTGATCAATCCACTGTTTGATGACCCCTTCAGTATCTACTTTCATCATGAAAACTCAATAATATTCATAATTATATTCTTTTTTTTTGTTATGAGGTGTTTTTTTTTGTAAATACGTACAACATGAATGAAGAGCAGCTATTGGTGTTATAAAATGGCTTTGTTAGCAAGTTGCCTCTTTTAACCAGAATAAACACTCTAACCCTTTTGTCCATTTATAGGAATTTATGACATGGGCAGATAGTTTAGATCCAGATCAGTGGGCATATCCATGCCATCTGATCAGGATCTATATTGTTTGCTAATTGGTCAGAAATAACCTAATCAATCTTTAAGGCCCTGCACTGTTGTTCACCCACCCAGTCAGCACTTCTTATAATCAAATGAGATTTGTTTTCTTTCAGCCCTGGCCGCGGGCGACCCCCACCTTGTGACCCTTGACGGCAAGAACTACTCATTTAATGGTGTTGGGGATTTCTATCTAGTCACTGATATAAACAGTTCTATTGTGATACAAGTTCGAGCTGAGAGAGCAATAGACAAAAATGGTAAGTTTATCTGGTGTTTATCGCCATGGTATGATTGGGCATTTCTTTTAATGTTTTGGAAAACAACATTAATGTAATGTTTGTGTTGTTTCAAGAATTTTTACTATCTTCATTCTTTATATGATTCGATATTTACTAAAAATTTCCAAACTACCAGGACAATGTACACTGTAAATGCAATTTAATCGCTAGTTTCCCCACAAATGTTCACACATTGTGAATGTGAAAATATTGTCAGTAAATAATTAGGGAATTATGTAGGTTCATATCTCTATTGTCTCATTAAGCACACAAAACAGCATGCAGCAACATTATGTCCGAAGTGCATTAACGGCAACAGTGCGCCATATGTCATGTTACAAAATTTTATTGCAGATATTCATGTAGTAATTCATATTACAATTCTGCAACAGGAATTCTACAAAATGCAACAGTGTTCACGAGCATAGCGGTGACAGTACCCGGGCGGAGCGACGTCCTGGAGATCAGGAAGGAGGGACGAGGGGCTCAGGTCCTGGCTAACAACCGTCTACAAACTACAAGCAACTCTTCTACCTCACAGTTCAACAGTGAGTCATCATTTCTGACACTCTGCTGAATTTTATGATCACGATTCTATGTTGAATTTTATGATCATGATTCTCTATTGAATTTTATGATCATATTTCTCTGTTGAATTTCATGATCATGATTCTCTGTTGAATTTTATGATCATGATTCTCTGTTGAATTTTATGATCATGATTCTCTGTTGAATTTTATGATCATGATTCTCTGTTGAATTTTATGATCATGATTCTCTGTTGAATTTTATGATCATGATTCTCTGTTGAATTTTATGATCATGATTCTCTGTTGAGTTTTATGATCATAATTCTCTGTTGAATTTTATGATCATGATTCTCTGTTGAATGTTATGATCATGATTTTCTGATGAATTTTATGATCATGATTCTCTGATGAATTTTATGATCATAATTCTCTGTTGAATTTTATGATCATGATTTTCTGATGAATTTTATGATCATAATTCTCTGTTGAATTTTATGATCATAATTCTCTGTTGAATTTTATGATCATGATTCTCTGTTGAATTTTTTTATCATTATTCTCTGTTGAATTTTATGATCATGATTCTCTGATGAATTTTATGATCATGATTCTCTGTTGAGTTTTATGATCATAATTCTCTGTTGAATTTTATGATCATGATTCTCTGTTGAATGTTATGATCATGATTTTCTGATGAATTTTATGATCATGATTCTCTGATGAATTTTTTTATCATAATTCTCTGTTGAATTTTATTATCATATTTCTCTGTTTGAATTTTTTGATCTTAATTCTCTGTTGAATTTTTTTTATCATAATTCTCTTTTGAATTTTATGATCATAATTCTGTCTCCATATTTGCAAAACTATACAAGATTGAGATTTTGAGATGAATTTTTATGATTGGCAGACACTGAATGTTAATGAAGATTTTTATTTTCAATTCTGATCACATTTATTTCAGATATTTCACTACTACACAATAACGATGGCAGTTACCTCATTGTGTTGGAACCAGTCAGTGTGTCAGTCACAGTCGAGGTCACTCCGGATCTGTTAAACATCATTGTTCTCATCGGGGAAGATTCATTCAAAGGTAAGCATGCTTCAGAAAAACGCAAGTTCCCATAAATGTAAAACTGACATTGGAGACCAGGACCCAAGATCATAAAACTAAAATTGGAGACCAGTCTCAAATCTCCAGCATCTGCTCATAATTTCAGCCAATTAGATGCTTGAGTTTTGAGACTTTTCTCCAGATTTAGTTTTATGATCTTGGGAACAGGACCCATAAATATAAATCTTAAATTGGAGACCATACTTGTAAGATTGTTCAGTTTTAAACTGACCAACATTTCAACAAGTTAAAGTTGGGGACTCTTCATTCCCTGTTTTGTTACCTTGGGCTTTATCTTGTACTGATGAATTGTTAATGATGATGTCAGTTTTTCTACGCAAACTAAAATTACAGAATAAATAAAATTGTAATACTGGTACCTTTTCATTTCATGAACAGTCGGTGTTTTCTTCGGAAGAAGGCTGTTGAATTTGAATAAAAATTAACTGAATTACTGCATTTTCAATCCAAGAAATATGATTAACCTTTAAATAAATATGCCTTTTATCACAATATCAAATGCCACAAGTTTAGATTTGGATCAGCTGGCACATTTGCGCTGATCCAGATCTACACAGGTTGCCTGTTGGTCAGAAATATCCAATGAATGTGTAGATCAGATCTGCTGGCTGATCTGGAACTAGATATTGCTTTCCCATTTGTTTTTGTCGTACATGTAACTGAAAATATCGTGTTTGATGCCAGTCCCTTGTGAACAGTTAATCACAAAGAATAACAACTATTTTAACCTACATCAGTGTCCATGGTCAGCTTATTAGGTTACTGGGGAATAACATGATAAAATCAGCGTATGTTGCTCATCTCCGTATTAGGATTCTTTGTTTTATAAACAGGCAGTGTCCTACATATGCATGCACAACTAGGCAAGGATACCATATAAACTGCAAATTGAAGGTCACATAAACATGTTTAAGAAATTGTTTTTAAAATACAGAGTTTAAATGGAATAAAAATGCTGTTCAAAGTTTGATCATTCAGAGAAAGTCACCAATGAGTTCTGAAATTCCCCTTTAATAAAAAATCTCTGAACACCAATAGTCACTGATGATTGTCAAGTAATCACAGATGCTTGATCAAAGTGACTGTTGATGAAAGTTACCAATGATTGAAAGAAAGTCACAGATGACTGACTGACACACACCGATGATTGATCTATATTCACTTTTATTTGAACAACAGTCAGAGATGAATTACCAATAGTCACTGAAGATTAACCGAAAGTCGTGACTGGTTGGTTGATAGTCTTAAAAATAGTCTTAAACATTATGTTTTCAGGCAAGTTACGGGGGTTGCTAGGCAACTATAATGGCAATGCTGATGATGACTTCATCTCTAGAAATGGCACAACTGTCTCCTCTACAGCCAGTATGAGGGACATACACTACGACTTTGGAATGACTTGTAAGTTGTCTTCAGTCGAGATTACTGAATTCAGTCGCAAACGCAACACCTATCCAGGGTTTAAAAATAATGATTCTTCAAGTGGCTGCTATTTAGACTGGAGTTTGCCTAGTAAAAGGGCACATTTTGAACTGATTATATTCTATACATTAAACAAGTTTCCATTCAATTATCTCCTATTTTTTGGCAGAAACTTTTGACCTGGCAATCTGCTTTTATAACAAGACAATTAACCTATTTATTTATTACAATAAACAAAGTGATAATGTTAATTGATAAAAACAACAATTTGTGATAACATTAACCATTAATCTATCATGTTTTAGTGAACTAAGTGACACTGTGGGTAAGGTCTGTCCCAACTATCGACCAGTCAGAAAGTTGTGATGGGTAAATGTTTGATATTGGTTTAATTTCAACCAGTCAGCCTTTTTACATTGGAAACCAGTCAGAATATCGAGCTGCCATTGGTCAATTTTAAAACTTGGTCTTAATTTTAAGTAATTAGCTTTGTGAGTTTGGAAATTGGTCTACAGTCTTAGTGTAGTGATCAGTTTCAGTTACCTCCCTTGATGGTTATATGCTAATTTCTAACCATGCAGAATGTCAATTATTGTGGGTGGCAGTATTAAGGCATACTTGAACTATCCTTTTTTGGGCATACAGATGGTAGTTTTTGTGTCTCTCTTGCATGTTTGGGTAGGTACTGCCACCGTATTAGCTTTTTAGGGGTTATCTATACGATGATTGATGATCATGGGACAGTCCCTATTTGTGCTGTCTGATTTGAATCTTTGGTTTTCACATCTTTGTCAGAAATCAGCTTAATTAGAATCTTAAAGCCAGGAATGTAGATCCTGATCAAACAGCACAGATGTTATGGCTGATCAGGATCTAGACTGTTCGCCCTTGCAAAAATTGTGGATTTATGGAGTTAAGGGTTAAAGTTCCCTATGTAAGAAAAACTGTTTTTAGTTAAAACACCTAATTTGTATTTCTCCAGGGCAAGTGGCAGATAAAGAATCCATTCTCTCACAACCTCTGGTTGTACTTGATTCTGCCACACAGTTCCAACCAGTGTTCATAGATGAAAGAGGAAGTGAAAACCTGAAAAATGACACTTATGAAGTCTGTGGCAATAACAGACAGTGCATTTTTGATTATCAAATCACAGAAAACAAAGAGGTAGCTAGAAGTACAGCTCAGTTTACAGACAAATTTGATGCCATCAAAGAGCAACTGGAACAAAAAGGTTTGTACAGTCACAATCCATCACAATAAAAAAGTAAAACCTCACTAATTGTCTAATCAGCAAACTGGAAAATATTCCCAGTTCCAGTTCTGTCCCTTTGTTATAAACAAAATTCCAGGTACCAGCTGATTGTCCTACATGTATGCTTACCGGTAGATTTTCTATAAATTATTTGCTGTCGATCTCCAAGTTATGAGTTTAGAAGCTGAGGCTCTTGCTGGGTAGATGTGTAAGTTAACCCTTTCCTTGATATATATGCATTTTAACACATGTGCGACCAGTGTAGATTCAGATCAGCCGGCACAGCCGTGCCGTCTGATCAGGATCTGCACTGGTCGCATTTTGGTCAGATATAACCTAATAAATCAAAAAGCGAACAGTTTAGATCCTGATCAGACGGCAAGGATGTGTCGGCTGATCTGGATCTAAACTGTTCGCCCTAGCAATAAAGGTGTATCTATACAGGAAAGGGTTAAGTGCTAAGCACAGCATTTATGACATTTGCAACCAGTGTTTGTGTATTCATGCAATTTAGCTGTTTATGCCCATTATCAGGAATCTAGAAAGCTTAGCAGGATTAGTCACACTTGAATTAATGGATTATTTTGTCATATTGTTTATAATAATGACATTTCGTTTTTTCACCAAGGCTAGTGGACAAATGGTATACATAAACTAGTGTCCAAAAGAAACGATACCATGTGTTTGCAAAGACATTTGATAAAATAAAAAAATATAGAGATTTCAGATTAGTATATTTCATTTGAGAGACCTTTCAACAGCATGTACACAAAAATTCAATCGCATCAATTGTGTAAGCTCATTAGGACAAGAATGTAATATGGTTGGGGTTCTAAAATAAACATTTCACTTAGCAGAAAAACATTTTGAAAAAGTTTGGTATCGTTTCTTTTGGACACTAGTGTATAAATATGTTTAAATCTTCATTTTTATTAAAAATTTTGCAATTTATGTTCATAAATTTATATGGTATGTTTAACTTTTACTTTGTAGCAGAAATGCTTTAATGTTATGCAAGTTAATTTACATTGTGTTTTTATCGCTAACAGTGGTACGATGTCCATATCTGTCCGCTCCCGAGGATGGCAATTTGACAAAGACAGGGGACTCGGAAGGTGATATGGCCAATTTCATATGTAACCAGGGATACGAGATGATCCAGGGATCTCCTACACGGGTGTGTCAGAGTGATAACACGTGGAGCGGCACAGACGTCAAATGTGCAAAGAAAAGTAGGCCTATTTTATTTGTGTTACAGACATTGTGAGGCTAATACATCACTTATTTGATTTTAATCCTTTACTCTGTGGCTTTTACCCAAAAGGCAACCAGTGTTGATCCAGATCTGCTTGCACTGTTCAGGAATTACACTGTTTGCTTTTATATTCAGTAATTTATTTCTGAACAAGAAGTGACCAATTAAAATACATTTTAGATCCTGATTAGACAGCATAAGTCTTAGACTTCTATTTAACACATTCCTTTAAAACAAAATTCAATTATAACCAGATAATACTTGATCAATTGACAACTACTTTGCTTGTTTTAATTTTGTTGTCATTTCTGAGCTTTTTAAATGTTTTCTTTTTCAATTTTGGAATGTGATAGAAAAGTGGTTACTATAGCAATATGCTTTAATGATAACGACTTCATGCATTTTGTAAAATGTGGTTATTTGCCAATGTTTACATAATTGTTCCTTATTAGACCCCGGTTGTCATTCACAAATATTAAATATATGAAAAAACGATATACCCCAAAAAATATTATGTTGAATATTTAAAAAAAACAAAAACAACTTGTTAACAGGTTAAAAGTAACTTTGAATAAGAAAAATTTGTAATTGTTTTTCTGTTGTAAAACTTGTTTATTTGACATTATATGAGGGAATGACAATAATCTAAACTTCTAATATTGTTTCTATTTTTAGTACAAAACGGTGGAACTGCAAAGCCAAATATAATTATTGTCGCAGCAGTAGCATCAACTGTTGGCGGTGTTGTTCTTATTGCGATAGTTTGTTCAGTGGCTATCTTCATGAGAAGACGGGTCAGCAAAAAGGTTGGAAGGTAACTACATACCTGATACAGTATCAGATGCTTGTTGTTTCTATATGTAAATGTTTATAAACAAGTGTCAATAATGGTCTGGCGACTTATGCCACCTTTCTACATGGCTTGTCTGATTATTCTGACATAATATTTGAAAGTATCTCAAAATCTTCTTTTCCTTGTAATAGATCTTTTTTATGCCCTAAGAAGAAGTGGGAGGCATATAAAGTTGCACTTGTTCATTGTCTGTCCATTTGAAATCTTATGGCACAACTCCATTATTTCTCAAAAATGCACAGGATGTGAAGATTGTCAGGAATTTTAGCTCTTACTGTTTTTACCAGAGTTATGGCACTTTGATAATTTCAGTACATGTTGTAATAAACTTTTGTGTCTGAAACTTCTAATTAATGATTTCTTTTAACTCTAGTGTATTGTTTTATTTTTTGAATTTATGAAACAAAATGTATAAAAAATATTGGCCTGGGGCAAAGGCCTTGTTTGAGAACAACTTCTGAGACTGTGGTCACTTTCAATTAGTCAAGGCACATGATTGGAATCCAGTCTCTAGTCTTTGACCGCTAATTGGTTGAAACAGAACACAATATCTAAATTTACCAATCACATGTTAGAGTTAACAGACTGGTTTCCAGTCTTAGTTTTATAGTATGGTAGAGATGACTGGTTTTTAGCCTTACTGCTTTTTAAATTGACTGTGGTGACTGACATATGCTCTGTCTTATGTTTCAGTCCGGAGTTGCCGATAGAGCTTCAGATAATTAGGAACATTCCAGTGTTTGAAAACCCTGCTTTTCTGAAGAAGTAAGTAACATTCTACAGTTATGTCTGATTAAGAATAGAAAACAAAATAATAACAGATTTACTCCACAGAAATTAAGTGTTTTATGTCCAGACTAGCAGTTTGGATCCTAGAAACCCTGATAGCTTAGGAAAATATTTCAAAAGCAGAAGTTACCTCCCTTAGACATCCTGCCATGTTTTATGACAAAATATTTTATATGGCTATATGATAAAGAGCAAATTGTTTGTTTGTAAAAATACATGTGATATGAAACAAAATTTGTGGAAATTATTTAGAATTGTAACACTTGTCAATGAAGCAAGCACTTCTGTACTGTGGCAGTGGTATTTATGCTAGCAATTATAACTGTTGTAATCCTGTTCTAATGTTCAAACTATACACAATTCTGCCAAGGTAGCAAGTGCCAACAATTAGGGATGCAATATTTTTAACACTTTTGCGAACAGTGTAGATCCAGATCAGGATTTGCACTGTTCACTTTCAGATTCTTGGCATTATTTTTGACCTAGTAGTAAACTGTGTAGATCCTGATCAGAAGGCACAAATGTTCCAGCTGCTATGGATCTACCAGCTGATCTGGATCTACATTTATATGGAGTAATGGGTTTAAAACTATGTGTACACAGTAAATCATATAGTTCCTTGTGGTTGATTTGTCTTATACTTGATTTCATTTGTTTTGCTTCTTAAATTTTAGGTTGCAAGATACAGTTGGTGACGGTCCATACAGAATACCTCGCCCAAAATATGTGGACCCAAGCATATTTCAGGAATTTTTCTGAACAAACAGTAATATATTGTTACTGGATACAAAATGTGATAACATTGACTAATTCAGAATATTTCTGAAATCTGTAAACTGTGATGAGTTCTGATACAAAATGCCAACAAACAGTTTGAACTAAGTGACTGTTGTTGTTGTGTCAGGGAAATAAGTAAATGCAAACAAGTGTGCTGCATGGCAGCCCGAGGTCTATAAAGTGTTAGAATCACTACAGAACCAGAAAGGTTATATGAAATACATAGTGATTAGAAACAGGACACAGTTGGTGTAGATATATGACAAATACAGAAATGGGAAACCAGCAATAAAGTGCTAGAGAGCAAAGGGCCTCCATCCTAACTTTTTGGAACCAGGAGTATTGTGCTATATACATGTATTGTTATAAGAGACGGAAATGGTGGAATATTCAAGATGGAAAAGTTGAGATTATGTGAATAGAATGCTGATCAGTTATTACAAAGAATATCAACAGTATATTGGATCTGTGCCCAAGGTTATAAAACTGAGCATGGAAACCAGTCTCAAATCTTAAGCATCTGATTGGCTGAAATGGTGACTGGTCGCCATTTCAGCCAATCAGATGCTTGAGATTTAATACTGGTTTCCAATCTCAGTTTTATAACCTTCAACCCTGTAAGCAGGAAGTGATGACCTGGTGATTTGGCATTTCTTCTGAAGGATTTTATGGTTCAAGACAATGTTATTAACAATTGGCCATAACTGTGGCAGAAATCATGATAAGCAGTGCTGGATTCAAATCTAATACTGCTGTGAGAACCAAAATAAGCCTGGTAATGAGAAAATGTGTCTCCAAAACTAGTTCATATTCTTATTTCTACTTTTTATGGAGACAAAACTATTTAACCTTTCCTGTATAGATACACCTTTATTGCTAGGGTGAACAGTTTAGATCCAGGTCAGCCGGCACATCCGTACCGTCTGAACAGGATCTAAACTGTTCGCTTTTTGATTCATTAGGTTATTTCTGATTTACAGATTTGCAGATCCTGATAAGACAGCACGGATGTGCTGGAAGATCTGGATCTACACAGGTCGCACATGCGTAAAAATGCGTATATATCAAGGAAAGGGTTAAAGCTATGGAATTTCTTGAAGACACATTGTTCTCATGGCTTGGTGCATATTATATGCAAGTTTGAGGAAATCTTTGAAACTAGTCAGTTCATAAGCTTCATTTCTGAATGCTGTTCTGAGTAAATATGAAAGTATGAACTGTCATTTTTGTTAACCCCTTCCTCTATATATATGCCTTAATAGCAAGGTGAATGGTGAAGATCCAGATCAGCACATATGTGCCATCTGGTCAGGATCTGCACCGTATGCTTTTTGAGTTATTAGGTTATTTCTGGCCAAAAAGCGAACAGTGCAGATTCTGATTATAGGGAATGTGCCAGCTGATCTGGATCTACACTGTTTGCATATGCATATACATGGAGAAAAGGATTATTCCAGGCCCCAATATTACAAAAAATACTGGGTTGGATTTGAAACTCATCTCAACCTGGTGCTAAGGTTATAAAGCTGAGATTGGAAACCAGTCTCAAATCTCAAGCATCTGATTGGCTGAAATGGCGACTGGTCGCCATTTCAGCCAATCAGATGCTTGAGATTTGAGACTGGTTTCCATGCTCAGTTTCATAACCTTGGACACTGATGATTTTACAATTTTGAAGATATACAACTTATTTGACTGACTTTGCTTTTCAGAATAAGTTAATAATTATAATAGTTCTCATTTTAAATGCAGTTTCATAAATTTGTTATCCATAACTTCTGATTAAAAATTTAAAAGAAAACTGTTTGAGTAGAAATTCAAAAATCATGAATTTGAACTCAAACATTAATTCTAGAATATCTGCACAAGATTTTGTGTTACAGGAAATATTTACCGGTACATGATACCTCGAAGATTGTATTTCATTTTTGTAAAATATTCCAAAAAAATTATCAACAATTACTTAGAAATTTTAGTACTTAGAAATTGAAAAATGAGTCTGAGCACAAAATTGTTTGTGATGCTGGGCCTTGAGGTTTCTTGAAAATTAATGTGATATATGAATACATGTATACAATGAAATATGTTACAATATTAAACTTGTTATGTGCAATAAGTTAGTGCTGTGTGTGCATGCAAAGTGGCATTGTGTCACAGTGTATATCCAACCTGCACATCTTTGCAGTTTGATGATGATCTACACTAGTCACTTCTACTAGATTTATTTGATTTTTTTATTAATTTAGAAATGAACAGTGTAGATTCTTATCTGACAGAACAGATTTGGAAGGTAATCTAGATCTAAACTGGTAGCACATGGTTTTTTTAAGTCATATGCATGAAGGGAGGGGTTTTAACTAGAAGCAGAAAAATGTTTAAACAGTACTCAATAAGGTATGAATCTAGAAAGAATGAGCCACCTTGTGACATGTTCAGTGCCCAAGGTTATAAAACTGAGCATGGAAACCAGTCTCAAATCTCAAGCATCTGATTGGCTGAAATGGCGACCAGTCGCCATTTCAGCCAATCAGATGCTTGAGATTTGAGACTGGTTTCCAATCTCAGCTTTATAACCTTCACCCCAGTGTGAATGCTGAACTTATCTGTCCTCCCAGTGAGCTGTGTCTTTCCACAAATAGTAGGAGGTTCAGCCAGTGAAAGAGATTTATCTACACACTGTTTCATCTGGAATTTAAAAAAAACAACACAAGTTTTCTAAAAATCCAAACTTTTTCAGTTTTCCTATGAAGCAATTAACTCTTTCCTCCCTATATACATGTATACAAATGTTACTGCATGTGCAAACATTGTAGATTCAGATCAGCTTGCACATCAATGTTACCTGATCTGGATCTGCACTGTTTTCTTCTTTTTCCCTTTCTTCCATATATACACATTTTATCGCATGTGGGAATAGTGTAGATCCAGATCAGCTGGCACATCCATGCCATCTGATCTGGATATGCACTGTTTTCTTGTTGGTCAGAAATTACCCAATAAATCAAAAAGTGAATAGTGCAGATCCTGTTCAGACAGCACAGATGTGCCGACTGATCTGGATCTTCACTGTTCACCCATGCCTTAAAGGTGTATATATGGAGAATTCGGTTAATTGATAACTAGAGATTACATCTTGTCAGAAGATTGAACATGTCACAGCGGCTATACTATTATAGTATGTTGAGGCCGATTCGATTGTTTGGTGCATTATTGTCATACCAGTGACTTCACTAGTCTATGTTAGCATTACGCAACATTCTTCAGTGCCTTCTTCAGTCATATACATATATGTTTTATACACAGTTTACATATGTGTAATATGCACAAATTGGTGCTTTGCTAAAATGGTGCCATTGATGATTTTACATAAGTAATGATAAACCAAGGAATGCATATGATACATTGATGATAACTTTATCTGTTGCAGTAACTTTGTGTTTAATGTGCTTGAGTACCAGACTGAGGAAAATGATCTTTTCCTAACAGTGCAGCATTTTTTAAAGTTATCATTATATTTGTTAACCCATTACTCCGTGGGATACCAAGGCCAAACAGTGTAGAACCAAATCACCCAGCACATCTGGGTTGTCTGATCAGGATCTGCACTGTTTGCTTTTTGATTTATAAGGTTATTTCTGACCAAAAAGTGAACATTGCAGATCCTGATCAGATGACAAGGATGTGTCTAGATCTGATCTAGATCTACACTGGTTGTACACATGTAAAAATGGGTTTGTATGGAGTAAAGGGTGAAATAGCCTGGTCCCAAGGTTATAAAACTGAGCATGGAAACCAGTCTCAAATCTCAAGCATCTGATTGGCTGAAATGGCGACTGGTCGCCATTTCAGCCAATCAGATGCTTGAGATTTGAGACTGGTTTCCATGCTCAGTTTTATAACCTTGGGCACTGATTTCATTCTGTGAACTTTATGTGGTCTTGCTCATAGATGGTCAAACATTCTGGATTGCAATCGTTTGTTTTATTATGAACAGAACAATCATTTGTTTTATTATGAACAGAATATAAATATTTAACTTTGCAAAATGAGGGAATGGCTAAGAGGGTGACTTGGGAGTTAGTCTCCCAAATTTTCTAAACTTCTCCCTCTACTGAGCCAAGAGAGAAGTTTTTCCTTATGTTTCTTATAGAAGGCTGAAAACTTCGGAAGTCGGGGAATAGTAAATTTTGGTGCCAATGTCCAATTGGGATTTTGAAACACAGGTTACTTGAATAATTCAAAGTACTTTTTGGCTATTTAACACATATTGTGTTCATAAAAATGTTAGCTTAAACAAGGTTTGAATTAGGTTTTGGTGCCACAGATTCATATTTACAGTGATAGATATTCAGGATACATTGTACAATTCCAGATATTTTATGCTTCTTTCAAAAAGTAAACTTTAATTTGTAGAAAAAGTATAACAACGAATACCTAGAACAGTAGTCTAGCTTTTATAGTAAATATTCTAGTGTCCAAAAGGAACGATACCACTTGTTAGCAAGGACATACAAAACAGAACATTTGGATTGATATATTTCTTTCGAGAGACCTTTAAACAGCATCATGCATGTGTACAAAAATCAATTTCATCAACCCTGTACAAGCATAAACAGAATTTAAATATGGCTGAGATCTTAAACAAACATTTTTAAATTATTGAGTATATAGTTTGGTATCGTTTCTTTTGGACACTAGTATATGATAATTATTACAATTACTCATTATGTTTTAAAACAGAATTTTAAAAAAAAATATTCTTGTAATTTCTCTGTAGACTGTAATAAAGGTTTAAAACAATTATCAGCTATCAAAATGTTTGCCAGAGTAGTTTTCTGTTGCTGTGGAGTATATTTGTAAATACTTTGTTTGAAGCTTAGCTCTTCTCTCTATCTGGAGAACATTAAATTATGTAACACAGGATTGTATTTAACATTTACTGTTTACCCTACAGATACACCTTTTCCCTGGTTGAACAGTGTAGATTCAGATCAGCCAGCACATCTGTGATGACTGATCAGGTCAGAAATAACTTACTGAAGAGTCAAAATGTGAACAGTTTAGATCCTGATCAGGTTGCACATATGTGCTGGCTGATCTGGATCTACTACGTTCACTCATGGATAACATCCATATCCCATGGAGTACGTTTAGGATATTAAAGAGTTGATTTTTTAATGAGTTTTCTCAGATATACATGTATAATTGTTTCAGATTAAGTGATCAGATTCATAATATTATAGTGATTGTCTTGTCTGTCAGTACATCAGGCAGTCCATCCATTAGTCTGTCTGTCCATTCACAAATCTCATACTTTTGAGGTACCGAAAAAACCCTTAGAAGTCTGTCTCAGACAAGTAATCAGGTGGCATTTGTCATTCAGTATAGACTTGTTTTTTAAAGCACAGCAAAATCAGAAAAAATAGCCTTGGAAAAAATGATATTGTACATTTATATTATCTTCTAACTGTTTTCACCATTTATACGTTGTCCACTGATGTAAGAAAAATATGCAGAAAACTCTTTTTTATCATTTAGTAATATATTAGATGGTGCAATTACAGTCAAACAGGGCTGTCAGACTTGAAGAATATGTATTTATGATAAAATAATATAGTAGGCAATGACAAAGAAAAGGCCAGAATATGTTACTAAAAGCTGGATGTATTGGCAGCTCAGGACACAACATCATGAAAACATTGATTGAAGATCAGTCACAAAAATTGCTTTTTTGTCAATTATAGACAGGTTTCAGTTTTGACCAATCAGATACATGTGATGCCTGAATATTGTCTCCAGTCTCAGTAGTATGATGTTGAGTCCTGGGCTGGAGGTTATAAAACTGAGCATGTAAACCAGTCTCAAATCTCAAGCATCAGATGCTTGAGATTTGGGACTGGTTTCAATGCTCAGTTTTATAACATTTGATACTGGTCCAGCAGTATTTCTATACAGATATGGCTTTTGATCATTCTCCAAGCACACAGCATTTGTTTATAACCATTTTATCAGCTCATTTATGATGTTTGATTATATTATTTGTTTTACCAGATTTTAATTGGTCATTTTATCCTACATTATATTGTGTATGACTTGGTGTATATATTGTTAACGATAATCATCCTATTGTTGAACATTTTAACATTTGCAAGAACTTTGTTATTATTTATTTTTATGTAATATTGAAAGCGACACAATGAGAAAATAAAAACATTAGAATATAACTGGGATTTTTAGTTTTCGTATAACCCTTTCCTGTATAGATACACCTAGGGCGAAGAGTTTAGATCCAGATCAGCCGGCACATCCGTGCCGTCTGATCAGGATCTAAACTGTTCGCTATTTGATTAATTAATTAATTAGATTATTTCTGAACAAAATGCGACCAGTGCAGATCCTGATCAGACGGCACATCCTGACATGCTTTACCAATAGGGTAATGAGTGGCGAACATCATCATCTGACGAGCTATAACATTGGGATACGTAGCAGCATACATTGAATTTCAAAATCTTGACGAACGTTTACATTTTATGTAAGGAGGGGCATATAACGTTATTCAAAATCCTGACGAGCTTTAACATTAGAATAAGGAGACGTGCATTCACTATCCCTGAAAAGCTGTGAAATGGAATGGGGAGGATCCAAACGAGCATCAACAGTGGACTAAAGAATGGTCAACGTTCACTTTCTCTTTCCAGCAGTATCACGGTGGGAGTGCTTTCGCCGTCTTGTAGAGCTGTAAAAGATAAAGAAAAGCTTACATTCCTATCTCGACGATGTTTATCATGGAGGTTAGGATCGATTCACCATTCTGAAAGGATTTATCATGGATTAAAGAGGAATGTTTCATTTTTATTCACCTTAAAATTACATTAAAATATCTGGTTATAATATATGCTTTCACGTCTGACTTTTCTTGTATCTTCTCTTCAGAGACTGGGTGTGGAAGATCATACCATCGTTAAACGAAGTCTTCCGCTTTATGAAGTTGATGGTCGTACCTACCGTTACACATCTCGTGCATCGTCATTAGTCTTGTTTAGCAATAAACGGGAGTAACTGACTGCGTGGGGAGTCTAACATCTTGTCTTAAGGTGTCGCAAACATTGCAAATGGCGAAAACGGGCTAAAATTTCAAAAATGAATTTTGGGAGAAATACTTATTGCCACCTAGCTTTTAGTAAAGAAATGTATTTAGCTAAGGATGTAGTTAATGTTTGCAAGCTCAATTTAGTCTAATTTATATTCTAATTACCAAGCACATACTAAAACAAAAGAAAAACCATTTGCATGAGAACTCTGAAATTCATGGACAATATACCAAAGCAACTCACTGATGGGGATTTCGCAGTTTGTTCACTTTTCTTGAACTTGTAACAACACAATTAGGTAAAATTTTGAAACAGGCAAGAACAACGCAGGGATTTCGGTACAAAAATTTAGAAAATATTTTTAGTTACAATATATGGATTTTATTTAGAAATACATTTGCATTTGTAAATCACAACAGCAAAACGGCATTTGTCGCTCATTATATTTAACGGAGATTTGATTAAAAAATAGACGGTTATATCAATTTCTTCACGTTATTAGTAAAAAAACATCTGTAAAACTAGAAAGAAATGCTAGCATGCGATTCTACATCGTAATTAATCCTTGGTTATTAATCCATCTATACGTGATCGTGATGCTAAACGTCTTGGGTTGCAACGACATGGGAATCAAATGGTTTATTACAGTTTAACGAGAAACCTTAAACGAGAATGTAGGAGGTCGGTCAGTTTCTGTCATTCCTACAATCATGTTCTTGCTGATTAAACTCCAGTCTGTAAGATCATCGGCATTTACCAGTTTCACTTAACATTGCAATCAGCTTCTTATGATTAATTGTGTACATTTCTTAGTTACATTGTCGAAATGATGGGTGTGTTCGAGTTATTTCACAAAGGCAACTTGTACTTGTTTGTCCACTGACAGGTAGAACGGTAACCGCTAGGCTTCTCATTTTTGTAAGGCTACTTATTTTCGGTGCCATAAAACTAACCACAGACTCTCATTTTCTCTCTACTTTGTAACTGTGTGAGGATGCTGGGTTTTCAGACTGTGGCATATTCTGACATCCATATTCACACGTTTACATGGAGGTTACAAGACGCGAACATTCACATAATGCAACAGTACTGACCCTTTTCACATTGCTCCGTCGCGGAACGGGTTTTCCGATTTTTATCGAAACGCGATTTTAGAACGAGGCATCCTATGCCGACGGTTACCTATGCCGACTTGCATATTAATAGAGCATGCTATGGGTTTAATTATGTACTCTTGACACAATTTCTTCAAAATTTTAAGTATTTGGACCCAAAAAGTGTTTTGGTGTAAATCGATAATCACACATGGAGTTTGCAAGAAAAATTATTTATTATGCAAAATAATCCCGTTTATTAGATTAGAACAAGCGCTCATTTCAGGACCGCAAGAAACGAGTAGAATCTAAAATAATTTAGGCTTATGAACCACACGAAAATTATTTTGCTTTTAACCATCTTTTATTTAATATATATATAATTTACTATCGATCGATCCTTATAGGGCATATCTAGTCAGGGCTTAATAGCAAAATGTAACTCGATCGTTCTGTTTGTGGCTTAAAATTAAAAGAGAATACAAAAACTGGCGGACTTTAGGAGCCTCAGTCTATTTCTTGTGGTAATGAAGTTTGTCTAACAATCAAACTCAAGAAATTTAACTAATGAAAGGCTTAGGTTTAATCTACGACAATAGTCGAGCGGAATGATTACAGGATTGTTTTTTTTCTTTAATATAATCGAAAAACGCTGCTTTGTCCGTTTCTTTTCAAGCATTTCTTATCCCCACTTCAAGTTTATTCTTAAAGAAAACTGTTAGGAAGTGAACGTGCACCTGATAGACTTTTGTGGTCAACTCTTGTTAGCAAGATTCAATACTGCAGTTGTCTGATTAGAATAAACATCCAGTTATTTTGTGTCACTTCTTCCATACCTAGAGACTACTAGTATATAATTTCATGCTTCGGTACGGATTGAAAACATCCCAATAAACAGTTTCAAATAAACAGTTCCTCTAGGAAGATCAGCGAGGGCAATATGATCGTTTTCAATTATTTTAAGAGTCGATTAATTCAGTAAAACTTGTCAAATTTCTTGGCAGTGCGTTATGTGTAATGACGCGGCCCGGCATCTATGCCTCGTTCTGAAATTCGGAGATTATGTGGTAGCGATAAAAACACGTTATACCACAATATTGGGAAACAGGTCTTTCGTGCATTATTCGACCTCTTCCTCATAACTTGACCTGTAGACATCGTCCGTTTCCTCCGTTTCGTAATAAAATTCCACCATTTGCGTGACTTTTTGACCTTGACCCTTAAAAGTAAACAGAAAATGGCGGCCGTGCACGATTTTAGTAAATTGAATGGGAATGATCGTGTTCCAAAGCCATTTGTGATCGGTGTTGCGGGTGGGACCGCATCCGGAAAGGTATTTAGCAGGAAGGCGATTTGTAATTAAAAGCTTTATTAAATGATATTATAATTCCCTGCTTGGGAAGAACCAAACCCAACCGGACCACAGGTGGCAGTATCATTGTCTTTACCCCCCCCCCCCACTCCCCCCAAAGACCCTGCTACAACCCTGAAAATATACCTTGGTACTTTCAGTCAACATAGTCTTTCAACATCTACACAAAATTAATCAGAAAAAAAAATCTCGTTGTTATACAAACATAATCAGTGACAAGGTAACAAGTCCGCTATATGTCTATTGCCCAAACAATGTGGAACATCAGATATCGTAGATTCTGCGTCTACAGTTCATGTTCAACGTAAACAATGACATCTGCCATTCTTTCAAATCGAATGGTCTTTAATACAATCGGTTACCTCCTTCAGATTAAAGAAATGACTCTACACAGGCCATCTTTCTACTTTTCTTTAGTTTTCCGACTCAAAGGAAGCCATTTTGAATATACGGTGCTACTAATCACCCC